>VDFB02000003.1:130397861-130657536 GCA_007258455.2 Sequoia sempervirens
TATATTTATACATTAACTAGAATATAGAAATAATATTTAAATATTATACATAATAATATAATATAATATATATTATACATAATTAAGTAAGAGATTATCATAAATTGTATATTATATATTAAAGTATAAACTATATTATATATTCTAAACTAGATATATTCAAATAAACTATAAACTATTTATTGCATTTTTTAAATCATATATTATAAACTATATTACAAGTTTTTAAATCATATAAAATATATCGAATATCCGATTTGAATTGGATATCTGATTTGAATTGGATATCAGATATTTTTGACACAAACCTTACTACCTAGGGGTTAGCCTCAAACTTGCTTTGGAATTTGGCTAGGACATGCCAATCCTAAGAAGTCAACACAAAAAATGTGTTTAACAGCTTACCTTACTTTTCTAGACTTCGCCCATGTGGCTGACGACTTTTTTTTACCCAAAATTGATAAAATGAAAAGGGTTTTTAAAGGAGATTCTCAACTTTCCACCAATATAAATTATGCTTTACTTTGAATTTAATAAATAATTATTATTCATTTTCTATTTGAATTATGACTAAAGTCCCAATTGATAGGTTGATTGAAAAACATCTATAGCTTTCAAACAATACCACATTTTTTGAATCAAAAATGTGTCACATTCTATGCTTCACATACTATAGGATTAAAAATGAATTTCATGAAGCTTTGAACAAGTTAAGGTGTTGGAGACATACAAAGTTTTATATTTTTTAAAAGTTGTAATAAAAAGTTCATAATTAATTATTTACTTGGAAAAAAATTACAAAAACTATGCATCACATCGGGACATGAGTCCTCTACTTATATCTAAAATCTTATAAAAAAAATTATTATCATTTTATTGTGGTTAGGGTGGTCAAACAAACACCTAATTATTTTTTCCACTGAAATTTAAGTACTACATTGAAATTTCAAATTTTCACCAAATAGATTTAAAAAATAAAAATAAACCTAGTAGTTTAGAAACTACATTCAATTTGCTACAAATCCTATTCTTACACATTTTTGAAATAATATAGATAACTTTTTCAAATTTTTATGTCAAGTTGCCTAACTTTGATATTTTTGAATTTTCATCGCCACTTAAGGGCTTGTTTTTTCCATGATGATTTTGCACATACCCTTCGTGTGATTGGGATCAACATGAGTCAAGTGAGTGGGTAGATACATGGATTCCATAGTATCTAACCAATCTATCTATTGTACATTCCTATTTAGAAGATGAAATGGAAAGTTCACTTGACTATGACCATCTTTTAGATCTTGTATAACTAGGACATGTCTATGTAGTTGTTACACTGCAAGGGAATGAAGAGGGATCAAAATATTGGTTGACATGATGTGTATAGGGAAAGAAGAAACTAGCACAATTGATGATAGATGATGATGGGTTCATGTATCCTATAGGTTTAGTTGTTGTTTTTGAAACTTGGTTACGGACAATATGATTAGAAAGAATGGAATACTTGCATTTGAAGACTGAGAAACACAAAACCATTCTCATTTATTTCATAACTTGTTATAGCAAAAAATGTTAAGTTATTAAGACATCGTACCAAACCAAGAATACAGGAACTATGTACACTCAGTAGTGTCAATCATGAAGCAATACTAGATACTCTAAAGGTAAGATATGACCCTTTAGGCACACTTTAGTAGCGAATCTTTTTTGTATGGGATAGGTACGATATTATTCATCTTATTTAGATTCATGTTATTTATGTGGGTTGGGTTGAAAGTGCATTAAAATTTTACATAAAAAGTAACTAGTATGGAAAAATGTAGGTTTTGTGGAGAAGAAAAGGTATATTTTCAAGCGATTCAAATCAAAACATCCACTTTAGTTCATGTAGATCAATATATTTTCAAGGTATATTCATGTTTAATTCAAACCTTGTAGTTTATATTTCTTATGCTCAAGAATTTGTCTCTATTTATATGCAGATTCTTCTTTGACACCATTTCTAGTGAGTATTCTCAAATCCTCTCAATTGATAAATTTTTTAAGGCATTATTATTTAACTTGTAGGGTGGGAGCTTGCTAGTCAGGGGATAAAAGTGACAAAACCGACAGACAAGAGAAAACATTAGGGAAACGTTAGCAAGGAGATAATGACACTGCCATGTTAGTTTTCCCACCTCCTGTCAACCAATAAAACTAGGCCTCATGGATTGTGTGAGCACAGGGAGGAGTTGTAGGAAGGGAATACAAAAAACATACCAAATTGAGGTGAGAGGTGACTAAGCAATTGGGTTGCTACTTGTAAAGGGTTTTAGAATGGTATGTGGGTTGCAGGTTTTATAACACCCAGTGTTTTCCAACCTAGAATTTTAGAAAATGGTAAAAATGTAATCAAAACCTTTTCTGATTAATGCAGTAACAACCCAATTGATTTTTCACCCCTCACCTCAATTTAATTACACACCTGATGTTTTCCAACATGCAGTTATATATAGATTGTATGAACATAACGAAAAATATTTGCTTACTACACAATAAGAATGTAAAGATCACCTTCAAAACTTATGCAGACCAAATTGAATGAGATAGATAAAAGATCATGTATTGAGTGAAGAGATTCTCCTTACTATTCAGAAGTTGAGGAAGGTGTATGTGTAGTATGCACAATTGTAAAATGGCAACTCAGAACTCAACCAACAGGTAGTAGAAAGTATGTAATCAAAAAGGAATCTGCTCTAAAGACACTTGAAAAGAAGCAAACCAAAATGAATGAGATAGATAATGTATTTACTGAAGAGATTGTTCCTCCTCTTCAGAAGTTGAGGAAGAAGCATGTGCACTATGTGAAGTGGGAAAATGGAAATGCAGAACCAAAGGCAACAAGTACTAGAATGCATGGAATGAAAAATTATTCTTCTCTAAAAACACTTGAAAAAAAATAGAGTAGTATGAGTGAGATACCTAATGTATTGATTGAAAAGATTCTCTACGCTCTTGAGAAGTAGAGGAAGGTGCATGCGCAATATAAGTAAAGGGAAAATGAAAATGCACAAGTAGAAAAACTGAAGAGGTTTCGTATTGCATGACAATATCTACAGGCAAAGAAATTGAGAGATGCTATTATGGATGGAGTTGAACAAGTAAATTCTATCATAAATATCTTCTACAACATAGTATATTTTCCACTATGAACTGTAATAACTATTTTATTTATAACTTCTGAAACTTCATAAGTGTCACTTGCTAGACTAATAACTTGTAATTTTCCTGTGACACATTCCACAAAATTGTCTTGTCCATCAAAACTTTTTGTCGAACTTCCTTAACTTATTATCCTTTTCAAAAACAATACATAGGAATTTGAATATTCCTACTCTTCAAGCGAATTTTAATGTACTCCACTCAATTATCAACACACCTTGGATAACTTTGCTTTCCTAATTTTGATTCAATGAGATAAAAGAGGAGTTACCCAAATTGTGGTCAACATTGATTGAAAGTGCATTAAAAGTTGCGCTTCAAGAGGAAGATTATTAAAATTAATTTTGTACTCTCTCTAAAAAGGACAATAATGTTAGGGAAGTTCTTGAAAAATATTTTATGGACAAGACAACTCAGGTGCTCTGTCTCCCAAGAAAATTACAAGTTATTAGTTTCACAGAATTAAATGTAGACAACATAAGTCTAATGAAAACCTTTAGTTTTGTAGACAGTAGGAATGTAGTGAAGTCCATTGACCTTAACAATTTAAAGCAACTCTTATGTGCAAAAAGTTGGATTTCAATTTCCTCATATGATTTAAAAATAAATGCATAATATAATTTAGAACAAATAAAATGCTTGCACTAAACTAACTGACATGGGACAGTGTGTTTTCCAATAATGCAAACAATATACATATATGTATATATATGTATATGTATATATATGTATATATATATGTATATATATGTATGTATGCATATATATATATGTATGTATATATATATATATTGTCAACAAATAAAATGCTTGGACAAAACTAACTGACATAGGACAACGAGTTTTCTAAACAAAATTTTTGACACAAGACAGTGAGTTTTCTAAATAGAACTTTTTTAGCTCCAAAATACTTGAACAAATCTTTTTCGTAACGAACTAACTGGCATGGGACAGTGTGTTTTCCAACACTCCAAATAATGCGAGCATTTTATTTGTTCCAATCAAATGAAAGAAGGGAAATTCCATATTTATGTCACCAAAGAGTTCTAAAATATGAAGGTGGATTTCATTACATTTTTTGAGTGTACAGAACAAAAAAAATTCATGAGGGAAGAACTGAGAGGAGACAGTGTGTTTTCCAACACTATAAATAATGCAGGTATTTTATTTGTTCCAATCGGATGAAGAAAGTGAAATGACATTTGGATTGAAGCAAAGAGTTGTTCAAAAACTTCAAAGTGGTCTTC
Organism: Sequoia sempervirens; assembly: GCA_007258455.2. Classification (NCBI taxonomy): domain Eukaryota; kingdom Viridiplantae; phylum Streptophyta; class Pinopsida; order Cupressales; family Cupressaceae; genus Sequoia; species Sequoia sempervirens. The sequence goes on from VDFB02000003.1 coordinate 130,402,307, forward strand.
ATTACATTCTTGGAGCATAACAAAACAAAACTTTTCATAATGAACTAATTGACATGGGACAGTGTGTTTTCCAACACTACAAATGACGTGAGCATTTTATTTGTTCCAATTAGGTGAAAAAAGGGAAATTCCATATTTACATCACCAAAGTATTGTTCTAAAAGATCAACGTGGACTTCATTACATTTTTGGAGCATACAAAACAAACACTTTTCATGAGGGAATAACTGAGAGGAGACAATGTGTTTTCCAACACTACAAACAATGTGATCATTTTATTTGGTCAAATCAGATGAGGAAAGTGAAATGCCATTTTGACTGTACCAATTAGAAGATAAATAAAAGGAGTTTAATTAATGGTGTTGACAGAAAACTGCAATCTAAAAGACACGAACTTGAAAAAATAGACACAATAATGGAAGGTGTGATTTTCAAGACATTCATATTGTTTTGTAAAATTCCATGTTGCAAAACGGTACATGTTAAGAAGCAAGCAACTCATTGTGAGACAACCCTTTACATTTAAAAAAGGAGATTCAAATAACTGAAAACCCACATTGTGTTTTCCAAATTAAAAATATTATGTGCACTTTTTTTTTCAATCATGCAAGATTTAAATGCAATTTTTACTCAAATTAAAATTCCTTATAAATTTTGAAGGGGCCTTTCAATACATTCACACTGTCTAAATTACAAAAGATTTTCAAGACATTCATTATTTTTTGTAAAAAATTGTTGGAAAACCCTATGTGTTAAGAAACAAGCAACCCATATAGTGTTGTAAAACCCTCTCCAACTAAGAGGAGACAATGTGTTTTTCAACACTACAAAAATGTGAGCATTTTATTTGTTCCAATCAGATGAAGAAAGTGAAATGTCATTTGGACTGTAGCAAAGAGTTTCTCAAAAATTTGAAAGTGGACTTCATTAAATTCTTGGAGCATAATGAAACAAAACTCTTCATAATGAACTAATCGACATGGGATAGTGTGTTTTCCAACACTACAAACAATGTATAACACTGTGCCTTGCAGGTTTCATAATACCTATAGTTTTCCAATTTCATTACATTCTTACTATCTAATTCACAAAAAGTTCTCAAGACAATCACAAAACATACCAAATTGAGGTCATGGGTGAGTAACCAATTGGGTTGTAGCACTTGTAAAGGGTTTTAGAACAATAATGGTTTTAGGACAATGTGTTTTCCAAAATGTTAGTGTGGAAAATGGCGACAAAGTCTGGGATTTTTTCTATTTGAAAATTATGATTTTGAATGCCACGTTTTGGGATTTTTGTCCATTTCGAATAAGAATGTCAACAATGGTGATGTTCTGTCTTTATGTGGTTTTCAAAATATATCATTTCATTGCAGAACCCACATTGTGTTTTCCAACCTCGTAATATATTCCACATGGTTTTTGGTTTCTATAAATGTTATTAAGTTATTTCACTCATATTTCCACAATGGGTTGTCATTTATTTCATTCGAAAATCACAAAATTTCAAAACCAGTAGACGGGAGGAAACCAAAATTAAAAAACCCTCAACACAAAAACACATAAACAACTTTGCAATTCAAATGAAAACCCCTTTTCCCAAGGAAAACCCTGCAACCTTCAAAATAAGAATGTCAACAATGGCGACATTTTGGCTTTATGTAGTTTTCAAAATATATCATTTCATTGCAGAACCCACATTGTGTTTTCCAACCTCATAATATATTTTTCATGGTTTCTAGTTTCTATAAACGTTATTCAGTTATTTCACTCATATTTCCACAATGGGTTTTCACTTATTTCATTTGGCAATCATAAAATTTCAAAACTAGTAGACAAGAGGAAATAAAAATTAAAAAACCCTAGCACCAAAACACATAAACAACTTTACATTTCAAATGAAAACCCCTTTTCCCAAGGAAAACCCTTTGTTTTCCTATCAATGAAAACCCATTTTCACAACAAATAGTCTTTCATTTCTTCACAGTTCCTATGTAGAATGGAAAAATGACATATTTCTGGCAGATATACATAGTTGCTAGCTAGCTAGCTTCTCTTGCCTATCAAATGTGTTTTTGTATGGAGGGTGGCTACACTACTTAAGACTCCAATCACCTGCAAATCCTTCCCATTGCTCTCCAGCAACCTGCAAAACATCAGTGTGCAAATGGTCACGAAAATGGGACCTTGTCTGGGATTTTTTCTATTTGCAAATAATGGTTTCAAATGTGACATTTTTGGATTTTTGTCCATTCCGAAATATGATTTTGAAAACCCACTAGCAGTGACATGTTTCCTTGGTGACAGGACAAGCGATGACAACTGAGTTAACATTCGTCCATCAAGTCTTTCCATCAGTGTGTTTTGTTCATCCGACAATACTTTTCGTTGGGGTGTTTTGTCCAGTGCATGTGATGGGGGATGGGGGTTATGATATAATGTTGCATACATAGGTGTGTTTTTTCTACACTTTAGCTTTCTCCAAATTATAGGGACCCAACTATTGACCTAAAGGTCATAATATGGATCTTTATCCCTATAAATATCATTTGTATATGGGTCTCGATCTTACCTAGGGGTGAGGGTGAAACTATATAAGTTATTGGGTTGGGTAGGGATATGAATGTGGTTGGTCCTTAACTACTTATTTTGGATATCAACCATGTAAAGTATACTTCAACACTCAGTATTGGTGATGTTAGGAATATTTCTACACACTATGGGGTAGGAATTGGATTTGAACAAATTTCTTTGTTAAAAATTAGGTTGGGTGTATAGAAGTATCAAATAGTAGATGTAATTCACAAATATTATATCTTTGATTATTTTAAAATAATGTCAACATGTTATTTCTCAAATTAAAGTATTTATATTAATGTTGAGAGATCTATGAACTTTCCAATTTGATCTCTTTAGTAAAAAATAACCTTGATTATTTCCCTCTAAGTATCAATATCATGCTCTAATAACACGTGTAATGGAATAAGTTTTACCAAAAAATAATATAATAAGAAATATGCTACAAATAATTGATAATGCTTAGAATAACAAATGACATTGAGAGAGAAAAGCTCTAAATATATCCAATAATAAAACAATTCTCAATATGATAATAAAATCACACTCACTACCTTATGTATACCCTACTTATGCCTTGAATATCACCTAAGGTAACTTTACTACATAAATAAGACTAATTAAATGATTACATAAATCACATGTTTCCTAGACATGACATGCTATAGTACAATTAATTTTAAGGGCATAACATTCTTTGAGAAACTTCCAACCGACCTTAGCATTAAGGAAGAATTGAACATATTAATTTTCTAATCCTCAAGATACACAACTTCTTAGGAAGATAGACCTAGTCCCAATAAACATGCAAACAAATATTTTCTTTCATGCTTGTCCACAAGAAATATTTTTTAATTTGCTTCAGTTTAATTACAACCTTATAAGGTAGCTTAAATATGGCCATGAAGTACATTAGAATGTTTTGTGAGTATATTTTATTATAATTTGTAACTTTCCTCCTTGCTTAAGAAGATAACCTTTCAACACAAAATTTTTTATTCTAAATTTATTTCAAGTGGATGAGAGAAAAATGAATTAGGAAAATTTCCCTTAAACATGGGTACGACTAGGTAAATTGATGGAAGATCCAATGTATGACATCCTAGAGCATTGGAAATATTGGATTTTCTAGTTGGAGGAGCATTCACAAAAAATAGGAAGCTCTTATCTAGGTTCACTTTTTGTCCCAAGGAAATCTCATATCTCAAAAGATTTTGTTTAACTTCCCTAATCTAATTCACTAAATCTTGTTCCATAGTAATGGCATCATCAACAAACCATTAGTGATTAATAATAGGAATTAAGAAATAAAATCTGAAACCTTTTAATATACCCAAAATAGGTGCTACACTGATACTTATCCCAACTATTTAATAAAAGGATCAAGTAAAAAGGAAGAATTGGGCCTCTCTACTTGATACCAAGAATATAGCCATAGAACCTCAAGTAGAGCTATTTAACAAAAATATATAATTTTAACATAATAACCCTTCAATGAAGTAAAAATTTCTAATTTTTCACCATATGAGTAAATAAACTATGTAACAAGCCATTGCAATAAAAAAATTCTTTACTTTATTGATAATTTTCAATCAAGATGCAAAAATATTACAACCTGGATTCCTTTTCATTCCATAAAATACATCAATGCAAGAAAGCATACATTTACATACATAGCTCAATGAGCTTTATAACAAATAGATGTAAGATGGTCCAGAATCCTTCCTTTCAAATCTTGGTTCTTCTATCGCCTACTGTGGAGGAGAAGCATCACTCAGGCGCTTTTTCACCAACCACAAACTCATAATGCAGTCCCTTGCACATCTATCATTCGATAGATGGCCCTTCCCTTCAAAGAAAAGATTGGTTGAGTAATCGATAACGACAACCAATTGAGCATAGTGTTGTGTCCTGCATAACTAGAACTTGTAATCCTGTGCAATCTCTATCTAGAGCATGTAATACTGGATCATGGTGAACTGATAGTAGAGCCAAAGGTCATCACACTACTTTTGCCAAAGTGTTTCATTCAATATGTTCTACTAAGGGTCATCTATCACATACACTACTCTCGACTGATTTGACTTAAGGCTATTTTAAGCTATGCATAGGTATTTCCTTCAATGGATAGTCCATCATCCTAGATAACCTATCAACATAATAATTTACTTGGAATTATTTTACTTAACTAGTAAGTACACAAGCTAGGTATTTCCTTCAATGGATAGTCCATCATCCCAGAGATAACCTACATACTTAGAATAACCCTACTTACATGTAAGTGCACAAAATCCCTCCCATAATGGATTATCTATCCTAGGAGTAAACACAGGCTTTCCTAGTTAAATCAATAACTTAGCTAAGTATACCATATGTTCTTTTCATGTTCAATCATACCTAGTATATAATACTTATTATAAACACCCATCTCCTACTATGGAGTACTTAAAAACACATTATGAAAAACATCATAATAGCTTCAATTTCCTTTTCAAAATAGTCTAATTACTCTAATGCACATACTGGCAAAGACATCTCAACCATGCATGCAAGACACATCATTCAAAAGTAAAATAACAAAGAAGAGATCCCCATGCCTATTATCACTTGTCCAATCAAATGGCAACAATGTATTCTTTTCCAACAACAACAAGCTTGATAATTAGCTTCTCAAGAATGTCACTATAAACTCTACCTCTCAAATTGATAACTTACTCCTCTCAAAATATAACCTGCTCTCAAACTAAATGAAATCACTTCCTTTGTATCTCTCAATGTAAAACAAAGTATGGTTGGAAAATACAGAAATAGGATTTACAAAAGATGTGTAATCTTATAGAAGAATGTGTCCCTTCCAAATGAAATGGTTCAATTATTTATAGAGTAACTTGGTCACCTCAAAGCCTACAGTTTAGGCATGTTAATGGATAGAAAGCTCCATGCAAAGCAACATATGAAACATAGCAGAAAGGTGGCGATTTCATAAGCTAATACTCAACATAATCACCTACAGATCAACTTGTTTAGTGAGACCAATTTAAATACTTATTCAATCTGCATATGCTTAATTCAAATTTCCACAAAGAAAATACATATACAACAACTTAGATTCAAAGGTAGCACCATTTCCATTTTATCACCTTCTTATTTGACATAGTTTAACTGCCAAAAGAAATAGCCAACTACTATTTTATTACAACAAGCATCCATCGATCTACTTAGAGGGTGAATTGACCAAAGCTTTTAAAGTAGTTGATAAAGTCAAGGTTGGTCTTACTAATGGTGTCAACCAAGTCCAAGATTATCATCGACAAAAATATCAAATGCAATACAATAACTTTATATCGCATGTCTTTCTGAATGATAATTGGTTTTCACAAACAGTCATAAGCTATTTTATTGGCCTCATTAATCATAGTCTATTATAACTATAATCGACCTCCATTATCATAGTCTTTATCAACTATAAACAATATTTATAAATTGGCTTCTATCAAATAAGAGATAGTCAAATTCTATTAACAAATATAATACATGTTAAATATATGTTATTATATATATAATATATTATATACATATATATATTTAAATACTATCATATATTTATATATATATGTATGTATAAATATATATATAACCATTCATATATATTTATATATATTTATATTTATATATATATGATAAGCCAATAATGTTAGCATACATTTGATATATATATAAGAGTACGAGAAAGATAGTATATAATAAACATATTTTATTAAATGTATATGCTTCTATGTACACATATCTGTAGGTATATCTATATCGATGCATCCATATGAGTGTTTCCATTCACCAACGTACACATGTATTGATATACATATACATATGGATACGTGTATATACTATACATATATATATATATATATATATATATATATATATATGTTCACATCAGATTCACATATAGCCATTCACGATTACCATCATATTGATAAGTGTTTACATGTGGTACATCTATATATGTGCATATACATGTTGTTAGATCCCATTGACATGTATGTGCATATATATACACATACTTTCACGTACATCCCACTTTTCAATATAATCATAATAGTATAAGAAAGATCTCAAAAGCTCAAATAGATAAAAATCACCCAATAATGCATGCGGTACTAAACAAGACTCTCAAATGTAGACATAACAGCTAAGGATGACTTACCTACTACCCACAAACTAACTCAATTCAATCATTCTAATGTGGTGTGTGTATATGCTCATATAGTTTATTTTTACCGGTTACCTAACCAAGATCTTCTCCCAAGTGATACTTTCCCTCTGCTTAGAGGAATGGAACACATACCTACATCCACTAACACATGCACACAACAGTCAATTGTTCACACCATATGTAGTATACATAAAAAATCTCCAAAGTTTAGAATAATAATTCAATAACCATCCATTCACATATATGCAATATTTCTCCATGAAATAACATCAACTGTGATAACATCAAATGAAATAACATTACATGAGATAACATTCATATTGATAACAAGGTACAAGCATAATTTATTCATCTCTAGAATTCACATTACATTCATATTTACCCTATGTAGTAATAGTGAATAGTAACTTCACAATTGGGGTGTAACATACTCCCCCCTTATGAATCATCGTCCCCAATGACCTCAGGTATTATTAAAACATAACAACTAACAACACATTGTTCAAACATTTTCAAAAGAATTAAGAGTATGAGAAAAATTATGTTGAATTTATGTATAGTCCTCCCAAGTAGCTGAGTGTTTTGTGTACTGGTCCCACTGTAATTTTCATTGCAATACTTCTTATTATGAAAGCATAGCTTACGTGTTCCTAGCACCTTGATGGGCTCGAGAGTTACTACTCTGGGATCTTGTACCTGTAAAGCAGTCCAATCAATTACATGATTATCCCCTGGTATATACTTTTTAAGGTAGGATACATGGAAGATGTTATGCATTCTAGCAAGAGCTGGTGGCAACACGATTCAATAGGCTAATGGATTCACTTGCTCTAGAATCTCAAAAGGTCCAACATAATACGGGGCTAACTTAGAAGACTTTCCAAATTTAATGGAGCTCTTGTGAGGTTTCACTCTCAACAATACTTTGTCACCTAAGGAAAAATTACGGGGCACTCTTTTAGCATCAACATAGCTTTTCTGTCTATCGTTAGCTTCAAATAATCTTTGCTTAACAACCTTAACTTTTTCATCCATTTCAGCAAGCATTTCTAACCCAAGACTCACTCGATCCTCAAGTTTTTCCCAACTTATAGGAGTTTGACACTTTTGGCCATACAAAGCTTCAAAAGGAACCATCTTTATCGTAGAATGATAAGAGTTATTGTAAGCAAATTCAACTAAGGGTAAGTAATCTTCCCACTTGTACTATTGATCCAAGTAATACATCCTAAGTAGGTCTTCCAATACTTGATTTACCCTTTCTATCAGCCCATCCATTTCTAGATGATATGCTGAGCTAATATTCAACTAAGTCCCTAGTGCAGTAAACAAGGTTTTTCAAAACCTAGAAGTGACTTGTGCATCCCTATCTGAAATAATCTTTTTAGGAATCCCATGCAATCTAAACACTTCCTGCACAAGTTTTCTTGCTATGATAGGTGCTCCATTAGTTAGGTTCCTAGGTATAAAATGTGCTACTTTGGTAAGCTTATCTATAACCAAAAGAATGGAATTGTGCTTATTCCTTGCCATAGGCAATCCTTGCACAAAGTCCATACTTATAACTTGCCACTTCCTCTCTGGTATATCATGTGGGTATAACAAGGCTACAAGATGATGATGCTTTGCTTTCACCCTTTAACACTCAAGACACCTAGCCACAAAACTAGTGACATCTCCTTTCATTCCCTTCTAGAAGTATAATGGTTTTACATTAGCCATCATTTTTGTCACTCCAGGATGTCCATAGTACGGTGCTTTGTGCATTTCCTTCCATATACCAGATTTCTTAATTCTTTTATGCTAGGTGCATACATTCTACCCTTATATCTAAGTAATCCATTAGGTTCAAATTGAAAACCTTCATACCTCTAAGAGAATCTTGTGGATTATCAGTGAGTGCTTGCTTAAATTGCAAGTAATACTCATCTTCCTTCCACTTTTGGAGTACTTTCCCCTTAAAATCTGTTTGTATTGTTACTATAGAAGTAGTGCGTCATCTTTGACTTAGTGCATCGACAACCCAATTTTATTTCTCCTTAATATAACTGATATTAAAATCATAGTCAGCTATTATCTGTAACCATCTTCTCTATCTAGCATTCAGATTAGGTTGAGTAAAAAGGTACTTTAACCCATTATGGTTAGTGTTCATCTCAAAGGGTTTTCCTAGTAAATAGTGTCTCCACATTTGCAATGCATGAACCACAACTGCTAATTCTAAATCATGTGATGCATAATTCATTTCATAAGGTTTTAGCTTCCTAGATTCATAAGAAATTACTTGCCCATCTTGCATCAGTACACCTCCTAACCCTTCTCTGCATGCATCTATGATAACCGTAAAGTTACCTTCAGGATTTGGTACTTTTAAGATCGGTACAGTGGTTAATTTCTCTTTAAGTAGGTCAAAATCCTTTTGAAACTTCTCAGTCCATTCAAATTTCTTTCCTTTCTATTGTAAATAAGTAATTGTGAAAGTGATCTTAGAAAATTTTGCAAAAAACTTCGTATAATACCCTTCCAAACCCATGAAACTTCTTACCTCCAAAACATTCTTAGGTATAGGCCACTCAATTACTTCTTTGATCTTAGCTGGATCTACAACAATTCCATCTATTGAAATCACATGACCTAAATAATGCACCCTCTTTTGAAAGAATGTACACTTGGAAAGTTTACCATGCAATTTATGTTCTCTTAAACATTGTAGGACCATCTATAAATGCTTGTAATTATCTTCCTCATTTATAGAATAAATCAGAATATCATCTAGAAAAACTAGTACAAATTTGTCAAGGTAATCCCTAAATACACTATTCATCAGGTTCATGATTATTGTAGGTGCATTTGTTAAATTGAAAGGTAAAATAGTGAACTCATATTGTCCATATCTGGTTCTGAATGCAATTTTAAAGATATCTTCATCCTTAACCCTCAATTGGTGATATCCAGATCTCAGATCTATTTTAGAGAATATGGCGACCCCCCTCATTTGATCAAAAAGGTCGTCAATATGTGGCAATGGATACTTGTTCTTAACCGTAGCTTTGTTAAGCATACAATAGTTGATGCACAAACACAAGGTACCATCCTTATTTTTAACAAAGATGAAGGGCACTCCCCAATGTGAAACACTTGGTCTTATCATTCCTTTCAACAACAATTCATCCAATTGTGTCTTAAGTTCCATAATTTTAGTGGTTTTCATCCTATAAGGTACCTTAGAAATAGGTTTTGACCCTGGAATTATATATATAGAGAAGTCAAATATTCTTTTCAGAGGCAACCATACTAACTCCTCTGGAAACACATCTGAAAATTTCCTTAATATTGGATACTTCTCCATATCTGATTTTCCAGTTTCATCTACTTCACCCACTAGTAGAATTTGGAAAATAAATGTCTAGGTAACTAAAACATTTAGTCACAACAACTAAAAATGACTGAATTCTATTCATTTTTCACAACTTAGCTATAAATGAGTAAATAAATGACTAATTTGGTTGTTGACTAAAAAATTATTTAGTCACAAAAATAAAAATTACTAAATAGTTAGTCATCAAATCCAAAGTAGACAAAAAAATTTAAAAATAATTTGGCCAAATATTGGTGCGATGTATTCATGAATGCGATGTATTGGCACGATTATTCATGTTCATTGCAGATTCATTCATCTCGCTTGACCTTGCTTCATTCATTCATTGTAGACCTCACTTCATTCGTTAGCTTGACATGAGGCATTTTGATTAGAAACTACTTGCATGGGCGATAAGGAGTTAGAGAGGACCCGAAGACTTCTAAAAAGGTGGGCAAGGGCAAGGAATTCAGAGTTGCTACAACGAATTTGAATTTGCCAAGGCCCTCTGTAGCAAAATTACATTTGGGGATGCCCTCTACAATGAATTTAGAGGTAATTCAAAACCCTCATTACATTAAACACAAATTCAAAATGCTCATTACAATATACTACTCTTAATAATGTTCTACTACTCTTAAAAATGTTCTTTTACAATCTTGCCACTGTTATGCTTCATAATGCGCTTGAGCTAAATATAATAAAATTTGGGTGTCAGTGCCAAATGAGAATTTCCTTAAACAATTTTGATACATTTTCACTGGAAGCGCAAACTATCCTTGTGCAAAGTAAACATGTGCTAGATTTACCCACACATCAGGCATTTGAACATAGATGTTTCCTGCTACAGCTTCTTGTACCTATGTTAAAATTTCCTTTGCAATATAAAATTGACCCCTTTTAGCTAGCACAATGGCTGCCTCATTTGTAGCATAAAAATTTCATGGTCTTTATACCAACACTTTACAATACAATTCTCTATCCTTCTCAAGATGTTGTGCCTCCACCTTTGGATCCCTCTTCTCATTGCAAAAAGCTACAAAATAATTCCAATTTTCAAGTGAAATGCCAACATAAGAATTCTTTGCATATGATTCACTTTGTGCAGCTTTAATTGTTTCTTTGCTTTAAGCCAGCCATTTGTTTTTAGTTCCATTTTTTCAAGCATAGATAAAGAATTTGATAAGATTTTATCCACCTTAAGTGCATCCCCAATCAATTATAGGCTTAGTTGGATCTCATTCCAAGCCTAAGCCATGGCTACAAGACTTAGATATGTATCCACATAATCAAGAAACTTGAACAATATTTTCCTATATAAAAGATTTTCTTTTTCAATATCATGTAGTTGTTCAAATGACCTAGCAAGATTAAATAGTGTTGTGACTTTATCCCATGGTAACTCAAGTGAAACACCACCTTCTTCTAGTGGATGGAAGAATTTCATATCCTTAAAGAGCACAAGAAAAACTATAGAATTAGCACTAGGGCTTTTATTTATGAATTCAACCCAAATGTTGTTTCCTAATGCCACCATAAAATTTTGTTGAGCCAACTCTAGTTCATCATGCTCAAAATGAAGAACCCCAATTTTTTTTAACAATTGAATGGGTACTTCTCTGCTCTTCTTCAAAAGAGACTTTGGTGTCTTAAGAGAATCTAAGGTTTCACTAGGTTCTAACGATATTAATAGCTCACCCATCTTGATAAATAAATGGGAATTAGGTGGATCTATGTGAGTTGCCTTTCTTAAAATTTCCAATGCCTTCTCTGTCAACCCTTGTTGAGCATATATATGGCCTACAACTTTTAAGCTCTCATAGTTCTTAGGGTGGAACTTCAAAACCTTTTCAAAATTTGAGAGAGAACTCTTAGGATCTCCCAACTTCAATTGAACCTATCCACAAAATCTTGTAGCCTTTGGCTTTCCTTGAAAAGTGGTGTCATAATCACCTTTACTATGATAAGATTGTGCAAGATTATATATGAATGATATTTCATGAGAGGGTGGTTAGTTGAAACAAGAGTTGTCTCAACCAACTATTCCACAAGAAAATGCTACCTTGTAGTGAAGAAAAAATGGTTTTCTAAATGATTCAATGCCATTGCATAGTATGGGTATAATTCAAAGGCTTTATGCATCTTTTCCATTCCTTCATGAACACTACCTTTTTCACTAACTATGAGAATCCTACAAGAAAAAAATGTACAAAACTAACCATAGAGATTTATGTAGATGCAGAACATCATTTCCTAATGCCTCCATAAAAGTTTGTTGATCCAACTCTAGTTCATCACGCTCAAAATGAAGAACCCCAATATTGTTTAAAAATTGAATGGGTACTTCTTCTTTGCTCTTCTTCAAAAGAGACTTTGGCATCTTGAGAGAATCTAAGGCTGCACTGGGGTCTGACGATATTAATAACTCACCCATCTTGATAAATGCATGGGCATCAGGTGGATCTATGCAAGTTTCCTTTCTTAAAATTTCCAAATCCTTATTTGCCAACCCTTGTTGAGCATATATATGGCCTACAACTTTTAAGCTCTCACAGTTCTTAGGGTGGACCTCCAAAACATTTTCAAAATTTGAGAGAGAACTCTTAAGATCTCCCAACTTCAATTGAACCTATCCACAAAATCCTATGGCCTCTTGATTTCCTTGACAAGTGGTGTCATAATCACCTTTACTATGATAAGATCATGCAATATTATAATATGAATGAGATTTCATGAGAGGGTTGTCAGTTGAAACAAGAGTTGTCTTAGTCAACAGTTCCATAAGAAAATGTTGCCCTGCAATGAAGAAAAAATGGTTTGCTAAATGATTCAACTCCATTACAGAGTATGGGTATAATTCAAAGGCTCTAAGAATCTTTTTCATTCCTTCATGAACACTACCTTTTTCACTAACTGTGAGAATCCTGCAAGTAAAAAATACACAAAACTAACCACAAAGATTTATGTAGAGGTAGAACATCATTTCCTAATGCCCCCATAAAAGTTTATTGAGCCAACTCTAGTTCATCATGCTCAAAATGAAGAACCCCAATGTTGTTTAACAATTGACCATGGGTGCTTCTTCTCTTCTCTTCTTCAAAAGATACTTTGGCATCTTAAGAGAATCTAAGGCTGCACTTGGGTCTGATGATATTAATAACTCACCCATCTTGATAAATGCATGGAAATCATGTGGAGCTATGTGAGTTTCATTTCTTAAAATTTCCAAAGCCTTCTCTTCCTACTATTGTTGAGCATATATATGGCCTACAACTTTTAAGCTCTCATAGTTCTCAGGGTGGACCTCCAAAACCTTTTCAAAATTTGAGAGAGAACTCTTAAGATCTCCCAACTTCAATTAAACCTATCCACAAAATCCTGTTGCCTCTAGCTTTCCTTGACAAGTGGTTTCATAATCTCCTTTACTATGATAAGATCATGCAAGATTATAATATGAATGAGATTTCATGAGAGGGTGGTCAGTTGAAACAAGAGCTATCTTAGTCAACTGTTCCACAAGAAAATTCTTCCCTATGAAGAAAAAATGGTTTGCTAAATGATTCAATGCCATTGCACTGTACAGGTATAATTGAAAGGCTCTACGCATCTTTTCCATTCCTTCATGAACACTACCTTTTTCAAACTATGAGAATCCTACAATTAAAAAGTGCACAAAATTGACCACAAAGATTTTTCCCCATTTCAAACAACAAAATTTCCAAAAAATGCATTTAAAACTTGCAAAAAAATGCAAACAAAATCACATTGATTTTCGTGCCAAAAAAAAAAAATCATGAGACCATAGCTTGTTGCTTACTATTATGCTTTGATAGATTTTTTTCCAAGCATCCATAGATTTTTTGAAATAATTTGTTTTAGGCTTTTAGCCATAGTAGCAAGGTAGTGAATTGTTTGATAAAATGCTTTGGTAGACATGTATGAAAAATGTGGTAGCATAGAAAAGGAAATGAACTTTGGATAAAATACCTCAAAGAAATGTTGTATCATGGTGATGGAATGCCATGATGAATTCCATGACAAGTGAATTGTTATGGATTGTCATGGCATTCCATCACCATGAGATCACATTTCTTTGAGGCATTTTTTCAACCAGTTCATTGTCTTGTCTATGTTATTGAATAATATTATGCTTTGATAGATTTTTTCCAAGCATCCTTAGCTTGTTCAAAAGCACTTGTTTTAGGCTTTTAGCCATAGCAATAAGGTAGTGAATTGTTTGATAAAATTATTTGGTAGACATGTATGAAAAATTTGGTAGCATAGAAAAGGCAGTGAAATTTTTGAAAAAATGCCTCAAAGAAATGTGGTCTCATGGAATGCCATGACAAGCAAATGCAATTGGCAACTGCTCCTAGTTATTAGTTATGCAATGTCAACTAATTGCATAGCTGCTTAGGTTGACTTTGTAAAAACTATATTGTAACTGAAATTTTGTCACCTATCAACATCTAGTTATTAGTTAAGCAATGTGAATTAATGCTTTGGGTTTGAAAGATGTGCAATGCAATGTAATCAGAAATTTAAATATAAACTACAAAAATCTATTTTTAACAATTAATTAGTTAAACTCTCTATTTTATTTGCTCTCTATAACTAGATATTGCTATGTAAATTCCTTTCAATTAAAAAAAAAGTTTTTGTCTCTTAGTCTACAATTTTTTGTTGCTATGTGTAGAACATTATAGATGGATCAACATCAAAGGTTGAAATACAATGCATTTGATGAGAGAATAGCCGATGAGAGTGACATGGACAAATATCCACGTCCATGTAATAATTTTCTTGTGATGCAGGAGCATCCAGGGGGTTCCAAGCAATCTTGCATCACCAAAAATATTTTAAATTTTATGCTTGTGTTTTATTTTGATTTTTGGCTGCAGGCGCAAATTGTTGAAATTTTCAACTCTTCCAGCATAGCATAATTTGGTGATGGATTGTGAGAAAATCAAATTATTAATTGATTCATTTTTAAATTGTTTTAAGAGATGTTAATTTTTCAAAAAGGAAAATCTCACCCAAGCTTGGAATGGACATTTAATATGTTTTGTAACTCCACTTTGAAATTTGAATTTGTATTTTATTGCAAGATTAGGGTGTTGAGAGAAAGTGGAAATAGTGGGTTGGAGAAAGGGAATAAAATTTTGAATTGAATATTGAATGCACATGCCAAGAAAAGGAAATTCATGTCAGGAAGGAGTAATGAGTATTTTGGGGGTTTTACTGGCATTTTATTATTTTTTGGAAAAAGACAAAAGATTGTCTGGGTCGTAATTGTGTGACCCAGTCTTAGTAAAATTGTCATAACGTTCTCATACAGTAATAAAATTACTAATTTAAAAATGATTCAGAAAGCTGGAAATGAGGTGCACCAAACCTAGAAACTGTTTAATTTTTTTAAAAAAAATGACAGGGCATTAATAGGAAGAAAGTGACGGGTTTTTCTTGGTGGTTTAGTGGAGGTTGTTTTGAGAAACCAATAGTGATTTCTTCTCACACAATTTTTATATATTGTTGCTACTCATTTAGTGAGGGTGGCTTTGGAGATTTGGTGGTTGCATATTCAGATGCTGCTGGAATGATGTTGGAAGCTTAATTTGCAGATTTTTGTATGTGTGAGGCCCATGTTGTATGTGAGCATATGAGCTCCATGATTGTGTAATTCATTTTCAAATTTGAATTTAATATGTGATGTTGACTTCTCTTCCATTTCTATGTGTTTAAGTTAATTTGCTGCCTTCTTGTATAGAGTTGTATGTGTTTTGTGATTATATTTGAAAGGGAGAGTTCTCTCCTTCATCAGTGGTATCAGAGCAGGTGTTCCTGAGTGTGTAGGCAGAAGTGTTGATGCAAGGCAGTTTGCACCAGGACTTGTGGTGTGTGTGTGATTTGTGTGTAGGAAGAGCACTGAATGTGAGATAGTTTGCACCAGGTGGAAAGTGTGTGGTGTGTGGACTGATCACCGAATGTGAGGTAGTCTATACTTGAGAGGTTGAAGTTTGGGATTGTGTGGCAAATGAGGTTGTAGCAGCAAAAAAAGAGTTTAGCAAAATGGAGGATGCTGAAGAAAGGGAAAACCAAATTGCAGCAGTTGAGGATGTTGCAGTTAAATTAAAGTATGCAGTGATGTATGGGGATCCAGTGTTTGATGAAGAACCTGATGAAGACCAAGAAATTCTTGAGAGAGAGATTGCAGAGATAGATAATTTTTTCAATGCAACAACAAAGACAGTAGCATTCAGCAGTAAGGAAGAAGATGTTGTAATAGAAAAAGTCATTGAGGTAAAATCTGATTTTTATGAGTTTTCTAATGTTGAATTTGTAAAGGATTTGCATTGTGAGATGAGAAAGGAGTTGGAAAAGAAAAATTATTGTGAGGATCCAGAGTGGTATGTAGATATATACTTGTAGGTAGAGGCAGTGGAGGAAGCTTTAGGTGAGATTTGGTGGAGGTGGTCAGTTTTTGGTGGGTCAAAGCCCACAAAAGAGGAGATGAGTAGAGAGATTATTTGGAGGAGGATGGTACATGGTGGATGCAAGTCCACGAGAGAAGAGAAGAATGGTAAGCAGAGTTGTTGGAGGAGAGAAAAGTTAGTACCAGCAAGATGTTGGAAGAAGAGGAAGAAGAAAAGACTTCATGTGCACTTTGGACAACGATGAAGTTCACTGCAGATTGCTTGCAATATGAAAGAATGGTTCTACCATTCAACTCCACTTCTGTGAGCTTATGCTCACAAAATTTCTACCTCAGGTGTCTGATGCAGGAGCATCCAGGGGGTTCCAAGCAATCTTGCATCACCAAAAATATTTTAATTTTTATGCTTGTGTTTTATTTTGATTTTTGGCTGTAGGCGCAAATTGTTGAAATTTTCAACTCTTCCAGCATAGCAGAATTTGGTGATGGATTGTGAGAAAATCAAATTATTAATTGAGTAATTTTTAAATTGTTTTAAGAGATGTTAATTTTTCAAAAAGGAAAATCTCACCCAAGCTTGGAATGGACATTTAATATGTTTTGTAACTCCACTTTGAAATTTGAATTTGTATTTTATTGCAAGATTAGGGTGTTGAGAGAAAGTGGAAATAGTGGGTTGGAGAAAGGGAATAAAATTTTGAATTGAACATTGAATACACATGCCAAGAAAAGGAAATTCATGTTAGGAAGGAGTAATGAGCATTTTGGAGGTTTGACTGGCATTTTATTATTTTTGGAAAAAGACAAAAGATTGTCTGGGTCGTAATTGTGTGACCCAGTCTTAGTAAAATTGTCATAACTTTCTCATACGGTAACAAAATTACAAATTTAAAAATGATTTGGAAAGTTGGAAATGAGGCGGACCAAACCCAGAAACTGTTTAAAAAAAATAAAAAAAATGACAGAGCATTAATAGGCAGAAAGTGAAGGGTTTTTCTTGGTGGTTTAGTGGAGGTTGTTTTGAGAAACCAACAATGGTTTCTTCTCACACAATTTTTATATATTGATGCTACTCATTTGGTGAGGGGGGATTTGGAGAGTTGGTGGTTGCATATTCAGATGCTGCTGGAATGATGTTGGAAGCTTAAGTTGCATATTTTTGTATGTGTGAAGCCCATGTTGTATGTGAGCATATGAGCTCCATGATTGTGTAATTTATTTTCAAATTTGAATTTAATATATGATGCTGACTTCTCTTCCATTTATATGTGTTTAAGTTAATTTTCTGCCTTCTTGCATAGAGTTGTATGCGTTTTGTGATTATATTTGAAAGGGAGAGTTCTCTCCTTCATCATCTTGGTGGAAAGGTGAAAAAAAGAAGTTAGATTTATTGACATATGATAAGATATGGGCATAGTGGTATAAGCCCTTGGAATGCCAATTATTATGAAGATATGATAGAATGGAAGAGTGTGAGAGATGAAGAGGCAACAAACATAGATGAAGTGGCACCAAACATAGATGAAGAGGCAACAATGTTAGATGAAGGGTTTGAAGTTGATAGAATGTTGAATGAGGATCTAAATAATGATTGGGCCAAGTTGATGGAGGATGATTCAGAGCCTTCGTATGCTAATTGCAGGTTAAGTTGTTTGACAACAATCCTTCAAATTATTAACTTACAAGTAGTGTTTGGTTGGAAAAATGAGAGTGCAGATCAGTTATTGGCATTATTAATTTCGTAATTGTTACCACCTGACTCCACATTGCCAAATTAATGAAGTTAATGTAGAAAGGAAATCTCTAAGCTAGGCTTAGGGTATGAAAACATCCACACATGTGTGAATGGTTGTGTATTATTTTGCAAGAATCTTGCAAGTGAGAGTGAATGCCTGAAATGTCATGGCGCGAGGTATAGAGAAGGGTTGAAATCAGCTGTGGTTCCTAGAAAGGTTCTTTGCCACTTTCCAGTAATCCCACAATTACTCTGAATGTATAGGTGTAGTGACATTGTTGAACTTATGCAATGGCATGCCCAAAATAAGAGCATTAATGGAAAACAATGACATGTGCCTGATTGTAAGACGTGGATGGAATTTGATAACAGATGGCTTGATTTTTCTCAAGATCCTCGTAATATAAGGTTGGGTTTGGCTCTAGATGGGGTGAACCCATTCTTAGATCAAAGTACTAAATGGTCAACTTGGCCAATGTTTTTAATAAATTATAACTTTCCTCCATGGTTAGCAACTAAACCATTTTTCTTAATGCTATCATTGATTGTACCAAGAAAGAAAAGTGTGACTTCAGATATAATTGATGCTTATTTAGAGCCATTATATGATGAGATAATGGAATTGTGGAAAGGAATTGAAGAAATTCAATCTTTAAGGGATGGTAATTCAATCAAATTCACTTTAAGAGCTTCCTTATTGTTTATAATTCATGATCTTCCTACATATGGCACATTGTTTGGTCTCAGCGTTCATGGATACCATGGATCCTTGCTTGCAACTTTAAGGATTTTGTGAGGCACTCAATAATTTTGCGTAAGTGTATTTATTGTGGACATCGTGCTTACCTTAAAATGGTTCATCCATATCGTCAACAAAAACCATGGTTCAATGGTCAAGAAGAGAATTGTGAAGTACCATTGCTAATAACAGGTGATTACATTGTTGAGTATGGACAAAAAAGAATGTCATTTATTGAAAATGATGGGATTGTTGGTAGTAGATATGATCCATGTAATGAAAGAGGTGATAAAAGGTTGTGCATATTCTATAAGTTGCCATACTTTAAGGATATAGCCATTAGGCATACTATTGACTTTATGCATACTGAGAAAAATATAGCCTATACTATTATAGAAACTCTTTTTGGTGCTTTTGATACTATTTCATCACGTGAAGAATTTTGACAACCAAAGATTCATCGAAATCTTTGGGTTGAAAAATATAGAAAACCTAGTGCTCCTTATGTTTGGACAAAGAACAACATGCACAATTCTTACAGTTGATGTCTCAAACTCACTTTCCCACTAGATTGCAAGTAGTAGTATTAGAAGCCAAATTGACATTAATGGCTTAAGAGGCCTCAAGACCCATGACTATCATGTCATAATGGAGAATATTTTACCTATTGTAGTAAATATATTAAGTTTGGAAAAGGGGCCAAGATTGGTAATTATAAGGTTGGGGCTAATATTAAAGAGAATGAGTTTACATGTATTAGATCCTTCAAACTTTGATAGTTTGAGGGAGGAGGTTGTTGAAGTCCTTGTTTATTGGAACGAGAATTTACACCAACAATATTTAACATTTCTATGCATCTTTTGATACATCTACAATATGAACTAAAGCATTGTGGCCTAGTAAGAACAAGATGGATGTATCCTATAGAATGGTATATGAAGGTTTTGAAAAAAAATGTTCGTACTAGGGAAAAACTAGAAGGAAACATGTTTGAGGGATATTCAATGCAAGAGGCCATGGGATTTTTCAAAAAATATATGAAGGATTTTAAAAATGTCAATTGAAGTGTATGGGACAAAGAAGAAGAAGGCACAATTGTAGGTGAAGTATTAGAAGGAAATGGATGTCGTTTCAAGATATCACATCAAGAAAGAAGTGTGATACATGCCTATATTCTTCAAAAAACATCTTCATTCAATAAGTGGTGTAGGTAAAATAAATTTTACACAATAATTTATTTACAATATTGCATTTACACATTTATATCATCAATCTTACTATTTGTACATTAATATTATATGTAGAAAATATGAAGAAGACAATCAAGATTGGATGCAACATCGACCTCAAAGGTGCATACATCATGTTGATTTGATTTGAGGTGATTCTTTTCCAAAATTTGAAGAATGGATTGCTAATGCAGTCAGTGATGAAAAAGAAGAAGGTCAAGATATAACAACGGAGGAAAGTGAGCTTTCAAAATCTCCACATTTATGGGTTACGTAGTTTATTGGAATGTGGGCCTATGGTAGTCATTTAAGAGTGGAAAAAATAGATAAAGGAAAGATAAATTGTGATTTTTTTGTTAGTGTTGAATTTCTTCATGAAACTAAGAAGAAATTTTATGTTGGATTCATCCAACAAATTATTCTAGTGGACTATGGTGAAAATAGTCCTATATTATTAAAATGTAAGTGGATCTGACCTTCTACAGTACAATTTGATGAGTATGGATTTGTATGCGCAAATAGAAGACAAATTTTATCAAAGACAAATGATCCGTATGTTCCCCTCTTCAAATTAACCAATAATTTCTAATTGATGATGTAAGAAGCCTAGGATGGTTGTATGTCATTCAAATAGAGTCTCGTTCAAAATGAAAATTCATGGAAGTTGTTGATATAATTCCTGATGGGAAATATGTTAATTTACAAGAAACATTCGAAGAAGTGGATGAAGACGATGATGAAGCGTTTGAAGAAGACATTTTTATTACCAATGAAGAGACTAGGAGATAGAATGCATTACATGTCATAGATGAGGAAGAGGAAGAAAATCAAGAAGATGTAGAAATGAATGATCAAGATTATAATCTTGCTAGAAATGCAGATGATTATGATGATGTTTTCTCACCTTAAGAGGTTAGCTAGTCATGTAAACTTTGGTTATACGTATGGTGTAATTTATTATTGAATGTAATAAAGATCTAAGTATAGGTATGCTTATTCATTGTTGCTTTATTGATACATTTTTGAATGTAATCATCATTATTCTATTGGTACATTGTATACAAAACCTGAGATGTTCA
The DNA here is from genome assembly GCA_007258455.2 of Sequoia sempervirens. Lineage (NCBI taxonomy): Eukaryota > Viridiplantae > Streptophyta > Pinopsida > Cupressales > Cupressaceae > Sequoia > Sequoia sempervirens. Next base: position 130,423,669 of record VDFB02000003.1, read on the forward strand.
CTATTGATTTGAAGTGCATTTAAAATTAGGTTCAATCATTCTTCTTATAAGTTTTCTTACTTTGGTTGAAAATTTAAAATTAATTTTGTTGAGTTAGAATATAATTTTTTGTATGCCCTTTATGTTTTTTAGATGCAAACATATAATGAACATCTGTGATTTAATAATACATATAGATATAGATTAACATTAGGTGAACTAAGCCTCCCCATTACAAACAAAGAAATGATCTCTTAGTTTTGATTGACACTCAAAACTAAAACTGAGAGACTACAACATTGGAAAATCGTTCAATCTTTTCAATAAAATAATATCTAAAGTATTGCATTCATAATAAAATCCAATAATGCACTACTACAATAGTTAATAGAGGTATGCGTAGGATGATGAGACATATAGGTTAGTGTACAAATTCTTACTACAATACCATGACAACCAAATATGAATACCATAGGGTGGCAGTGAGAACATGTTAACAACTAAAGTAAACCGTAGCCTTGCAAGGGGTAAACATTGACATTGCAGTATGGCAATAAACAATCACTCAACCACTAGAATTAACCCACTATCCCATGGGATTCCAAAGGGTGTGCAAGGGGTTGTGGTACTACTACCATTTCTCCACAGTGGTTTTCATAGATAGAGTCATATGGTAGTGAACAATTACTCAACTGCTAAAATTAGCCTGCCATCCTGCGAGAGTCCAAAGGGGTGTGCATGGGGTGGTGATAGTGCTACTACTGCCTCATAGTAGTCTTGATATGATAGTGTAGTATGAAGGTGAACAATCACTCTACCGCTAGAATTAACCTTCCATTCCATGAGAGTCCAAAGGGGTGTGCGCAAGATGGCAATACTGCTAGCACTACCTCGCAACCGTCTTTAAATGATAGAGCAGTACTATGGTACAAGTCATCAAGCATTAAATGAATACACCATTTGATTTCCCAAGATCAACGAAATGTATTCAAACTCAAAATATGGGTATATTTTGAAATATTTTGCAAGAATTGACATTAACAGTAAGGTGACTAAGCTTAGCAACAAATATTACTTGGGACTCGATGAAATTTTGGCAATCATTCACAAAGCTCAGTGTACCAAAGGCAAGGGAGTTCAAGCAAGAAAAATCTGTAGCTATTATTTCACTGGTTACCTAATTCAAAGAAGAGGTTGCTGCAACAATCCATTTTAGATGTGTTACCTAATTCTGTAGACAAAGGATCCAAAAATGTGTTTAAAGATACAACCCATGGATGTAGAGACCCAATTATCCCTATCTCAGGATGGGATCTATTTTGGTACTTCTATAAAAAAGGGGTTGAGAAGGTTCCAGTTTTGAATCCTTGGACCTTAGATTTGGCCAAATTGATAGTACCAAATGTCTTCATAGATGTTGAGTTTATTAAATTATTGGCACAATATTATCACCCTACTACTAGGACTATAAGAATGCCAGATGGTTCACCATTAGTGGTGCTGACTAAAGAAGCATTTATAGAGTGTTTTGTGTTATACAAGCAAGCTATCACTAAGATCAACTTGGAAACACGTTAGGAGGATTATAGGAGATTGAGAAAAAACTATAGGAGTGATGAACTTCCTTTACACATGAAAAAGGGTGTAAACAATAGGAGGATACCTATCCCCCCCTCCCAAAATGAGCCATTTTCCATATAAGACTTCCAAGTATATTTCAAAAGAACTTATTTTGCTTTGTGCCAAGTGCTTGGAATAGATGTTGAAGAGAGGATGCCAAAATATCTCATGATAATGGCAACGAGGATAAAAAATCCTAAAGTCAACATTGAGTATGACTTTGTTGCTGAAATTGAGAAAGGCCTACATGAGGGATTTTTGCAAGTAAGAGAGATCTTAGCTCCCATCACTTTCAGGAAATACTCTCTACTGTGTCATTTAATATTGTACCAAAATAGAAATAGATGGACTAAAATAATGTGTTTGGGAATGACTGATGATGAAGGGAATAGGTTTCTTGTACAAAACTGGTGTTACATCTGGGATAGTACATGTAAAAATAGTGATTATGTAATATTTCATGATGATTTCGTAGTAAAGGTCATGGGCACTCTTGGAAATATTTCACCAAGATTTCCTAATAAAATCATGCAAGTATTAAGACCTTTAGCATTGAAGCTAGAGCAGGGACACACTCACAATTTCGGTGACTAGTTCTTCTTAGTAGACTAAACAGTAATAAGGGTCTATGGGTGTCCTCAAGCCCCACATGTTTTACCTAAATTTGTTTCTATTTGAATTGCATTTTTAGAATTTATGTGGAAAATGTTATGGATGGAGCAGGATGTTATGAAAAGACAAAAAAGGGGCACATTCCTCCCTGACCTAACTGAATGTGAGAGGCTATATGTAGGGTCTGACACTCTTGAAGAATTGGATAACTATTTTCAGATGCAATATTCATTGAAGTCATGAGGAGAAAGGGTCTTTGATCCTGAAGGGCATATTAATTTAATAAAGTAGAAACTTCTAACTAAAGTTGGGATTACACATGTAATGGATTACAAAAAAGATGTAATAAGAAATTGCTTTACACCTGATGAAGTTTTTCAAAGGAAGAGGAAGTGGGAAAATATAAAGAGGCTTGAGGAGGAGAAGAAGAAAAGGATCCTATCAAAAGGATGAATGTAATAATTGACAACTTTGAAAAATTATATATGTTGAACCAACAAAGAAACCTGAGGGTTAGGACCTTCGAAACCATCCAAGCTACCCATCAAACCAAGTGGTATTGTAATCATAGAGTCCCTACCAAACACTGCCACAATACAATAAGAAGCATCCCCTAAGCAACCAAGTCCTAAAAGGAAAAAGACACATGGAGTGGCCCCCTTAGTGACATATTAAATAAGTGAAAGAGTAGGGGATACTGAAGAGGTAGCCGGTGTACTTTTGAATTTTAAAGATGATGAAGTTGATTAGCCATTGCCTAAGCTTGCAACTGATGCTCACAAACTAGAAGAAAGAGTGTATGCACATGGGCATAATGATCAAGAAGTGCATGATGATGAAAGGGTGATTGTTGCCCTTAGATTTATTGAAGATGATGAATTTATTCAAATTCCCAAGTTTAAGGATTTTTGGTTTAAGATGAAAATGAAAGAATTTGAGGAGAGACACCAAATTAATAAGATGGGAATTGAGGAGTCATAGCATGACCAGATTGTTTCCCAGACTCTTGAAGAACTCAGGATTAATGAAATTACTGTTAGCCCCCAAGAAGCAAGAAAATTGGTCTTAGAAAGAAATATAATAATTATTCCTGGGATGGAGTTAAAAAATATATTCTTACTGGATCAAGTAAGAATCCAATAAGATCCCATGTTGGTTTCTAAATTCAATTCAGATGAGGGAATGAGTGGCATAGGTTACAATCCAAGACTTGAAACCCTAGCCTTTTGGACCAAGCAAAAAAGAATAGAAAAACCAAGATTGCTTGATGTTGTAAAATAAATGAGAGGGACTGCCATGGTAAAGACACTTTTACAAGACGCGTCAACATTGGAGGTAGCTACTATGACAATGCACTCAACAATGTTTACTAAGGATGCAAGAGCACCTTGTTCACTAAAATGCCTTCAATGGGAAAATTTTGGAAATTTTGAATTTTTAGATGTAAAACAATGTAAAAGGGGCATGTAAAGGTCATTTCAAATGTATTTGAGTCTTTTATAGGTCTCTAGGTGGTCAAAATGATGGAAAAAGCAAAACTTGCAAAAATTGCAAAAGTTGCCAAACTTGTAAAGTGCAAAAAAGAGCAAAAAATTAGGAATATGAAGAGTCACGTAGGAAAATGGAAGGTTAATTCAATGAAGTTGAATAGTAAGTTAGTTTAAATAATGTAAACATCAATATAAAGCATGGAAAAGGTGAGTAAAAGGCAGTCTTTGAATCTTGTAACTAATTTTGCACTAAAGAGTACCTTGCTTTCTGAAAACAACACCTTTGTGATTTTTCAATCTTTTGGGTCTGTACAACATCTACAAGATTTTTTTCTATTGATTTGAATTCAATAAGGTCTAAACTCTTCAAATAAAGTGGTTTTGAGTAAAACTAAGTCAACTTAAGGACTGGTTGAAGGGTTCTTTCTTATAACTGTTTGTAACCCTTAAAAATACGGTTTGAGAGTCTTTTAAGTTTCAACTCACCATTCCACCAATGGAGATTAGTTAGATCAATGGAATGAGATTTTTTAGGATGCTTTCTAGTCTGTGAATGTGTGTAGGTGTAGGGGAAGTTATGGTACAAGGTTTTGGTGTTTAATTCATCAGAAATTATGTGTTTTCCCTTTGAAAGTTGGTGGTTACAAGTTAGGTTTTGATAAAGCTAAAGTATTTGAGGTTGGAAATAATTTTTGCTATCATGTGTAGGCATATCCCTAGGTGTATGAAGCACTTTCTAGGCAGCTAGAGGTTTAGAAGGACTGGTTTCAATAAACCCTTGTTTGCTTGACGCAAATTTGTGCTTGAATGAGGGTTTTGATATCTGATGCTATATTGAGACTTTTAACCTATAAAACTGATTGAATTTGACGTTTTGTGACCTAACTCAATGATTCCCAAGGTTATTTGATAGTTTCAAGTTGATTTAATGGTGGTTTCTTTGAAATTTTGACCTATTTGGTGCATTTTGGCAATGGTACAATCATGTTTTCAGGGATTATTTTCAAACAATAGTATTTGAGTTTATGATATGTTAAAATAGGGAAAAATGGGTTTCTGAATATGTATTGGGCTTGTGGAGATACAAAATTATTTAAGAAGAACCACCCATTTTAGGGGTTTGGTGACCTACTAACAACTTCATGATTAGACTACAAAATAATGTGAATCTATTCTAACAATGATTTGAGTAATTGGTTTTGGTTAGAAATTGTCTAATTGATGTCTTCAAATATGTCCCAATGCTTGGAAAAGGTTTAGAAGGAAAACTTGTTGAATTTGATGATTTGAGCAAAGTTAACTCTATATGCAAATGGTGCTTTGACTGAAAGAATTAAAGAATCTGATAGATCAGTGCTATGTGGGTATGTTCTTGGTTTTTTTCAATAAAAAAAACATGATGAGCATAGTGTCTTGGAGGTTTGGTAAAAGGTTTGTAGCAATAATGGATGGTTTGTTGTCATTTTTGCATTGTGGAGTGAGTTGCATTGAAGAGTACATTGGTGCATGTTGAAGAATGGATGGTTTCAGAGTTTTCTAATTAGGTTTTTGTTTGTTCCTATTCAAATGATGATGGCTGAGATTTTTTTGAGCCTGATAATGGTTTGGAGTCAAATTTTCAGTACTTGATGCTTTGTAGCGATGAAAAATTCAAGTGAAAATGAAGAGATGTTGTTAAGAGATTAAGTGAATTTGGTGAATGGTTAGAGGATCTTGTCTTGATTTGTGTTTAGGGTTAGAAGTACCCTTGATGGTTTGTGGTTTTGGGTAGATTTTCTGTATCATAGTTAAAGCTATGGAGCTTAGATTGGAATAATATGAGAAAGTACTGACTAATCTAAATGATGAAGTGAATAGGTTATTCATAGAAAATGTAAAATTGAAACAACAATTGAAGGGAGCAAGTCCTTCCCAAAGCACAAAATTAATAGTATACCAACCCCCTACCATCTAGACTGATACAGGTGAAATCACTGTTGAAAAATTTAATGTGCTAAAACAAGAAATTGAGAAGTTGACAAACAGTAATGAAGAAGCAAAGGAAAGAGCAGAGAGAGAAACCCTCAAGGTATTGGAATAGATTTTGGAGCATAAGGTTAAATTAATTGTGGAAAAATTGGAAAATGTGTATGAATGTTATGTCTCCTTGTCACAAGTAGTTGATTAGATAAAGGTCCATGTACCTATATTAGACCCCTTATTCAAGAAATGGCAACTTGTACATCACACCTTAACGACTTTGTGTAGAATTTTACAAAGGAATGTTGAGGCCCCCACAAATTTAAAGCCTATTGAGCAAATGGTTTGAATGGTCACAAATGAATTTCAATACTTTTCTACAAAAGAGAAAAAGATCAAGGAAAGAATGGATTCATTTCACACACTAAAGCAATGGTTCATTCCTAAGATACTAAGGGATGATGATCAACTGAAAGGCTCCAAGGATTGGACAGATGAGTTTAGAAAAATTGTTCCCAAATTCCTCACTAATATACAAAAGGATGGTGACATAAATATTCACCACCTCAATTTAACCTTGGATGGAATATGCACTAGATGCTAGGTAATCAAAATTCATCTTGGATACCAAAGGGTTATTAGACAACAGATGGAAGAGTCACTTGGCCAACACATAAAAAATCTAGGAGTACAAATGGCCTCATGATTACATTGTGTACCAATGGGAGGAGACATATCTAGCTCCCCCAAAGGAATAGGCCTTGCAGTGAAGTACCAAGCCTTGCAGATACTATCATGGAGAGAGGACCTTGCCAGATCTGAATGATCACGGGTACCTTACGATGAGTAATGAACTTTTGTATCTTGTGAGTGCTGTGGAATTCAACATCTGATAAATTATCTTCACTTCTCGTCTTTCATTGCTTTTAAAGTTTTATATAATCCTATGTAAACAACGATAATTAAGACTTTTTTATTTATGTTAAAAGTGGGTAACTAGCAAGACACTTTTTGACTTGTTAGTGAGGACAAAATTTTGAAACATATTATAATTTTTTTTTGAAGATCAATAGAATGAAGTTATAACTGGTGGCCCAATTATGGTTTCAATTGTTTGTTAAAGTGAATTAATGAATGTTATCTTGCTATCTCCAGTATGATCTTTCCTTGTTATTTAAATCAATATATCATGGGTATATCTGGTTTATCAAAACACATTTTTTATCAAACAATTCATTTTGTACTACATTTTGGTGTCAAATCTTTGGTAATTATGGTTAGTTTCATCACAATCAAATTCTAAATTCTCAGAAATTATATAAAGTAAATAGATTGATGGTTGTTTGGATAGTGAAATTAGCTCTCTTAGAAATTAACTGAAATATCTTGTCTTGAAATATATGGAAGGATTATTTTAATTAAAGAGTATTTTGTGGCTATTTTTCTAACAATGATTTTATAGTGTAGCTAGCTTGCTATTTTCATTCAAGATACAAGTCATGATCAAAGTGAAGCACATACCAAGAATATGGTACTCTATTTCAAACCCTCAACCTCAATTTAATCTAATTACATGGGTATATTAAGGAAGTTGCTAAACAATTAATATATATCATTTGTTGTTTGTGAAGGAGAATCCTGTGAGATCCAATATGGAAATGGATCTAGTGGAACCCTAGTTTGCATCATTCGACTGATGTTGTGTTCAAGCCTATGACACTTAATTCTTCAATATCACTAGGGTTTAGGGTTTTATGCTCTATTCTTAGACTCTTGATCCATTCATTGGCTTGTGTTCGCTTGTTGACCAGATGCATTGGGTAACCATTTGAATTAAGTTGTGTTTTATGACCCCTCCTTCCATCCTTAACCGATTCTATCTTCCAAAGTCACCTGTTCACCTTGGAAGGCCTCTTCTTTATGAACAACTTATTTGCATGTGTAGTTTTATATTTGGTGGAATTTCCGCTCACGTTTTATCACCCATCGCAGATTCTGTTCCAAAATGTCATCCTCAATATGCGATAAGTGATGTCCTTCCACCACAACACCATCAAGGTCAATTACTTTGGGATTATTTCCCATCACGGATCATGCTTCATTTACTGTAGAGAAACTGATGATGACCGATGTAGTATTTTCCTTTTGAGCCTTGATTCGTTGCCCATTGCATGATGTTGTTGCTACTTTGAGGAGGCTACTGTTGATGATCAATAAATAGTTTTACATCCATGAGCTTCCTTCGCCTATCACATGTTGTGCCCTTGCAATTAGAGGGTAACACATGATGGATGATGTGGTCACTTCTTGTAACCCATTGTTGGCACTTGCACTATCGCCAGTTGGATTTTGTCTTTCAAAGAAGAACCCACGACCGCTGACAAGTAGGCCTCTTCCCCATCATGTGTGTACAGTCTATCAGTGGTTAAGGTAGATTTATAGGAAAGGAACCCACGATGAACAATGTAAAACAAATATCTTTGGGTAAAGTCTTATGATGGTTAGATCAACAGTTAGTAGCTCATCATTGGGTCTAAAGCCATTGCATGATGATGTTTTGAAATGACTTTTAAACCGGTGATGGGTGATGCCTCAGAGATGTGGTGGGGATTTCTCCATGATTCAAATGATCGACAACAAACAAGGTAAGGATGATCAGGTAAGGATGCAGATGGATGTGTGGCTGCTTTAAAGCATATCTTCGCTATTTCCTAGTATGGTCAGTAAAGCAAGTGGTGATAGTTAATGTGCCTCATCAATTGAGTTTTAAATATACGACGATCAACGATAGAGATTGGACATGCAATGATTGAGTTTTCTGCTCACGCGAGTGAGCTGAGATGGATATTAATTATAGCTAGCCTTACATTCTCTTATTTAATGAGGATTTGTTGTAGATGAATCAAGTAATTCATGCATTAGCTAGAGTGTAGAATTAATTGTAGTGGCTAAGGAAGAGATAAATGAAAAATTTGAGGTGCAAGCATTGCTAGGGTGGTAGCCTAGTGTCATCTGGTGTGTGTATGTTCCACATTGCTAATTGTGGCTCAACCCTTTTCTATAATTTCAGTCTTGGGGTGTTTTCACTGCATGTATGTGTGGGTCTTCTGAAGTTGTGGTTTTTGTTTTTCCTCATTACCAGCATTGGTTGTTGTGGTATCTTGAGAGGATGAGTGAACCTAGCACTGTTGTTGCACCAGTTCGGAGGTTCCAAAGGCTAAGTATGCAAGAACCAATTACATATGTACCAGAAGATATAACTCTCTCGCCCAAGGCCCCGGTTGTTCTGAAGAAGAAGAGTGTACGAGGAAAACACAAGAAGGTGGTTGTTCGCAACACCTATACTTTGAGAAGTAGAATTTTCTTAGAGAAACTAACTAAAAATAAAGAGAAGGGACCTCTGTTTGTGAAAGAATTAATGAGGTTTGGCTTGGGTCCTAGGGTTTGTTCAGAGAAACCCATTACTCCTATCTTGGTTTTTGATAGTTCGTTGGGAGGAGAAGGAGAGGCTGGCCTTGGCCCTAGTTCGAGTCTGGCTCCTCTCGTGCCTTACAGTGATTCAGAGGATGAAATTGTTATTGCAACTCCAATCACTATTATAAGACCTGGTGAGGGTGGTTACTCAGCGACTGATAAGGCCAAGTAGCACCGTGTCCTTTGCTAAAGGTGTTGGGTTTTGGGGTGATGTGGCTTCCAGCTGGTGTGTTTTTTTGGTTCATTTTGATGGTGATTGGTTCATGGGTCTGTGCAGATAATCACAATGGTGGTTACTTTGGTATTGGTAAATGTGCCAATTTCGCTGATAAGTGATAGCTTCAAAAAATGGGTTAGCACTCATTTTGCCTTTTGATTTTCCCATGATCATGGAATGATTAGATGTAACGGTTTGGGAAATTAACCCTAATGAAATAAATTCTGAAATGAACATGAAATGTAATTACATCTTGATCTAGATGCTTTGTCACCCCCTAGTGTTATAAAAGGGATTTCGTGGATCGATGTAAGGGGTTCTGGTTCATAATTTTTTTTGAGTCTAGTATGTCCTCGATAGAAGTTGATTATAGTAAGAAAATGATAATGCAAAATGCTTGATGAATTCACTAGCAAGTTGTCTCGGGTATAAGTCATGTAGGTCATAATCTTAATAAGTTTTCAATCAATTACTGATATTGGAACATAATTGAAAGTCCAAATCATTTACTCTCCTTTGTATATTTTCATAGATTATAAATCAAATTATCAAAGATCATTTCATCTATTGTCAATTGTTCAATTGAATGTGTGACTTGATTTCTTTGATTTAACTCAAAGGGTTAATTAAAATGCTTAGGAAAAGTCATGGGTATGTGAGAATTTACAAGGATTTGGTAAGAAATAGTGTTTGGATAATATGAGTCTTTGCAATGTAAATCTTTACAAAGATAGTTTAAATATATCAAAATTGGATAATCGGTGTATTACTGGTTGTTTCATATTTGACTCCATTAACCTAATTGATGAGGCACTGGTTGTTTATTGATTGTTTAGCAATAAAATAGATGAATCACATATCTGGCTATGGACTCAGAATCATAACAACATTTATAAAGTTCTGCCAAATTTGAATTATCTGTTTAAAGTATATCCACATTCTTAGCAAAATAAACATTAATTCGCTCAAAGGTCTACCAAATATTTAGTGAAGTTATTGTGTTTGCATCAACTAAGAATGGATCTATATTGAAGTGTTCTTGAAAATGTTGATGTACCAAATGAACATAGTAAGGAATACCCTACTTGTTCCTACAGAGCCTAAAGTGAAGGAATAGAGACCTAATAATTCTCTATTCATTGTGTTGGCCACTATTCCTTGGTGATTTTTGAATATAAAGGTTGGCTGCCTTTTAGAAGATTCCAAGGTTAGCTGGAAAAATCATCAACATGATCAATATCTGGTTTCTTTTTTGCTAATAATGAACGAGTTTTGGGTGTTACAACAACCAAGACGTTATACTTCAGAACATCAGAGTTTATAGTTATGGTGGCTAATATAGATCCTCCTGCCATTCTTGATCATTTGATTTCATTGGCTAAAGATAAGGTATTGATTTTTTCTCTCTCCTTGTACCATTTTGAATTTTGATGTTATTGCAACCTTTTAAGATGTCAAATGGGAATTGCAACATTTTTAGGTTAACTCCACGTGACATTTAATACTTGAATCATTCCTTAATTTGTGAGAGGCTTTCCTTCAATTGCATATGATATGTTTCAACCGTTCACTAGTAATATTTACATTATGTAGATGTTACCTAATTTCACTAATAGCTCAATCAGGTAGAGCTTTTGTGATCTTCAAATGAAAAATTAAGGTACATTTTTATTCCCGCTTCATTTAATATCATGTGCATAAACATAATCAAGATTGCAGTGCTAGATTGCATTATCCAGGTGCATATAACTTAAGAAAGATTGCATAGTCTTTTCAAGAAAAGTAATCTTTATTGATAATGTAAATGTATAAGGTCTCACACAAGCCATGAGACTAACTCTTTTAGTGCAAATGAAAGAAAACATTATACATTTATAGATACAAGAAAAAATAAATGCACATATAGAGAAAGGTGAATCGTCATTGCCTAAATGACGAGTCTTGGTTGAGTTGCCTTGTGTCATCTTCAGTATTCCGCTAGTCTTGCGTCTAACTTTTGCTCCCTTGCTACTCCTAGTTGCCTGCATCTGAGAGAGAGAGTGTTGTTAGAGCAATGAAAGGTCACTAGTAAATATATGCACGTACATCTATAAATGTACAATTTGATCCTAATGTACACTAAAACAACTAGCATACTATTGATGTCCAAGAAAACAAGGAGCATAATCAAACACATCCATCATATGCTTAGTTTTTATCTAACATGTCTTCTTCTTGTGCATGTATGAAATCCTTGTTTCTATTTTATTTCATCTGATTAAAGCATGTGGGGAAAATGTGGCTCCCACAAGGGTTGAGCATGACATGCATCCTTTGTCTCTTAAAGGGGTATGAATATAAGTCTATAAATAAAAAATTGCAAGTAGACAGTGGCGGTCCTATCTGTTGGTTACTTTAAAAGGTACTTGTCATCCATGGAAATGAATTGATAGGAATTCACAGAAAAGAAGGGGTTTTCAATAGAAGCTTGATTCCAAAACCACAGATATATTGTAAGGTCAAGCATGAGAAGCCATTTATCAATACAAATCCTGAGTGCCAATATCAGCTCACTGTCATGAAGGAGGAGTACTTATTCAATGGAACCATGATATGAGAGGGACAATCATAAATATTATAAGCCATGTATTATGTGTGATGACAGTGGAAAGTAAATAGAGCAGTCACCATTGAGAAATTGATGTTTTGAAAGGGAAAACCATCATCCAAATCTTAGTCCACATGGAATGACGTTATTGATATAAAAATATTGCATGGCATTTCAAGAGTCCTTATGTGGAGACAAAGAGGTGTGAGTAGTTTCAAGTATTCTAAGTAAGATGGAGAAATTCATATCATTGGTCTACCATAAAAGTCAACAATGCCACAGAGAGAAATTTCATTGGTGATAGTCCAATAAATCATATGGCAGTCATTAGACCAAACACAGACTACTGGTAGAGAAAAAAGCAATAATCAATGGTTCTGAAATTGCAACCATGCTAGTGAGGGGTTTTCATAGTGCCCTAAATTTTTTAGCATATCTAGTTGTTTCTTTCAAGAATTTAGATGCAACTAAAGTATTTTCGAATGTGATATGTAAATGATGCAGACTTCACAGAAACAATCAATTAATATAATCTTTCTATAAACAAGATGCAATTCCTTGAGTGCATACAAGATGCAACTGAAGCTTGTGATGTCTAGATTGTATCTTTGATCTATTTGAAAAATGTTTGTCTATATTAGATGGATGCAAGGTTTTTAGCTCTACACAACCCTCACTAATAATTTATTCAACTTGCTATGAGATGCATATCTGATCTTAACAAAGATCAAGAGGGAAAGTTAAGTTTGTGTTTCAAGTTTTGAAACTTTTCATTATGTAAAAGAATCATAGGAATATAAGTAGCAAAGAGAACTATTGCCCAACAATCTATAGAAAATAACATATAATTTTTCTAGAGAGAACACTTTTGGCATCAGACAAAGTGTAATAATTGTATTTTTGTGAAGATGGATATTTTCATACACGATATTCATGACAGGGCAGTGGTTGCATAGGAATGTCATGGAAAGAGAAATCAGAATCATGAATAGAGCATAATGCATAGTTTTGAAAGAACAATCATCATAATAAAAGTGATTGAATGAAATGGATGGGTTATAATCCTTGAAGTTTTGATCCATGGAAGAGGGATGATAGAGACTAGTGGATCCTTTCTTTGAAACAAAGTATTTGTAGGGAATTGGAATAGTGTGCTTCAATAATTTGGATGTAATGTTTAGCTAGTGCACTAAAGTTTCCAAGGATTCAAAAAGATGGATATCCATGACAAAGAGGTGAAACAACTTGAGACACATGATGCCAATAAACTAGATGATATGTAATGGAAGCATGAATTCAAGGAAGGTAATTATTGTGACTGTTGAGGGAATGCATCAGAGAAATTTTGTGTTTAATCTTGCAAATTCATGTATAGTAAATGGCAGTATGAATGATACAGGAAGATCTTATAGTATGACAATCAGAGAATGATGGGAATCCCATGAAAAACACAATAGAGGGGGGTACATTCATGAAATACCATAGAATATAGTAATATTTGTTATCTTTTGTTACAATCAAGGAACATAGTTGATTGAGAAGGCTATTGTTTCAGCTACCCGCCCTCTTATGAAATATCAGTCATATTATAATTTTTCATGATATTATCATAACAAGGAGGATTATGATACTGTTGATGACTTTTACATGGGCAGAGGAAATACAAGTACTCATGTTCAAAAAATGATAGAAAATGGATTAAGCTATAGGTAACATTGTATTCACATGGGTATATTTTACTATAGAGGATTTGTAGAAAATTAAAATCAATACCTAAAAGTGTATTTGGGCACGACCATGATGCATAGAAATTTCCCCAAAAGTAGCCCCATAAATGTAAAATGAAGCACAATATTTTACTGCAAAGATATCTTACCTAGCATGAGTGAAGTAGAGGGATCTTCAGACATGACCTTCACAGAGTTCTCTTCAATCAAAACCTAATCATGGCAGCACAGTAGAATTCCAGGTAAAGAGTGGAGAATAAAATGACTTGCGTCTTTTCTTATCTCTAGGGTTTTAACCCTAGGCTATGTCGACAAGAGAGAAGGCATTTTTTCCTATAAAAAATGCAATGAAACTAATGCAAGTCATGGTCTATTTGGTGCCTCGAAGAATTTCATAGTCTTTTATGTGTTCCCCTTTATATGCCAAGTGTATAAGTATTTTAAAGACTTACTTTTTGCATTTTTTTTCTCACATGGACCGAGCCTTATTTTATTTTTTGCATTAATTTAAAATTGTAAAGCATTTGAATTTAATGATGTTATTATAAATCATTAAGTCAATTTGCTATTTCAAATGCAAAAAATTAAGTATCTTGCTTTGTGAATTTATTTGTGTGTTTGTTGAGCTTTTATGCTTTTGCAAGCATATAGGGGAGTTGTGAGAGGTTATCAAACATAAGGAGAGTATATAGAAGAGAATTTATTTGCTGTGTTGGAGGGTATGAGAGCATCTAGGAGGTTTTTTTGCTTGCTTGCATGTTTGACATGGTCAAGTTTGACCATTTCAACACTTTGGAACTTTGTTAGAGAGAAATCAATTGCTATATTGTGGGATTTTTTGTTGCATCCGACCCTAAGAGGTTTCTAGATCCTTTTTTGTTGGGTGATGGAGATTTGATGCATATAGTCATCTTTTGGACTCATTTTGAGTTATTTCTTACTTGTTCTTTTTCTGCTCTGTGTCTTTTTTGAGTCCTCTGGAGAAAAGATAGTGCTTTTGTAACTCACTATTTTGGACATGAATAATAGTGGACACCTTGATTATCAATGATTTGGAGTTTTTCCTTCTTCTCCTTTGCTTCATTGTGTGCACCCAAGTGATTTGATCAAGTTATTTGTGAGGTATTGTTTATTTACTTATAGCTTTGTCTCATGTTTAGCACACTTATGAAAGAGTTTTTTTGTGCAGGGCATAATCTATGTCAAAATTGCAAATAACTTTTAGTTGTGAAATTGCCTTCCTCCTAGAATTTTTAGCATTAGGACCTCCTTATGAAATATTTATGCAGAAAAAACACATGAGTAATTTGTGCAAGTTAAATTTTGTCATCGTGAACAAATGTTTATAATCTAAGATTTATGTTCAAGTTCAATTTGGTGTATCACTGTAGAGTTAATTTTCATTTTTATGTTACTTTCTTCCCCTTTTTCTCTGCAAGTCAGTAGAGTAGAATAGGTGATATCCATAAAGGAAGTCATCCTTCTCTAGAGGTTTGATCTCATATAAGGAACCCACACCTTGGGATCATTTCAATGTTTCTCTAGAGTGCTAAGTCTTGTAGCTTAGCTTGCTATGTCCTCCAACTTAGCTAGGGTGCAAATTTAAGAGATAACCATTTTGGCACATCCGATGGGACAGAGAACTAATTTTCATTCTTTTTTGTTCTACACATTATTGTTGTTTGGTGTGTACAATAGTCTTGAAAAAATCATCATAATGTCAATCAACATGCTTATTCACATGCCCAATCTTAGAGGGTTAACAACATGAGTATTGAAGATATAATTTCTGATTTTCAAAGATAGATGTTAGAGATTGAAAGATAGCAGGAGGTTGACATGCATCAGGAGGATTTGGCTTACTAGGAATACATTCAAGAGCAAGAGATGGAGGTTCAAGGGAGACAACATGAAGAAAACCTTGCAAGAGATATTGTTACAAGGGAAGAAAGAATGGAGATAATGCTTGCCCAGGTTCATAAGGTGGAGAAACAACAACCAATCACATTTGCAAATCCTGTTTATGAAGAGAAAATTAAGCATGTTGAGGAGTAGAGGATGGAGTGGCAAAGGATACAACATGAGGAATGTATTGCAAAGTAGATAGCTGCAGAGGAGGAGCAAGTGAGGCTTTCGCTTGCTCGAACCCAGAGGTTAGAAGCTTAAGCAAATCTTTCCATTTGTAGTTTCAAACAAGCTCATACCTTGATGGATCTACCTGTAAAGGAAAGTTTTGAGTACAAAATTCCAAGTTTCAAGCCTACTGAACGTTTTCACTTTCCAAATGAGTATCCAAGAATTGAAATTCCAAGTTTCAAAAATTTTCATCCTAAGGAAGAGATAGCATGTATGTCCAATGAATCTATTGTTGCTCATGAACAGTCTTTAGTGAAATCTCTAGATGTAGAACAAAAGGCCTCTATTCAGAATGCACCTGTATATGAGGTTAAACTTGAGAAACTAGACCTGAAAATTGAAAAGCAAGAAACAATAAACGATGTTGAGGAGCCTAGTAATTTAGGACAACAAATTTCAGAACCTAAGAAAGATGAGGAGCCCCAAGTTGTTGCTTATACAACTGATGAGATTTCATGTACAGAGGTGGATAGTCAGGAAGATTAGATTTTGATCACATAACTTGTAAGTGTAGAACAACATATAGATGCAAAAGAAAAAGATATTTTCTTCCCTCAAGAGTCTTGTCCTAAGGAAAATAATAATCCTCTTATCATTAAAGGTACTGAGAACATGATGAGGATTTGTTCTGGGATGAAAAAAACCTCTAAGCCATCCTGAAACAAATCCTCATCATTTTTCTTAGTACCTTTAATGATAAGAGGATTATGATGAAAGGGTGATTGCTGCCCTCAGATTTATTGAAGATGATGAATTTATTCAAACTCCAAAGTTTAAGTATTTTTGGTTTAAGATGAAAATGAAAGTATTGAGGAGAGACTCCAAATTAATAAGATGGGCATTGAGGAGTCACAACATGACCAGATTGTTGATGAGACTCTTGAAGAACTCGGGACTAATGAAATCATTGTTAGCTCCCAAGAAGCAAGAAAATTGGTCTTAGAAAGAAATATACTAATTATTCCTGCGATGGAGTTAAAAAATATATTCTTACTAGATCAAGTAAGAAGCCAAGAAGATCCCATGTTGGTTTTTTAAATTCAATTCAAATGAGGGAATGGGTGGCACAGGTTACAATCCAAGACTTGAAACCCTAGCCTTTTGGACCAAGCAAAAAAGAATAGAAAAACCAAGATTGCTTGATGTTGTGAAAGAAATGAGAGGGAATTCCATGGTAAAGACACTTTGACAAGACACATCAGCATTGGAGGTAGCTACTATGACAATGCACTCAACAATGTTTACTAGGGATGCAATTTGGTGCAGGAGCACCTTGTTCACTGAAATGCCTTCAATGGGAAAATTTTGGAAAATTTGAATTTTTAAATGTAAAAAAATGTAAAAGGGGCATGTAAAGGTCATTTCCAATGTATTTGAGTCTTTTATAGGTCTCTAGGTGGTCAAAATGATGGAAAAAGAAAAACTTGCAAAGATTGCAAAAGTTGCCAAACTTGTAAAATGCAAAAAGAGCAAAAAATCAGGAATATGAAGAGTCAAGTGGGAAAATGGAAGGTTAGGTCAATGATGTTGAATAGGAAGTTAGTTTAACTCATGTAAAAATCAATATAAAGCATGGAAAAGGTGAGTAAAAGGCAGTATTTGAATCTTGTAACCAATTTTGCAATAAAGAGTACCTTATTTTCTGAAAACAACGCCTTCTCTGTGATTTTTCAATCTTTTTGGGTTTGTACAAAATCTACAAGATTTTTTTCCTATTGCTTTGAATTCAATAAGGTGTAAAATCTTAAAATAAAATCAGTTTGAGTAAAACTAAGTGAATTTAAGGGCTAGTTGCAGGGTTCTTTCTGATAACTGTTTGTAACCCTTAAAAATAGGGTTTGAGAGTCTTTTAAGTTTCAATCAACCATTCCACCAATGAAGGTTAGTTAGATCAGTGGAAGGGGATGTTTTATGATTTTTTCTAGTTTGTGAATGTGTGCAGGTGCCGGGGAAGTTATGGTACAAGGTTTTGGTGCTGCATTCATAAGAAATTATGTGTTTTCCCTTTGAAAGTTGGTGGTTACAAGTTAGGTTTCGCTAAAGCTAAAGTATTTGAGGTTGGAAATCAGTTTGGATATCATGTGTAGGAATATCCCAAGATGTATGAAGCACTTTCTAAGCAGCTAGAGGTTTGGAAGGACTGGTTTCAATAAATCCTTGTTTGCTCGATGCAAATTTGTGCTTGAATGAGGGTTTTGATATCTGATGCTATATTGAGACTTTTAACCTATAAAACTAATTGAATTTGAAGTTTTCTGACCTAACTCAATGCTTCCCAGGGTTATTTGATAGTTTCAAGTTGATTTAATGGTGGTTTCTTTGAAATTTTGACCTATTTGGTGCATTTTGCCAATGGTATAGTCATGTTTTAAGAGATTCTTTTCAAACAATAGTATTTGAGTTTGTGATATGTTAAAATAGGGAAAAATGGATTTTTGAATATTTATTGGGTTTGTGGAGATAAAAAATGATTGAAGAAGAACCTCCCAGTTTAGGGGTTTGGTGACCTACTAGCAACTTCATTATTAGACTACAAAATAATGTGGATTTGTTTTAATAGTGATCTAAGTGATTGGTTTTGGTTAGAAACTGTCTAATTGATGTCTTCAAAGACGTCCCAATGCTTGGAAAAGGTTTATAAGGAAAACTTGTTGAATTTGATGATTTGAGCAAAGTTAACTCTATATGCAAATGGTGCTTTCATTGCAAGAATTAAAGAATCTGATAGATCAGTGCTATGTGGGTATGTTCTTGGTTTGTTTCAATAAAAAAACATGATAATCATAGTGTCACGGAGGTCTGGTAAAAGGTTTGTAGCAAGAATACATGGTTTGTTGTCATTTTTGCATTGTGGAGTGAGTTGCATTGAAGAGTACATTGGTGCATGTTGAAGAATGGATGGTTCCAGAGTTTTCTAGTCAGGTTTTTGTTTTTTCATGTTCAAATGATGATGGTTGAGATGTTTTTGAGTCTAATAATGGGTTGGAGTCAAATTTTGAGTACTTGATGCTTTGTAGCAATGAAACATTCAAGTGAAAATGAAGAGATGTTGTTAAGAGATTAAGTGAATTTGGTGAATGGTTAAAGGATCTTCTCTTGATTTTTGTTTAGGGTCTGAAGTAACCTTGATGGTTTGTATCACAGTTAAAGTTATGGAGCTTAGATTGGAATAATATGAGAAATAATAGATTGATCTGAATGATGAAGTGAATAGGTTATTCATAGGAAATGTGAAATTGAAAAAAAGTTGAAGGGAGCAGGTCCTTCCCAAAGCACAAAATTAACAATATACCAACCCCCTGCCATCTAGAATGATACAGGAGAAATCATTGTTGAACAAGTTAATGTGCTAAAACAAGAAATTGAGAAGTTGAAAAAGAGTAATGAAGAAGCAAAGGAAAGAGCAAATAGAGAAACCCTCAAGGTATTGGAACAGATCTTGGAGCATAGGGTTAAACTAATTGTGGAAAAATTGGAAAATGTGTATGAATGTTATGTCTCCTTGTCACAAGCAGATGATCAGATAAAGGTTCATGTACCTATATTGGACCCACTATTCAAGAAATGGAAACTTGTACATCACACCATAATGACTTTGTGCAAAATTTTACAAAGGAGTGTTGAGGCCCCCACAACTTTAAAGCCTACTAAGTAAATGGTCTAAATGGTGACAAATGAATTTCAATACTTATCTATAGAAGAGAAAAAGATCAAGGAAAGAATGGATTCATTTTACATGCTAAAGCAATGGTTTGTTCTTAAGATATTTTGGGATGATGATCAGCTGAAAGGATCCAAGGATTGGATAGATGAGTTTAGAAAAATTATTCCCAACTGCCTCACTAATATACAGAAGGATGGTGACATAAAGATTCACCGCCTCAATTTAAGCTTGGATGGTATAATTGCATTGGATGCTGGGTACTCAAAATTCATCTTGGATACCAAAGGGTTATTAGACAGTAGATGGAAGAGTCACTTAGCATACACAAAAAAAATACAGGAGTACAAATGGCCTCATGATTACATTTTGTACCAATGGGAGGAGACATATCTAGCTCCCCCAAAGGAACAAGCCTTGCAGTGAAGTACCAAGCCTTGCAAATACTATCATGGAGAGAGGACCTTGCCAAATATGAATGCTCACAGGTACCTTACGATGAGTAACAAACTTTCGTATCTTGTGAGTGTTGTGGACTTCAACATTTGATAAATTCTCTTCACTTCTCATCTTTCATCGCTTTTAAATTTTTCTATAATCTTATGTAAACAACGATAATTAAGACTTTTTGATTTATGTTAAAAGTGGGGAACTAACAAGACACTTTTTGACATGTTAGTAAGGACAAAATTTTCAAACATATTATAAATTTTATTTGAAGATCAATAGAATGAAGTTATAATTGGTGGCCCAATTATGGTTTCAATTGTTTGCTGAAGTGAATTAATAAATGTTATCATGCTATCTCTGGTTTGATCTTTCCTTGCTAGTTAAATCAATATATCATGGGTATATCTGGTTTATCAAAACACATTTAATGTCAAGCAATTCATTTTGTACTACAATTTTGGTGTCAAATCTTTGGTAATTATGGTTAGTTTCATCACATTCAAATTTTGAATTCTCAAAAAATATATACAGTAAATAGATTGATGGTTGTTTGGATAGTGAAATTAGCTCTCTTAGAAATTAATTGAAATATATTTTCTTGAAATATCTAGAAGGATTATTTTAATTAAAGAGTATTTTGTGGTTATTTTTCTAACAATTATTTTATAGTGTAGCTAGCTTGCTATTTTCATTCAAGATACAAGTCATGATCAAAGTAAAGCACATACCAAGAAGATGGTACTCTACTTCAAACCCTCAACCTCACTTAGTTTAGTCTAATTACATGGAGATATTAAGGAAGTTGCTAAATGAGTAATATATATCATTTGTTGTTTGTGAAGGAGAATCTTGTGAGATCCAATATGGCAGTGGATCTGGTGGAACCCTAATTTTCATTGTTCCACTAATGTTGTGTTCAAGCTTGTGACACTTTATTCTTAAATATCATTAGGGTTTAGGGTTTTATGGTCTATTCTTATACCCTTGATCCGTTCATTGGCTTGTGTTCACTTGTTGATTGGATGCATTGGTTAACCATTTGAATTAAGTGGCATTTTATTACCCCTCCTTCTATCCCTGACCGGTCCTATCTTCCAAAGTCACCTATTACGCCTAGAAAGACCTCTTCTTTATGAACAACTTATTTTCACCTATAGTTTTATACTTGGTGGAAGTGTTGCTCATGGTCTATTGCCCATCACAAGTTCTATTAGAGAATGTTGTACTCAACACGCGATGAGTGATGCCCTTCCACCACAACACCATCAAGGTCAATTAATTTGGGCTTATTTCCCGTCATGGGTCATGCTTCATTTACCGTAGAGAAACTGATGATGAGCGATGTAGTATTTTCCTTTTGAGCCTTGGTTCATCACCCATCGCATGATGTTGTTGCTACTATGAGGAGGCTACTGGCGATGAGCAATAAATAGTTTTACATCCACGAGCTTCCTTCGCTTATCACATGTTGTGCCCTTGTAGTTGGAGGGTAACACACGAAAAATGATATGGTTACTTCTTGTAACCCATTGCCGACACTTGCACTATTGTTGTTTAGCTTTTGTCTTTCAAAGAAGAACCCACGACCGCTGATGGGTAGGCCTCTTCCCCATCGTGTGGGTATGGTCTATCGCCGGTTAAGGTATCTTTCTAGGAAAGGAACTTGTGATGAACAATATAAAATGGAGATCTTTGGGTAAAGTCTTTTGATGGTCAAATCAACAGTTAGCAGCTCATCGTTGGGTCTACAGCCATCATGTGATGATGTTTCAAAATGAGTTTTAAACTAGTGATGGGTGATGCCTTAGAGATGTGGTGGGGATTTCTCCATGATTCAAATGATCAATGACAGACAAGGTAAGGATGAGGATGGACACATGGCTAATTTAAAGCATATCCTCATTGTTTCTTGGTATGGTCCATAAAGCAAGTGGTGACTCTTAATGTTCCTCGTCGATTGAGTTTTAAATCTACGGAGATCAATAGTAGAGATTGGACATGCAATGAATGAGCTTTTTGCTCACGAGAGTGAGCTGAGATAGATATTAATTGCAGCTAGCCTTACATTCTCTTATTTAATGAGGATTTGTTGTAGACGAATCAAGTCATTCATGCATTAGCTAGAGTGTAGAATTAATTGCAGTGGCTAATGAAGAGATAATTGCAGAAGTTGAGGTGCAAGCATTGCTAGGGTGGTAGCCTAGTGTCATTTGGTGTGTGTATATTTTGCATTGCTAATTGTGGCTCGACCCTTTTTTACAATTTGGGTCTTGGGGTGTTTTCACTACATGTACATGTGGGTCTTCTGGAAGTTGTGCTATCCCAAGAGGATGAGCGAACCTAGCACTCCTATTGTACTAGTTCGGAGGTCCCAAAGGCTAAGTATGCAAGAACCAATTGCATACGTACTAGAATATACACCTCTCTTTCCAAGGGGCTCGGTTATTCTGAAGAAGAAGAGGAGTGTACGAGGAAAACATGAGAAGGTGGTTGTTCGCAACACCTATACTTTAAGAAGTAGAATTGTCTCACAGAAACTGACTGAAAAGAAAGAGAAGAGACCTATTTTTGTGAAAGAATTAATGAGTTTTGGCTCGGGTCCTAGGATTTGTTCAAAGAAACCCATTGCTCCTATCCTGGTTTCTGATAGTTCGTTGGGAGAAGGAGAAGCTAGCTCTAGCCCTAGTTCGAGCCTGGCTCCTCAAGTGCCTTATAGTGATTCAGAGGATGAAATTATGGTTGCAACTCCACTCTCTGTTATAAGACTTGGTGAGCATGGTTACTCAGTGGCTGATAAGGCCAAGTAGCACCTGTGTCCTTTAAGAAAGGTGTTGGTTTTTGGGGTGATGTGGTGATGTGGCTTCCAAACAGTGTGTTCTATTGGTTAATTTTGATGGTGACTGGTTTGTGGGTCTATGTAGATAATCATGATGGTGGTTACTATGGTATTAGTAAATGTGCCAATTTTGTTGATTCCTTTTGGCAGGCTTATGTGGCAGCTTCGATAGATGGGTTAGCGCTCATTTTTCCTTTTTATTTTCCCATGTTCATGGAATGATTAAATGTAACGGTTTGGGAAATTAACCCCAATGAAATGAATTTTGAAGTGAACATGAAATGTAATTACATCTTGAGCTAGATGCTTTGTCGCTCCTTGGTGTTATAAAAGGGATTTCATGGCTCGATGTAAGGGGTTTTGGTTCTAAAAAGTTTTGAGTCTAGTATGTCTTAGATAGAAGTTGATTACAGTAAGAAAATGATAATACTGAATGTTCGATGAATTCACTAACAAGTTGTCTTGGGTATAAGTCATGTAGTTCATAATCTTAATAAGTTTTGAATCGATTACTGATATTGGAACATAATTCAAAGTCCAAATCATATGCTCTCCTTTGTATATTTTCATAGATTATAAATAAAATTATCAAAGATCCTTTCATCTATCATCAATTTTTCAATTGAATGTGTGGCTTGATTAATTTGCTTTAACTCAAAGGGTTAAGTAAAATACTTAGGAAAAATCATGGGTATGTGAGAATTTACAAGGATTTGGTAAGAAGTAGTGTTTGGATAACATGAGTCTTTGCAGTGTAAAGCATTACAAAGATAGTTTAAATATATCAGAATTGGATAATCGGTGTATTACTGGTTGTTTCATATTTGACTCCATTAACCCAATTGATGAGGCACTGGTTGTTTATTGACTATTTAGCAATAAAATGGATGAATCACATATCTAACTATGGACTCAGAATCAAAACAACATTTATAAAAAATTTCCAAATCTGAATTATATGTTTAAAGTATATCCATATTCTTAGCAAAATAAACATTAATTCACTCAAAGGTCTTCCAAATCTTTAGTGAAGTTAATGTGTTTTCATCAAGTAAGAATGGATCTGTATTGAAGTGTTCTTGAAAATGTTGATATACCAAATGAACATAGTAAGGAATACCCTCCTTGGTCCTACAGAGCCTAAAGTGAAGGAATAGAGACCTAAGAATTCTCTATTTGTTGTGTTGGCCACTATTCCTTGGTGATTTTTGAATATAAAGGTTGGCTTCCTTTTAGAAGATTCCATGGTTAGCTAGAAAAATCACCAACAAGATGAATATCTGGTTTCTTTTTTGCTAATAATGAACAAGTTTAGGGTGTTGCAGCAACCAAGACGTTATACTTTAGAACATCAGAGTTTATAGTTATGGTGGCTGATACAAATCCTCTTTCCATTCTTGATCTTTTGATTTCATTGGCCAAAGATAAGGTATTGATTTTTCCTCTCTCCTTGTACCATTTTGAATTTTGACATTATTGTGACCTTTTAAGATGTCAAATGGGAATTGGAACATTTTAAAGTTAACTCCATGTGCCATGCAATACCTGAATCATTCCTTAATTTGTGAGAGGCTTTCCTTCAATTGCCTCTAATATGTTTCAACCATTCACTAGCAATATTTACATTATGTAGATGTTGATGTTACCTAATTTCACTAATAGCTCAATCATGTATAGTTTTTGTTATCTTCAAATGAACAAGGTACATTTTTATTTCTTCTTCATTTAATATCATGTGCATAAACATGTTATCAATATTACAATGCTAGATTGCATTATCCAGATGGATATAACTTAAGAAAGATTGCACAGTCTTTTCAAGAAAAGTAATCTTTATTGATAATGTAAATGTATAAGGTCTCACAGAAGTCATGAGACTAACTCTTTTAGTGAAAATGAAAGAAAACATTATACATTTATAAAAATAAGGAATATTAAATGCACATATAAAGAAAGGTGACTCGTCATTGCTTGAGTGACAATTCCTGGTTGAGTTGCCTTGTGTCATCTTCAGTCTTTCGCTTGTCCTGCATCCAACTTTTGCTCCTCTGTTGCTCCTAGTTGCCTGCATCTAAGAGAGAGTGTTGTTAGAGCAATGAAAGTTCATCAGTCAATATATGCACATGCATCTATAAATGTACAATCTGATCCTAATGTGCACTAAAATAGATAGCATATTATTGATGTCTAAGAAAACAAGGAGAATAATCAAACACATCCATTATATGCTTAGTTTTTATCTAACATGTTTGCTTCTTGTGCAGGTATAGGTGAAATACTTGTTTCTATTTTGATTCATCTGATTAAAGCACGTGAGAAAAAATGTGGCTCCCACAAGGGTTGAGCTTGACATGCATCCTTTGTCTCTTAGAGAGGTATGAGTATAAGTCCATAAATAAAAAAATGCAAGTAGCCAGTGGTTGTCCTATGTGATGGTTACATTAAAAGGTACTTGTCATCCATGACAGTGAAATGATAGGAATTCACAAAAATGAAGGGGATTTCAATAGAAGCTTGATGCCTAAACCACAAATATATTGTAGGGTCAAGCATGAGAATCTAGATATCAATACAAAGCCTGAGTGCCAATATCAACTCACTATCATGAAGGAGTACTTACTCAATGGAACCATGATATGAGAGGGACAATCATAAATATTATAGGCCATGTATTATGTGTGATGATAGTGGCAAGTAAATAGAGTAGTCAACATTGAGCAATTAATGTTTTGAAAGGGACAACCATCATCCAAATCTTAGTCCACATGGCATGATGTTATTGATATAAAGAGATTGCATGGAATTTCAAGAGTCCTTATGTGGAGACAAATAGGTGTGAGTAGTTTTAAGTATTCTAAATAAGATGGAGAAACTAGTATCATTAGTCTACCATAAAAGGAAACAATGCCACAGAGAGAAATTTCATTTGTGATAGTCCAAGAAATCATATGGAAGTCATTAGACCAAACATAGGCTACTAGTAGAGAAACAAGCAATAATCAATGGCTCTAAAATTGCAACGATACTAGTGAGAATTTTTCATCATGCCCTACAAGTTTTAGTAGATCTAGTTGTTGTTTCTTTCAAACATTTAGATGCAACTACAGGATTTTCGAATGTGATATGTAAATGAAGCAGACTTTACATAAAAAATCAATTAATTTGATCTTTCTACAAACAAGATGTAATTCCTTGAGTGCATACAAGATGCAACTGAGGCTTGTGATGTATTTAGTCATGATATTTGGATGTGATGTCTAGATTCTATCTTTGTTCTTTTTGTAGAATGTTTTTCCATATTAGATGGATGCAAGATTTTTAGCTCTACACAATCCTCGCTAATAATTTATTCAACTTGCTATGGGATGCATATCTAAGCTTAACAAAGATCAAGAGGGAAAGTTAAGTTTTTCTTTCTAGTTTTGAAACTTTTCATTATGTAAAAGAATCAGAGAAATATAAGTAGTGAAGAGAACTGTGCCCAACAATCTACAGAAAATAGCAAATCAGTTTTTTAGAGAGAACACTTTTGGCATCAGACAAAGTGTAATAAGTGCAGTTGTGAAGATGGATATTGTCATACATGATATTGATGACAAGGCGTGGTTGCATAGGAATGTCATGAAAAGAGAAATCACAATCATGAACATAGCATAATGCATAGTTTTCAAAGAACAATCATTATAATAATAGTGATTGAATGTAATGGATGGGTTATAATCCTTGAAGTTTTGATCGATGGAAGAGTGATGATAGAGACTAGTGGATACTTTCTTTGAATCAAATTATTTATAGGGAATTGGAATAGTGTGCTTCAATAATGTGGATGTAATGTTTAGCTAGTGCACAAAATTTTCCAAGGATGCAAACAAATGGGTATCCCTGATAGAGAGTTGAAAGAACTTGAGACACATGATGTCGAGAAACCTGATGATATGTAATGGAAGCATGAATTTCAAGGAAGGTAATTATTGTAACTATTGAGGGAATGCATCAGAGAAAATTTGTGTTTAATCTTGCAAATTCATGTACAATAAATGGCAGTATGAATGATACAGGAAGATCTTATAGTATGACAGTCATAGAATGATGAGCATCCCATGAAAAACACAGTAGAGGGGGGTACATTCATGAAATGCCACAAAACATAGTAGTATTCATTATTTTTTTTGTAATCAAGGAACATAGTCGACTAAGATGGCTCTTGTTTCAGCTACCCGCCCTCTCATGAAATCTCAATCATATTATAATTTTGCATGATCTTATCATAACAAGGATGATTGTGATATTGTTGACAAATTTTACATGGGTAGAGGAAATAAAAATACTCATGTTCAGAAAATGATAGAAAATGGAGTAAGCTATAGGTAACATTGTATTTGCATGGGTATCTTTTACTATAGAGGATTTTCAGAAAATTAAAATCAATACCCAAAATTATATATGGCAATGGCCATGGTGCATAGAAATTTCCCCAAAATCAGCCACAAAAATGTAAAATGAGGCACAATATGTTACTGCAAAGATATCTTACCCAACATGAGTGGAGTAGAGGGATCCTCAGACATGGCCTTCACATAATTCTCTTCAATCAAAACCTAATCATGGCGGCCCAGTAGAATGCTAGGTAAAGAGTGGAGAATAAAATGACTTGCATCTTTTCTGATCTCTAGGGTTTTAACCCTAGGCTATGCCAACAAGAGAGAAGGCATTTTTTCCTATAAAAAATGCAATGAAACTAATACAAGCCATGGTCTATTTGGTGCCTTGAAGAATTTCATAGTCTTTTATGTGTTCCCATTTATATGCCAAGTGTATAAGTATTTTAAAGAGTTACTTTTTGCATTTGTTTTCTCACATGGACCGAGCCTTATTTTATTTTTTGCATTGATTTAAAATTGTAAAGCATTTGATTTTAATGATGTTATTATAAATCATTAAGTCAATTTGCTATTTCAAATGCAAAAAATTAAGTATCTTTCTTTGTGAATGTATTTGTGTGTTTGTTGAGCTTTTATGCTTTTGCAAGCATATAGGGGAGTTGTGAGAGGTTATCAAACATAAGGAGAGTATATAGGAGAGTCTTTATTCACATTTTTGGAGGATATGAGAGTATCTAGGAGGTGTTTTTGCATGCTTTCATGTTTGACATGGTCAAGTTTGACCTTTTTAGCACTTTGGAGCTTTGTTAGAGAGAAAACGATTGGTATATTATGGGATTTTTTGTTGCATTTGACCCCAAGAGGTTTCAAGATACTTTTTTGGTGCATTATGGAGAGTTGATGCATATAGTAATCTTTTGGACTCATTTTGAGTTAGTTCTTAAACTTGTTCTTTTTCTGCTCTGTGACTTTTTTGAGTCCATTGGAGAAAAGACAATGCTTTGGTAACTCACTATTTTGGACATGAATAATAGTGGAAACCTTGATTATCAATGATTTGGAGTTTTTCCTTCTTGTTCTTTGCTTCATTATGTGCACCCAAGTGACTTGATCAAGTTATTTGTGAGGTTTTATTTATTTCCTTATAGATTTGTCTTATGTTTAACACCTTTATGCAAGAGTTTGTTTATGTAGGTCATAATCTGTGTCAAAATTGCAAATAACTTTTAGTTGTAAAGTTTCCTTCCTCCTAGAAGTTTTAGCATTAGGACCTCCTTATGAAATATTTATGCAGAAAAAACATGAGTAAGTTGTGCAAGTTAAATTCTGTCACTATCAACAAGTGTTTATAATCTGAGATTTATGTTCAAGTTTAGTATGGTGTATCACCATAGAGTTAATTTTCATTTTTATGTTATTTTCTTCCCCTTTTCCTCTACAAGTTAGTAGAGTAGAATAGGTGATAGCCATAAAGGAAGTTGACCTCCAGTGGTTTGATCTCATATAAGGAACCCACACCTTGGGATCATTCCAATGTTTCTCTAGAGTGCTAAGTCCTATAGCTTAGCTTGCTAAGTCCTGCAGCTTAGCTAGGGTGTAACTTTAAGAGATAATAGTTGCAAAGGTGGATTGAAGGGATCAAAACCAATAAAATGAACACAGTTTGATTCTTATTGTATAGGGCAGTAATCATATGGGTAAAATGGTGGGATTAAAACTAATGAAATGATGTTTGACATACTACAAAATGCTTTGAACTGTGAAGTTTTCCCATGATCAAATCCCCTGACTTGCTACCCTTTTTTCTAATTTTGATGAATTGTAAGAGAATAAACCTATTTAACTTGTACAAGAACATCAATTTTTTTGACTTACATTGACGATGAGTTCGAAACCATTTGGTGATACTTCTGTGTATTTGTGTATAGGAGCGAATTTACACCCCTTATGCAAATTCCTCTTTTACACTTCCTCACCTTAGAAAATCAAATCCAAAGGCGGAAATCCACATTAGCCTGCCGCCTTCATTCCAATTGGCATTTTTTTTGTGCGTCACTAGAATAATAACTATCAGGATGCTCGCACGACACACAAATTTCCCTGATGGATTCCTACATTTGTAGCCTACAGAGGCATTACACATCCCATTGGAGTTGATTTGTAACACCCCTCTTCAATCAACCGACCTGAATATGGCCATTTTTTTCATTCTCCCTTCAAATTCACTCTTCATTCCTCCATTTCATCCCTTCAAACAACTGTCCAAGAATTCTAGCACTCACTTCTTACCTTCTAATCTTTCAATCAGCACTTTGCACTCCATAGCAGCAACAACACCACTCCATCAACATTGGAGAGCAAGTATGGAACACCATTGCAGCAAGGGCTTGAGTCCTCTTGTTTTATCATATATTTCTCTATCACTCCTATCTTAGTTGTTTGGGGAGGTGGAAACACCAAAACGGGAGTCTGACTGAGGCGGACCCCTATACAACCCCCAATATTTTTCCCTCTTTCTTGTGTGTAGGTATACGTGCACTTGGAGATAGTTGGCGAATGAATTCCTTTATGAGGTTGTTCTTATCACCTTAACTCTCATATATTTTATTTATCATATTCATTCATATCTGTCTTACTTTATGGTCTTCTTTTGGCCCTTTGGAAGTGACTAGCTAGGACATCATCCTATTTTTTGATAGTTCACATTGTACTTTCAGTCCTCTGGTCATACAAATACTAGTGCACCTGAGAGATGCTAGCGCTTCACACTATCATCCTAGAAGTACGCTTTTATTCTTGGATAGAGAGCTTCCTAAGGCACAGTGTTGAACCCAAAAACTAGCTCACCTAGCCCCATTCTAAGTTTCGGGTCTGCAGAGTGATTGAAGGACCTCTAAGTCCTCATCATTCTTGTCCCTCATCTCCTAACACCCCTTTAAGTTGAGGTAAGTTAGGGCATCCTTTTTCTCTTGGCTCTTTGTGACTTGGGGCCTTGAACATGGTTGGTTCCCCTCTCTTACATTTTTAGTGAACCTGACGTGAACCAATGTCTATTCATCCATTATTGTTGAGGCTTTTCCCCTTGTACCTTGTGGTTGTTGTGTCCCTGAGTGTTGTGAATGTTTATGAGCATCACAACCCAGTCCACAACCTTTGGGTATATTGTTAGGAGAACTATATGACATCTTCTGATTGAGAGGAAGAAGGTCACTATTGGTTTCTCTACAGGTTTTTTTACTGGATTCGCCATTGGTCTTGCCATATAGGAGCATTTTTTAAGGGGCGAGATAGGATTCTCTAACAAGACCGATCACATCCCCACTCCTCCTGCATCTCCTACACCATCGTTAGTTGACAAGCATGAGGTTGTTCACATTCCTTCAGAATATGTCTCCACCCTCAGCAAAGGGTTAGGTGGCTTGGAACATCATTTGGAAAGAGACCCGAAGTTGGTTAGGGCTGCCCGGGTTATCGGTGAACTAAAGTATGTGGTGGGAAAAGACTGAACATGCATAGAAATCTTGGATAGTCTCTCTAGTCTGACTAATGTATGTGCTCCTCCAAGCAATCCTAACATTGTACGAGGAATAAATTTTGAAGACCATGAGAGGAAACTAGGACTTTCGATGCCTTCTACGTCGGTGTACATGGCCGATGTCATACCCTCGATCAGTATCCCCTCTGCCTCTAAGGAATCCAAAACTATCAAAGTGAATAAGATCCTCTGGGGTTTTAGCTTCAACCCTCTTGTCACCTCTAGCAATGGAGGCTTTGGTGGGATGAGTGGTGGGGGCTTTGATAGTGGTGGTGGCTTTGACAATGGAAGCAATGCTGGCGGAGGTGGTTCTGGTGGAGGCCATGTTGGTGGATTTGGAAGTGGAGGTAGCTCTAGAGGAGGCCCTATTGATGGTAGCGGCTTCAGTAGTGGTTCTGGCGTTGGCCACACTAGTGGTTCTGGTGGTGGCTCTGGTGGTGGTTTTGGAGGAGGTTCCTCTAGCCCTATATCTTCTAATGACCCTATTCTAAACACTCTTCTTTAGAATATGGGTAAGATGCAAAGCCAAGTGGCGATTCTCTCCCAAGCCTCTGCCTAGCCTATCTTCTAACCCTTCTTCTAGCATAGCTCGTTGTCAGTTGCAATCTTAAACACTCCCTTCCCTCAAGGAATGGAGATTCCTAAATTTGAAAAATATGATGGTAAAAGGGACCCACAAACACATGTGTCCACCTATAACGCCCTATGCAAAAATTTCTTCCATCATGATACATTGATGGAAAAACTATTCCCTCAATCTCTCAAGGATACAACACTCGAATGGTACTATTCCTTGCCCGATAATTCCATTTTTTCATTTGACCAACTTGTAAACCAATTCTTACAACAGTTCCAAGCTAACCTTAGATTGAAGATGGCCTTTTTGGATCTCGTCTGATGCAAACAAGGCTATAATGAAAAGATTACTAACTTCATTGCATGGTATCAAGTGCTCTTCTCACAAATCTTGTATTCGCTGCCCGATTTTGACATGCATAAGGTATTCATAGGGAACTTGCAAAGGCCTTGGCAGGAAAAGTTTTCCCTTATGAAACACCCTTCTTTCACCCATTTGTGTGCAGCCATATGAGAGTATCAACAAATAATGGTTCAGTTTGGGGGATCCTCCTCGTGCTCCCATTCTAAAGGAAAGTCAATTGTATCGATGTTTGGCAAAGGAAAAGTTGTTGTGAATGTAGTAGCCATTGCAGATGACAACGACCTCAAATGCAACCAAAAATTTACAAAGTTAGCTGAATCTTACTCTTCCATCTTGCAAAAGTTAGTGAAAGATAAGATCGTAACCTTGCCAAACCCTAAACCTCTTAAGGAACCGTACCCTAGCTAGTATGATGCAAGTACCTATTATCAATACTCAGTACCATCGAGTTAATAGACATGATACCAAACATTGTATGCGCCTACGCCATGAGGTATAAGACCGCATTGAGGATGGTACTATATGTCTTGATGGAAGTAAACAAAATACAAATAAATTGGTAGTGAAAGTGAATAGTGAATTACAAATATACACAGGCTCATTTTCATCACATTCTGCTAACATGATTGTCAATCCTACCGATTCTCACTCAGTTTGAAGCCTATGTTAATATGGTCAATGTTACCCCTACTGCACAGCCTGCAACCGATTCGTCAGATATGACATTCACATCACATGACTTGCCCTTAAACAACAAGCTCTCTCCCCTTTGTATTCCCGCTCGCCTCAATGGTAACATTGTGACAAGAATCTTAGTAGACCCCATGGGTTGAGTGAATGTTACTACAAAAGAGACGTTATGGCTTAACTCATTACATATAGAAAAGAGTATGAAGAAACAAAATCTACCATCCGTACGCATGATGGTATTTCTTTGAAACCATATGACTTAATAACCTTGTCCATCCTAGTTGGACCTAGGGTTGTTGACATAGTTTTTGATGTCATTCCATAGTCAAATTTATTTAGGATGAAGCTAGGTATACCTTGGCTAGCTTCCACGAATGGAATCACCTCCGTTATTCACAAATGTTTAAAGTTCTCCCATGAAGGTTACATGCATGTAGTGTATGACAATAGATACCAACCTCTGGTATCTCATGGGGGATATTCATTAGACCATTTTTGACCCACCCCTA
The DNA here is from genome assembly GCA_007258455.2 of Sequoia sempervirens. Classification (NCBI taxonomy): domain Eukaryota; kingdom Viridiplantae; phylum Streptophyta; class Pinopsida; order Cupressales; family Cupressaceae; genus Sequoia; species Sequoia sempervirens. Next base: position 130,456,473 of record VDFB02000003.1, read on the forward strand.
TTGGTTTGATTCCTTCAAGAATGGATCTATTTTACAAGAACTATGTGAAGTATAAGACTAGGGGCAAGGGACAACCAAAATTGGCTCTTCCATAGCACAATAGTCAATTGCCTCCTCTCCTTGAAAAGGGAAGGATAATCTTTCCTCCTCTTAGGATGACTCATCCACTCCCCTCTCTTGGGAGGAGTATTGGATGAGAAAGCCTTGCTTTTACCCATTGAGTTTGATGATCCCTCCTTGGTGTAGACCCAAGATCAAGATATCAGACCTCCATAGTAAATCACATAGACCTTGGTACTACCTATATGGTAGAGGAAAAAGTCCCCTTGGAGATTTCTCTTTGTATCAAACTGTGGCCTCCTACCGCTCTTGCTACCAAAGTAGTGAATGGGAAGAGGCCTGTTGTCAAGGCACTTGAGTTGACTCCCCTCACTACTTCTCAACCTGTTCCTCCTACTCTCATTCAGGAGTTTGTTCCTCCACTGGAAATGGCTATAGTAGACACTCACATGGCTAAGCAGGAGCCTTCTATTCCTTTATAACCTCTAGTCTCTAGTTCAAAGAGTCACAAAAATTGCCTTGCATTGGAGTGCAATTGTCAGTGAAAGGCTCTCATGGCTGAGCAGGATGACTTAAAGAAGAAGAAAGAGGAGACAACCACCCCTGTATCATGGTCTCCTACTACATCCTCGTCTCTCCTCCCCTTTGCTTCCATTCAATCTAGTTTTGCATTAATTTTGGCTTCCACTGTGAGTACGAATGTGCCTAACCCTAAAAAGGTGCAGGTGTTCATTTCTCCTTCAATGAAGTCACCTCTTTTGATGTCCCTTCTAGATGTCCCTCCTTTTCCAAAACCCATATATATGATGAACACTTCAGTGGTGTCTATTGTGGTTTTCTCATCCTTCTCAGCTTCCTCTACACCTCTAGCCTCATCTGTGGGGAGTTCACGTCCCTTGGCAGAGAAAAAGGTGGAGAGTGGTCCTTCTAGAAACAAAGGACATGAGAGGAGTCCACCTCTAAAATGTGGTCCTACACTGACTTGTTCTATCCTATTGACAAAACTAGTCCCGACTTCCTCTAAGTTCGTCACCGCTCCCGAATCACTTAGTGAGCCTAGTGGCGAATCTAAGGAACAACCTTCCCCATATGTTTAGGTACAACATGGCACTCCTTTAAAGTGCATGTTCAACTCTCTGGATGAAGTTCTGGCCTTGTCGACAATCTTTGCAAAGTCATTAACCTTAGCTCCACAAGAGCTTGGTGGAGAGGACCTTGCGGGGCCCTCTTCCTTAGCCCTTATTGCGAGAGGGTTAGAAGCTCCTCCTCTTAACATTCCACCATTGTAGGCTCTTCCTCCTTCCCCTAAAAATGATATAGAGTGGGAAGAAGATGACCTCTTGGTTGACTAGTGTTAGGGGGAGGCCCCTTCTTTATCTTTAGATTAGATGTGTGTGTGTGTTGTGATGTGTTCCCCCGTGATCATGCTATGTGTTCCTAGATGACCCTTATCACCATTGTTAGTTCTTGGATACAGACATGGTTTTTGTGTCGTAAACCTTCTTCTATTTGTATTGTCATTCTTCCATGTTTGTGACTTGATTTTCGATGAATTGGGGATGATGCAAAGCATTGGGGGAATTTAGGCTCCCCTTCCATGTTGAACCAATTTTTTATTTTTACTTTGTCTTCTCGTGCATTCTTCATATGGCCTAATATAGTAGGGGGTTGATGACAATTCATTTTATATACTATTACTAATATATATATATATATATATGAGTAGTACTCACCCTGAAATATTAGGCTACTCTTGTTCCTGTTGTTCGTGATGTCTCTTGTTTCCTTTTTCTTTTATTTTTCTCTCTTCTTGGATTGAGTTGTCCCTTTTATGTGTGACAACACCACTTCTATAACATTTTGATTTTCAGAAAATGTATTATTACCAACAAATCTTTTCTCAAGAATCTTCACAAACTTCTTTTCAAGAATCACATTCTCAACTTGAAACCCTAATGGAATGTCTTTCCTTCAAAATGGGTTCACAAAGAAATAACTTGAGAACCCTCCTCCGAAGTGGGAACAACTTTGACTTTCCCCTCACATGGGTACATCTTCTTCCTTTCAAATTCCTTGATGAAGTGAACATCTTTCAAAAGGATTCCTTGATGATGAATCAATTCGAGAAAGAAACATCTCTTTTGTAATTTTGAACAACGCGTCCCTTGAGTGGACCCCTTTCTTCACGCCAGGTTCCCAAGGGAGCCCCTTTGAAAGATTTCCAATCTATCGATGGTCTGTATGATTATCTACTTACTTTCCTGAGTGGCCACTTTTGGACATGTTCTATCTACAAGTAAACATGCTACTTTACGGGTGCACTTGTGAAACCGCTTTCTAAATCTGCAAAGTCCCCTTTCTTTGGGTTTCCTCCATATGAGAGATCTTGGGGGATACCTCCCTATAAGTCTGCAGGCCTGTAGGGCACTTCTTCTAAGTTTCCTCCATGTGAGAGATCTTGGGGGATACCTTCCTTGTAAGTCTATGGGTTTGTAGGGTGCTTTCTATGGGTATCCTTCATTTGACAGATCTTGAAGAACACTTTCCCTGCAGGTCTGTGAGTCTATAGGGTGCTTCTCGACTTCCTCCATGTGAGAGACCTTGGGAGATGCTTCCTTGCAGGTCTGTGGGTCTATAAGGCACTTCTTTGGGTATACTTCATGTGAGAGATCTTGGAGGACACCTCCCTTGTAGGTCTGTGGGCTTGTGAGGCACTTTATTCTTGGGGTTTCCTTCATGTGAGAGATCTTAGGGGTCACCTCCTTGCAGGTCCATGGGCCTGTAAGATGATTTCATTCTTCAGCTTCATAGTTCTGTGGGGCTATGAAATCCTTTGTCTACCCTACACTTTCGAGACTGCTAGATCACCATTTGCATCCTCGACGGTTGAGCTATACATTTCTAACTCTACTACTTCTTTGATATACTTTACTGAAGCACTCATCAGTATTCATGCTTGCTAAAGTGGGGGAAAAATGTATAGCAACGAATTTGCACCCCTGATGTAAATTCCCCTTTTACACTTCCTCACCTTAGAAAATCAAATCCAAAGCTGGAAATCCACATCAGCCCACTGCCTTCATTCTACTTGGTGTAAATGTTTTGTGTGTCGGAAGAAGAATAACTTTCAGGACCCCCATGCAGCGCGCAGACATTCGTGCGATGCACTTATGTCCCTGATGGATTCCTGCATTTAGAGCTTGCACAGGCATTACACTTCCCATTAGAGTTGATTTGTAACATCCCTCTTCGACCAGCCAACCTGAACATGACCATTTTTCTCATTCTCCCTTCAAATTCACTCTTCATTCCTTCATTTCATCCCTTCAAGCAACTCTCCAAGAATTCTAGAATTCACTTCTTACCTTCTAAGCTTTCAAGCAGCACTTTGCACTCCATAGTAGTAGCAACAACACTCCATCAAATCTGTAGAGCAAGTGTGGAACAACACCATTGCAGTAGGGGCTTGAGTCATCTCATTTTCTCCTCCATTAGCTAGTGAGCTCTTGGTGGAGGTGGTAAGCATTTTCACTCCTCTCCTCTATGATTTGGTTGGGGATCCTTATACTATTTTGTAGTGTTATTGTGTTGTTTACTTTCATTCTTCCTTTATCATATATTTCTCTATCACTCCTATCTTTTTCGTTTGTGGAGGTGGAAACACCAAAATGAGGGTCTGACTGAGGCAGACCCCTATACAACCCCCAAAATTTTTCCCTCTTTCTTTTGTGTAGGTGGACGTGCACTTGGAGCTAGTTGGCAAACAAATTCCTTTGTGAGGTTATTCTTATCACCTTAACTCTCATATATTTTATTTATCATATTCATTTGTATCTATCTTACTTTATAGTTATGTTTTGGTCCTTTGGAAGTGACTAGCTAGGCCATCAGCCTATTTTCTAATGGTTCACATCATACTTTCAATCCTTTGGTTGTACGAATGCTAGTGTTCCTGAGAGACGCTAGTGTGCTGCACTGTCATCCTAGAACTGCACTTTCATCCTTAGGTAGAGAGCTTCCTGAGGCACAATGTTGAACTCACAAACCAACTCGCCTAGTCCCATTCTGAGTTTTGGGTTTGTAGAGTGATTGAAGGACCTCTAATTCCTCATCATTCTCATACCTCATCTCATAACACCCCTTTAAGCTGAGGTAAGTTATGGCAACCTTCCACTCTTGGCTCTCTGTGATCTGGGGCCTTGAACGTGGTTGGTCCCCCTCTCTTACAATTTGTTCAAGTAGTTGTTTTCTTGCAAGTTTAATGGATGCCTTAAATTTTTTTATTAATCATTAGTTTTAAAATTATCATTGTAGAAAGTACCTTATCTATTTGTGCCTTCAAAATTTGAATTGGGCGGTGCTTGTAAAGTGAGTGCAAAAGATGATGTCACATTTGGGAAACTTGTTGTGAAACACAAGGTTAGTAATTTTTTGATGTTAAGGCTTCCCAATTGGATATCAAAGATCTTTTCTCATCAACTTAATTTGTATTTTATATATAAATGGATTCTTTAATGGTGCAGGTCTTTACTAAGACAATATATGAACCAAGGTTGACATTTTTGTTGTCCAAGTCTGATGGCATTCTTGGGCTTGGTTTCTAGGAAATTTCTGTTGATAATATTGTTCCAGTTTGGTTAGTGTTGATAGCCTTCATTCTATAATATACCAACTTCATTCTATAATCTAAGTGTATCACCTTTCTTTAATTTTCAACAAGGTTCTGAAATCAAGGGTTCAATATGCATATTTCAGGCCTATGTTGAACACTTTATTTAAGGTATTTGTTGACAAGGCTACAATTTTTTAATTGATTTATCTTTCTACTATGTTTCATTAATTTTGTTGGTTGTATTGAGGAACAAATTGAGGCACAAATTCATTTATGGGGGAAAAGGCAACACCTTGTTTCTCATATCAGATGGCACATTGCATATAAAGGAGAAAATATTCTAGTTGGGTTATTATTGACTGTGTTCAAGGTTGAGAGAGCTTCATATATGGGACACGATCAACACTCTCCTTGGATTCTACATGTTACAGCTTGCTCCAGGAATATTTCCCATGTTGTAGAAGTTTTAATAGATTAAAGGGGCATGTGCTCGCATTGAAGGGATTCAAGCATGTGTTGCCATCATTGCAAAAGTATTTTGGAGAAGTTTCTTTCTTGCAGTCATTTCTCTGCAATATTGTAACTCATATTTTTAGTCTTGTGACTAAAAATAACAATTGTAATACTCTATGTGTAAGTTGTAATTAGAACACCTTTCTTTTATTAATAAAGTTCACTGGTTTTTCCTTCTCAATGGCTGTCTTATTATGTGCAATTGATGATTGATGTGTATTTATATGTTTTATGCTTAAATCCTCAAGTATAAGTCAATTAAAATGACTAAATATACTACTAATTGAGATTAATTAATAATTAAATTGACTAAATATACTACCAAATTGATCAAAATGATTATTAAAATTAATGACTAAATACACTACCAATGCATAGAAATTAGTGAATAAAAATGACTAAATAAGTGACTAGTTAACAACAATCAATGACTAAATATATCAATGAATTAAAAAATAACTAAATAAGTGACCAAATTACAGTAATCAATGACTAAATCAACAACTAAATAAGTGACCAGTTAAATATATCAGTGAATAAAAAATGACTAAATAAGTGACCAGATTACAACAATCAATGACTAAATCAACGATTAAATATAACAGTGGAAAAAAAGTGACTAAATAAGTTACCAGATCATAACAATGCATGACTAAATCAATGACTAAATATACTACCAAATCGATCAATCAAAACAACCAATAAATGACTAAATATGGTTTAGTCATCAATTTGGTCACATTATATATGACAAGCAATAAACTACTAGGAGTCATGTGACCAATTGTAGTCATTTATAAGCAATTTTTAGTAGTTTTTTTAGTAGTTTATTGTTGTTTCTATACTAGTGACCATCTTCTAGTTCTTGTAAATTTTGGAACTCTTAATCATCACTATCCTTCTTAAATTCCTCAATCTTTACAATGAAGAGTTTACACCCTTTCTTCTTAGCTTTTATAAGTTGCATTGTCGTAATTTGTCAAATCCTAACCTCTCTAGGTATCCCTTGGAATTTAAATTGATTTCCAAATCCATCTAAGCATTCTATTGTCTTAGCATGGAATTATACCTTATCCCTATGTTTCCACAACCAATTCATTCCTAGGATAACATCATATGATCCTAAAGGTGCAACATAAAGGTTAACTTCTATAGAAAAACTAGGTAATTCTATCCTAGCCTCGAATAGAAATTGATCCACCTTTTCTCTTTTCTGGTTTCCATACTCTACATCCCAAGAGCTTGCCACGTGTCCCACCTTCCTAGATAATTTTTTATCTAATCTAGGTGAAATGAAATTCTTGGTTGCACCAATATCAATAAGAATAAAAATAGGTAAGCCAAACAAAATACCTGGCATTTCAACTGGAGTTACTTGGTACTCTGCCTAATGATCGTCCACTACTACATCTATCTTATGTTGAAACACTGCTTGTTGAGTGGGTAATAGATTACCATATGGTCGTGATCCAAAAGTTTTAATGGGACACTCATTAGAATATTGATCCCCTCTACATATAAAATATCCTGTAGGTGGTCCTCTTTTCCCTATGGTTTCTCCAAACTTCTTGATATTTTCACTAGCCTTATTGGCATTACCCATGCTAGAATCACTCCTTTTCCACTCTCTCCTAATCTCCTTTCCATTATTGCAGAATATTCTCCCCTTTTACCTTGGAACATTTTGCACTAATTCCTCCTTCTTTGGAACTATCTTGTTAGGAACTTCCACATCCTTCTTTTGCTCTCTTCTTTCTTGATGAGTGGAATTAGCTCTAATCTTTTACTCCTGCTTAATTGATTTCTCATATACAAGATCCATTGTTGTTGGACCATGCATATCCACTTCCCCTCCAATTTGATTGTTAAGTCCTATTATAAATTTCCTAATGCGGAAGCGCTCATCCTTATGATATATGGGAACATAAAGCAAAATTCAGGTAAACTTCTCCCAATATTTGCTGACTATCATGTTACCTTGCTTCAGACCTTTGAAATCTGAGAGTTTTTGGTCATAGTATAGTTGTGGTAACCATCTTTTACGTAAAATCTCCACAAATTCTCCCCATTTCAGCTTCCATGAGTTGATATTAAGTTCCAACTTCTTGTTCGTCCACCAGTTAGAGGCTTCCGCTGCTAACTGATACACACCCTATGTGGCTTTAGTAACTTCATCATAGTTTCATATTTCAAAATACTTTTCCATTTGAACATGCCATACCTCAACCTCATCACCTCCAACACTACCATCAAACTTAGGTGGGATTATCTTCTTCATGTCCCTGGAAAGTTCAGAAGCCACAAGCTTCTTATTCCTTTCCACGGAAGGCGTACATGATTTTTACTTCTCATGATTATGGGTTTTAGTATGCCCATGGGAAGATTTTTATCCTTCATGCTCATTAATGGGTACTTACTTTTCTACCCTATCCTTAACTCTTTCTTGTTCAAGGTTAGCCAACCTTGACAAGATTTGGTCAAGCCTAGCCTGTACTCCAGTGATTCCTTGTCCAACCTCTTGACTTCCACTAGGATTAGTTCATGTCCTCACCATCCTTATGTGATTGGTCTTTACTTGAATGTTTATCCATGTTAGACTAATTATGTTATCAATTATCTTATGGAAAACATATAAAAAAAGTCATTCATATGCACACAAGAATTCCACATAATTTTATTCATTTCATGAGGATTAATATATCCTTTCGATTACATGGAGTGACTATTCAGATAGTCGAGTGGAGAGTATCCTTTGGATTCACTCTTAGAAACATAACTTAAAGGAGTATAACCTACATACTAAGATAGTTGCTGTTCCCTATCTTTTCGTTCATCTCTCATTTTCTCATACCTATCCCAAAAAGGATAATAACCTTCAGATTTATCATCCAATACATAGTTGTGAGAGGCAATGTCAATATGGTGTTCATCAACAATGTAGTCTACCCTTTTCGTAGACATTTGTTCATGAGACCATTTCTCATCTGGTGGTGTCCATGGTACATATCCCCCAGACTCATTACTCAAAGAAATTTCTATTACTTCAGCAAATGGTAGAACTCTAGGATCCCTAAAGATGAATGTCAGACTAACACTTTCTTCTGAAGGCATATCCCTAGAAAGTGGTAATGACTCAAATTTTTTTGGTGAGATGGTTGGTAGGTAATTGTACATAGCCTCCATCTTCATCTTCCTCTACACATCACTAATTCGAGAAAGTGTGTGACTAAAATTTTCGATGTCACTCAACTAGATGGCATTGTTGTAGTTGGTTCCCTCTATTGTTCTAACGACGACTTCTCTTTCCTTCTTGGCCTTGATTTTTATTATTGACTTTAGAGCTATTAATCTAAGATGCACCATCCTAGCACAAGAATTCACAACATTAGATAATGTTGGATGGAAAGAATGATGATCTCATAGGTTCCAGAGCTAAACCTAGAAACTCTGATACCACATGTAACATACTAACCCTTCAATGAAGTAAAAAATTTCTAATTTTTCACCATATGAGTAAATGAACTAAGTAAAAATCCATTGCAATAAAATTTATCTTTACTTTATTGATAATTTTCAATAAAGATGCAAACATATTACAACATGGATTCCTTTTCATTCCATAAAATACATCAATGCAAGAAAGAATACATTTACATACATAGCTTAATGAGCTTTAGAACAAATAGTTGTAAGATGGCCCAAGATCCTTCCTTTCAAATCTTGGTTCTTTTGTTGCCTGCTATGGAGGAGAAGCATCACTCAAGCACTTTTCTGCCAACCACAGACTCATAATACAGTCCCCCACACATCTATCATTCGATAGATGGCCCTTCCCTTCGACTAAGAGATTGGTAGAGTAATCGATAATGACAACCAACTAAGCATAGTGTTGTGTCCTACATAACTAGAACTTGTAATCCCACAATCTCTGTCTAGCATGTAATATTGGATCAATGTGAACTAATAGTGGAGCCAAAGGTCATCACACTACTTTGGCCAAAGTGTTCCATTCAGTATGTTCTACTGAGGGTCATCTATCACATACACTACTCACGATTGATTTGAATTAAGGCTATCTTAAGCTATGCATAGGTATTTCCTTCAATGGATAGTCCATCATCCTAGATAACCTATCACCATAATAATCTAATTGGAATTATCCTACTTAACTAGTAAATACAAAAGCTATTTATTTCCTTCAATAGATAGTCCATCATCCCAGAGATAACCTACATGCTTGGAATAACCCTACTTACACATAAGTGCACAAACTTCCTCCCATACTAGATTATCTATCCTAGGAGTAAACACAAGCTTTCCTAGTTAAATCAATAACTTAGCTAAGTATACCATATATGATTTTCATGTTCAATCATGCCTAGTCTATAATACTTATTATAAACACCCATCTCGTACTACATGGAGTACTTAAAAACACATTATGAAAACAACATAATAGCTTCAATTTCTTTTTCAAAATAATCTAATTACTCTAATGCACATACCAGGAAAGGCATCTCAACCATGCATGCAAGACACATCATTCAAAAGTAAAATAACAAAGAAGAAAAGATCCCCATGCTTGTTATCGCTTATCCAATCAAATGGCAACAATGCAGCCTTTTCCAACAACAACAAGCTTGATAATAAGCTTCTCAAGAATGTCACTATAAACTCCACCTCTCAAAATATAACCTCCTCTCAAACTAAATGAACTCACTTCCTTTCTCTCTCTCAATGTAAAGCAAAGTGTGGCTGGAAAATACATAAATAGGATTTGCAAAAGATGTATAATCTTATAGAAGACTATTTCCCTTCTAAATGAAATGGTTCAGCTATTCATAGAGTAACTTGGTCATCTCAAAGCCTATAGTTTAGGCATGTTAATGGAAACCAAGCTCCATGCAAAGAAACACATGAAACATAGTAGAAAGGTGGCAATTTAATAAGCTAATACTTAGCATAATTGCCTATAGATTGGCTTGTTTAGTGACATCAATCTAAAGATTTATTCAATCAACATATGCTTAATTCAAATTTCCATAAAGAAAATGCATCTACAGAAACTTAGATTCAAAGGCGGCACCATTTCCTTTTTCTCACCTTCTTATTTGGCGAAGTTTAACTACCAAATAAATAGTCAACTACTATTTTATTACAAGCATCCATCAATCTACTTAGAGGGTGAATCAACCAAAGCTTTTAAAGTATTTGACAAAGTCAAGTTTGGTCTTACTAATGGCGCCAACCAAGTCCAAGCTTATCATCAACAAAAATATCAAATGCAATACAATGACTTTATATTGTGTGTCTTTCTGAATGATAATCAGTTTTCACAAACAATCATAAGCTATTTTATTGGCCTCATTAAACATAGTCTATTACATATGACTATAGTTTATGTACACTTATGTGTAGGTATATCTATATCGATGCATCTGTACATGAGCATGTCCATTCGCCAACGTATGCATGTATCGATATACATATACATATGGATACGTGTATATACTATACATATATATATGTTCACATCTGATTCACAAATAGCCATTCATGATTACCATCATAACGATAAGTGTTTACGTGTGGTACATCTATATATGTGCATATACATGTCGTTAGATCCCACTAACATGTATGTGCATATATACACATAATTTTAGGTACATCCCACTTGTCAATATAATCGTAATAGTACAAGAAAGATCTCAAAAGATCATATAGATAAACACCACCCAATAATGCATGCAATAGTAAACAAGACTCTAATGTGGACATAACAGCTAAAGATGACTTACCTACTACCCACAAACTGACTCAACTCAATCATTCTAATGTGGTGTGTGTATATGCTCAGATAGTTTACTTTTACCGGTTACCCGACCAAGATCTTCTCCCGAGTGATACTTCCCCTCTGCCTGGAGGAATGGAGCACATACCTACATCCACTAACACCTACACACGGCAACCAATTGTTCACAATATATGCAGTATACATAAAACATCTCCAAAGTTTAGAATAATAATTCAATAACCATCAATTCACATATATGTAATATTTCTCCATGAAATAACATCAACTATAATAACATCAAATGAAATAACATGACATGAGATAACATTCATATTGATAACAAGGTACAAGCATAATTTATTCATCTCCAGAATTCACATTACATTCATATTTACCCTATGTAGTAATAGTAAATAGTAACTTCACAATTGGGGTGTAACATTTAATTTGGGTGAAGATGTACAACTCATAAGGTTCAAATCTCTAAACCTCTAGCAAAAACCATATCTTTCCATAATTTTATCCAAGAAAATCCATGAAACCTTATCACAGGATTTGTTCATATATCTAATTTGAGAATAAAATTAGCATTTTTTCTCTTACCCATGGAATGAATTTAACGTCATGAATGATAATGATGGAGTCCAAAATAGAACAAAATTTAACAAAGCCACTCTAAGATTCAAAATTTTATTGAAAATGTTGTATAATGAATTACATAAATTGATCGATTAGATATAAAAAGATTGGATAGCAATAGCCTTCTTTGGAATAAGGACCAAAAGGAAATTTTTTAGATCTTTCAAAATCTTTCTAAAAGATAAGAATTTATGTGCTACTTCCACAACATCATCCTTGTTATTTGTACTCATTTTACAACAAAAGTTGATGAAACCACCACCAAAATGTTGATCTACTTAATTTTTTGAATATATAATTTTTCTCTATGTTGACTAAATTAGATATTTTCTATGATTTACATTTACTAATGCCTTCATATTCTTCAAATACATATGGATTGTTTTTTTTTCATACTTTATGTTCTCTCTCTCTCTCTCTATATATATATATATATATATATATATAAATATATATATATATATGTTTCATTTTTTTAATTTGTAAGCACTTTTTTTCACTTGAGCTATGAATTAGAGAGGCCGAAAATAGGAGAATGTGGGTCAAGCATGTGAGCACATTAGATCAGTGAAGGCATAGTGCTTGAGATCACAATAGCCCAATGAAAACTTGAACCCTGGTGACCACCACAACAATGCCACCACATAACCATCACACTATGGAATGAACCCCATATATTACGTTATGTTATGCTTCATGTTTTATACACAAAAAAATATATTTTATTTTATTTTTATAGAAGTTATCTGGCTGGTATGCTTAGTAATGTAGTTTTTAGGATACATCTACTTTAAATATATATTCTCTCTCTCTCTCTCTCTCTCTCTATATATATATATATATATATGTGATAAAAATAAGAATCTTTTATTTATGCTCATAATTTGACCATTTTAATCTTAAATATTTTTTAGAAGTCTTAGTATTTAAAAAACTAGATTTAGAGTACTACAATTGTTGGCCTAAATGCATCTTCAAATTTTGAGTATAAACATCTCAAATTATGTATCTAAGTTTAGGTTTAACTAATTTTGGGAAAAAGTTCACCAGTTTTGACCCCATTTTCTCCCATTTCCATGCATTTATCTAGTAGGGATGTGTGATTAAAAAATGGGGCAATTTTTTTGGATTGTGGGGTGAAACTTGTCATTATCAATAGGGAAAATCTCCTATTCCTTTCAATCAAGATTTCATCAATTTTTGATGCAAAAAGGATTGTGCTTTTATAAAATTCATGTTTGTGATGGAGAATCTTTAGTCCATACCCTAAAATATCTAGGTGTAGGTATTTAAACTATGAAAATAACATAAAATGATGAAATTATCAGTTTTTACAAATAACCAAAATTCTTGCCCAAATCTATTGTTAACTCACCACCTATCAAAAACAATGAAATCACTTGAACCATGGTGATTTTGAAATTGCCTCCAAGCCAACTTGCTGAAATTGACACTATGTACACAAAGCATGGAATATAAATTGCTTTTGGCATTTCAATTCTCATTTTCACCATATGATCTTCTATATGATGCCTAGGGAGTGTGCATGAAAGGCATATATATGCATTGCAAACCATGTTTGAGGAGTTGGTTCTCGTTATAGCCTTCATTCTTTGTTCTATTTACTTATGTAAGTGTCATAGAAGGGTTTTCAATATACAAAGGCATGTTACAATTGTGAAGATTTGATTCTAAACCTTGTCAAGGCTCCTTTTTTCCTAGAGGCTTTGGAAACATCCACATTGCACTATGAATAGTGGAATAAGGAGCAAACTATCACTCTTGTTGGAGTTTTTCCTTTTTAAAGGTTTTTCTCAATTGGTAAATTTTACTCATTCTTTTTGTGTACTTGTTTCCATGATTTTTCTTTAGTTACGTAATCTTACATATAGCTTCGATTGAGAGCAAACATATATGATAATAGTTGTATCCATTAGAATTAGAATATACAATTTTTGAAAATTTTATGAAGTTGACAAACAAAACTTTACGTATATCACTATTAAGTTTTTAATCAATTTTAACATTCATTTTTATATATTAGAAATGTAATGTAAATATGTTTTATTTGTCTATAAATACTTCAAAATACCCTACATAAGAATTAAAAATACTAAATTAAATACCTATAATAACAAATAATAACAACAATAATTTTTTAAATGTTCCACATAAAAATGTTCAGTTATCTTTCAAAGATTTTTTGTAAAAGGGAGACATATACTTGGTAAGAATAATTATAGTTGAAACAACATATTCATTAAAAGCTCAAAAAGGAGGAAGCCTACGATTAGACATGCAAGCCAATGATGAGATACATATATTCTTCTTAGATAAAATCATGAAACTCTTTTAATGGAGGAGTGAACAAAAAACTTCCAAATTCCTTGTTTTGGTAAATAAAGAAAAAGGCTACTTTCATTGGTATTTCATGGTGTTGTGACAAGGGCAGCCTAACTCTGCCTGTTCATTTATTGCAATTGGAATTGGAAGGCACAGTCTAAGGTCTGACCAATTACTAAAGATTTCCAACGAATTACCCATCTTCATTTGGTCCTAGGGGATTAAGTAACTAGCACTAGAGTTTAAAAGCAGCTCTGGATATTCATGAAAAAGCCTCTACAAATTTAGCCAAGGAGGTGTATATATACAAACTGAGTATTTGTAGTGAGTAAGAAAAGTGCAGGTAGTGAGATATCAATTCAAGCAATCTCCCTTGGCCCCATCATGGGGTTCTCCTGTTTGACAGAAGAAACTTCTGTTTGGAAGATATGACAGAATGATAATGCAACAAGCCTCATCCATCTGGATCTAATCAGAAGCGTTTCATCAATTTTGCTTTTTTAAATCTAAATTATCATCTTAACTTTTAATATTCCTATTTTCCTTAAATTTGTCTATTTTTTAATAGTTTATCTATTATAATCAGTTTTAGGAAAATTCAGCATCAACAATTCATCGTTAACAAATTCACTTCCAATAGTTCATCGTCAACAATTCATCGCCATGACAAATTTATCTTGTGGAAAATTGCTGGTGGTGAATTTTCCACGAAATGAATTGTTGGTGGTGAACTTTCCACAAGATGAATTTGTCATGGCAATGAATTGTTGGAGGTGAATTTGTCAATGGTGAATTGTTGGCAATGAATTTGCTTGAAGCCATTATAGTCAATAGTGACATATTGTGATGACTAAGTTGTGATGTTGTTCTTGTCGTGACCACTGAGATATTATTTTTGAGTGTTTATATTGAAGATGAAGTCCCTCATTTGTGACCTTGCCAATTCAGAACTACATCCAAACTAAAAACGAAAATCTGACCAAATTCACCATTACATACAGATGATAGTAACATTAAATGCTGCAAATTCTTTTTTCTGGAAGGTCTTCAGCTTGGGAGACCTTATCTTGTAGAGCTCGAATGAGATTAAAGCCCATATAATGTGGCTTACTTTAGTCTTTCGAATTGCATTCATTCATTTGGTCTTTTATTTGTTTGTTTGTGGGGTGGTACTGTACTGAAGAAAGACTTTAGGGTTTGAATGTTTGAATGGTTAGAATAGCACATGTTATTTGTCAGATTTCTCGTATTCCATTGACTTGGTTGATAAGGTTGCTGAAGACCACTGATTTTAATCTCTTTCCTTGTAATTTCTGGTTCCTGCTTGCAATCATTCTATTTTATCTTTTCTAATGTCGATCATTATCAAAATAATGATAATAAGGAGCGAGTCTAATAATATTTAATAATAAACATAATATTTTATAATAATTTTAAATTGATATTTTTAAATTATTTTTTTTAGATAGATTTATTTAAGATATTATATTAGTTTAATTTATAGATAAAGAATTTAATATATTTTACTTTATATTTGATGGGAAGTGAAGGTCATCTTTAATGGTATCTTATTTTGAATTTATATATCTATCAAATTTCTAATTAACAAAGGATTCATTATTATCTTTAATTTAACATTTATTTACATGACAATTTATTAATATTTAATAATAAATATATTAGAATGCTTAGCTTTTGGATTCAATTGTGTATATTTTTGTGTCGATGTTCATCATGATGGATCACTAAGTGTGATCTGGATATTTTCCTCTTCCTCATGATGGATCACTGATCCAGATCAGAAACATCAACACAAAAATACACACAGTTGAATCCAAAAGCTAAGCATTCTAAATCCATGGACTGTGGAAAACTCATACCAACTATAAAATATATTATTAATAATCTCTTATTAAATAGAAACAATTGATAAATAAAAGAAAAGATAGCTCTTCAAGATCTTGTGTCTTTACTAACCTATCTACTTACCCATTAAATAAATATGAAAATGATATTCATATGTAAAATAAAATAACTTTTGAAATTTCAATTATTTTTTAATTATTTTTATTGCATTATGATTGAAAATGAGATAGCTCTTCAATAAAATAAATAAATAATGTTCATATTTTTTTATTTACTATTGCTTTATCTATATGTCTATGTGTATGTAGTAGCATAGATATTAATAAATAATATTTATATAAACTTATAGTATAGACACCATAGTATAAACATTTTAAGATTGATATCTAGACATCTATTAGTTAAATATATTTAAGATATATATATTAATACTAATATTAAAATATGTAATAGATGTATGAAAAGATAAATTTATGTTAAGAGATATTAAATGTACTATATGCTAATAAATTCATTATGTAATCATTTAATATTAATAATGGGCATATTTTTTCCAAAACATAAGTGTCAATAAAATTATATATTATTTTCAATTATAGTATTAAGTATTGTTTTCATACTTGAATAGTAATGTGTTTATATTAAAATACGACTATTTTATTTATTTAAGAATTATTTTATTTTATTTTATTTACTATATAGATACATGAATACATAAATTTTAATTTTTAATTAAGAATTATTTTATTTTATATATATTTGAAGAGTTAATTTATTTTTATATATAAATTTTAAGTTTATTTAATAAATAGTATATATTTGTAAACATTAAGATATACTTTAAACTTTTGATGTCTTTATATTTAAAAATAAATAATAACTTTTCTATTAAATAAAAATAAATTATTTTATAGTATATATTTATTTTTTATTATTGACAAAATAAAATAATTTTTTTGTTTTACATGTATATATTTAATTATATTTATTATATATTATATATATATATATATATATATATACTATTTTGATTTTTACTTATATTTTGTCTCCCTAGCATTGTAAATACTTATAAACATAACTAGCCATTTTTATTCTATTATAAACTATAATCATTATTAACTTTATTACAAGCTATAATCACATCTAATTGTCTTATAAAGAAAGGGCCACCATTCCACTAGAGAATTCATTGAATAATATGTAAATACAACCACCTTTACAATGGCATAGACAAATCATGCATAAATTAAAATGAAACGATAGAAGGTTTCGTATATGAAAATTCAAATAGCATATAGAAAGAGGCATATAATAGTTATGGATGAGTTCTATGTGGTTTTTGGAGAAGTCCACCCCATCATTTGAGTGCAACAAAGCTATTGGGTTAAATATACGCTCATATTAATTATTATAAACTAAAAATAGATAAATATGTATTTTTTAAGAGTAGATATGTAATTCATTATTTTTATATAAACAATGTTTTATTTAGAAATTTAGAATAATGTTTTTTCAATTTTTAAAAATTCAATTATAATATAATTAAAAGTTTTCTTCATTGTTAATGTATTAAAATAAATCTCATACGTGTTTGGTCTTAAGATTCCTAGACATGGATCATTGCTTCTATTCTAGACTATCACAATTTTTCATTAATCATCTTCATTTTAGTAATCAATTTTATATAAGATACTATAGTGTATCTACAACCCTAGAAAGCATAACTATATAATATACAATAATGAGACACCTACACACTCAAATAAGTGGACTGCACATATAAATATAAGAAAATATTGAATAAAGAGTCTTCAAAGATGTTGATATGCATAAAAGATTGATTACACAGTGAGTAGTAAAACCTTTATTTAAAACAAAGGAGTGGCTTCTTGGAAAATTTACTATAGAATCATTATGACTAAGTTTAATGAATCTAATAAAAAATTCTCACATTTAACTATCTACCTTAAGTATCTATTTGCCACACCACTATTTAAATAACATTATTTGACTAACTATGAGATTTATACCTAAAGATAAAAGTTGAAATAGAGTGCTCTCATGCATCTTTTTATTTTATTTTTTATTACTTAAAATGAATATATAAAGTTACTTGATCAGGTACAATCTTTCATAATCATCTATAAAGATGAAATTGATTAATTCATTTGGTGTACTCTAATGTTATTTTAAAGTGATGTAGTCAAGATTGGGGGGTCTTATCAAACTACCCAATCTTGCAATCTTAACATGTCATCCAATCCACATTAACATATAAATGGAAAAGGAATCTGAAACATACCTTTATTTCAACATTCATATACACTTTCATACATGAAAAATCTTCAAGATTAATTACATATATGGAGGATTCAACATTGAATAAAATTCAGAAATGTTACAATATTTTTTAGACACATTCTGTCTATGAATCTTCAAATCCTCATGTCTTCAAACCTTCTTGGCTTAACTCATATTTTGAAACCTTATTTTTCTCTTCATTATGTAGCTCTCATGGCTATCTTGAACACGTACAACATGTGCAAAATCCTTTTTCTTCTCTTCTATTTCTCTTCTCTTCACAAGATGATTTCCTACACTCTTTCTTATGCAGCTCTCAAGATCAACCTGCAAGTTCTTTCTCTAGCCTTGCTACTATTTACTTTTTCCTTTTTACACCATTAAAGGGTTCATTTTATATATTTTTACACCCTTTCAAGCATCAAAAAGTGGCACCCAAATCTTCCCTTTTATTCCCTCGACTTAACTTTTGAAATTCCTTCACAAAGAATGAAATAAATACATAGTTTTGATTCCAAAATGTGTTGTTAATGTTGTTTCGTGCCATATAAAATGCCTTGGTTCTTTATATTCCTTTGGAAAATGAAGAAAATACAAGAATGGAATGTCAAAGGTCACTTGCCTTATGAAATTTTTTTTAGGCATCCAAATTGATAAAATGAATATTAATTCTTATTTTCAAGTTTCCTCTAACATGCCAATGGACCCCTTAAACCCTCCAATCCTTGAAATTATTAAAAATAATTTTAAAATCATATTAAACACATTGTTTACCTTTAATTTTTGAAATGAAAATCCAAATATTGGTAAATAAAGATTTTATTCTTCAAACACTCCACAAGATTCTCTTGAAGCTCCAACCCACACCAAAATGCAAAAATTAAACATGAAAATAATATATATATGGTTGATGATGATTGTCAGTCTACATGGATGCTCCTGCATCATAAAGCTTATAAGAAGATATGTATATGGTTGATGATGATTGCCAGTCTACATGGATGCTCCTGCATCATAAAGCTTATAAGAAGATATGTATATCTTATTCAAAATTTTCTTTGCAAAATCTTCATATCTACTAGAATTTGTAAGAATGCAGATAGATAGCACTTTTCTTAAGTACTTTCTAATGATTATGCACATTAATTTACTCCCCAAAATATTTCTATAAGTTTAGAAAAGTTTATCACTATAAAAATGTACCACAAAGAAAAAATTATATATATATACTTCATAAAAGAGAATCTCAAAAACAAAATCTTAATTAATCAAAATAAATCCTCATAGTTGTTGGTGTCATCCACCTCCCAAGATCTCCATCTGCAAAAATATCCTTCACAAGAAACAAGAGAAGCCAAATGATATTTCACCAAAACGAGTGAATAAAATGAGATACAATAAATTATATTGTACAGGATTTTTAAAGCTATGAAAAACACAGATGGGTGAAAAAATACCCTAAGGGAAAAACTAATTATCCCTATGTTAAAAATTAACACACTAACACCCCCCTTAAGTGCAAACTTAGGGAGAATGTAGATGCAAAAAAGCAATATGGGTCTTGGCTACACAACCATGTTAGGTACCAATTTACAATGCAATCTCTCACAACTAGGGAAAAGGAGAAAAACTCTGTGGGAAAAAACCCCTCTCCAAAAGAGAGAAAAGAAAAACAAAAACAAGATGCATGGATGGAAGACTCAATCACACCCCCCAAGAATTACATACATCATGCCTATACAATAGATGACCCCCCCATAGGAAGGAAAGAAGGAGATATCATATCCCCCATAATGAAGAAGCTCCAATGTTGATGAAGTATGCATGAACCCTCCAAATCTAACCATTCATCTATGTCCATTTCATTATGAATAATAAATCTACTAAATCTAAAGAAATTGATCCATATTCAAAATAACAAATATACTAAATGCAATATCAAATTCATTTTGAAATAATATTTTAGTCTCTTCTCTCCTAACCTTTTTTTTAATGCAACTTCATTTTTTTCAACATTTTTATAATATATGGCTTTAAGGATGAAATAAATTTTAATTTACTTACCATTTTATCTCAAAATAGTGGATTAAAATATAGTAATGAATATTCATTTCAAAATTAAATTATTCTAATTTTTTAAAAAATGATCATAATTAAACATTCGAATAGAATGTTTTGGATTTTTAAATTTAAAGTATATTAAAAAAAATAGATAGGTCCAACATAACTTTTGATTGTTGTGTCCTTTAAAACAATTCAAAAATGATAATTTTATATCTCAATCTAAAACTCCAACAAAATATTATGACTTGTAAAATAGATATTTTTTTCCTTCTAAATCCATGGCATCTTTTATACCACATTCAACCCTAACAAGCACTTGTACTACCTAGAAATAGAAAAATGAGGAAAATACATAACTAAATTAGTGGATTGTATGCAGGAATATCAAAGAATAATGAAAGAAAGATTCTCCAAAAATGTGATAAAACACATATTTAATATTGATATGAAAATAAATTATTGTTTAAATAATGAAAGGTAATACTCTTATTTATGATAAAAAGATAGCTTCTCAAACAAGATAGTACATGACTAAATTTAATGAACTTACAAGAAAATTATCACACAAGTCATCTAGCATTAATTATCAACCTAAATAACACCATTACTTAAATAAACATTATTTAATGAGATAAAAAATTATAACAAAATAGCTCATTTACATTTGAATGTCATGAGATCACACTTTATTCATTTGAGCATTTACTATATAATCTATCTGTTCAAAATTGAAAAGGTTTTTATAATTTTTAGTTTAGATCTTTGAAAGATTATACTTAATTTTTTGAAATGGGCGGGTGCATGAAGTTGGTCGCACTTTTGTGGCCAAATGGAAAAAAGTTTTTGAAAATAGATAACGTGAGCGCACTATAATGTGCTCACGTTATGTGGTTTTAAAAGCAAAAAAAAGGTGAAAAGTGTATCATTTTCTATTTACTGTTTCTTAGCTCTGCTCGCGGCCAAAAACCCTCACTTTTGTGCTCGCGTTCTAGGAGGAAGGATTTCTACAAATTTCATAAACAACAATTGGATTTTCTTTGCAAATATGGCGCCACGATGACAAAGAGGTGTAGGAGGTAAGTATTGTTTTCTATTTGTTTTGAATTTCTTAGTTTGAAATTGATTTTGTTTGTTTTAGGTTAGATTTGATTTATTTTTTAATTTTTAGGAAATCCTGCAAATCCTCAACAAGAAGAGGAGGAAAATCCTCAATAGAAAAATCCTCAACAAAATCCTCAACAAAATCAACCTCCTCCACCAATCACTCAATACCCTCCTGACACTCAAGAAAATTTGAGGAGTGAAATTGAGAACAATAGAAAACAACTTGAGGATCTTATCAGTAGGTTGAGTGATCCAAATGCTTCAACCACAGAAATAATGCTTCTAGAAAATTCATTGAAAGAGATGTTAAAAAATGTAGATGCAATTACCCAACAAATATCTAGATGGAAAGATAGGAGGCAGGCAGCTAGGGCATATTATGTAGAAAAATTATCATATAAACAAGTACAAGATTTAAAAATTACTAAAGGTGATTTGTGCTCTCTATTCATTGACCCTAAAACAAATCAAAATATTACCCTCAATGCAAAGAGGTTTCCTATTCATTGGTGCCACCACCAAGAGATTAGGAACCATTTTTATGATAGATAGATTGTATTTGGTCTTTGATTACCCATCGTGCAATAATTGTGAAGTCCCCCAATATTTTCTTAGGAAACTATACAGTGAGTTTGTATTGAACCAAATCCAAAATTATTTTGATATGAGGGAGTTCCAGGAGAGAGGTGGGGGGTCAGCTCAGGATCGGCCCGGTGCACAGCTAGATCTTGCATGACAAGGGAGATGACCTCTTGCTAGGTTACCTCATGAGCACATTGTGATGCCTGCCATTGCGAAGGAATGCACCGACATAGAGACATTGTAGGTGATCACAATTTTGACCCGGAGTGTCATCCATCACACTAGCACTATTGTACAACACCATCTAGGGGAGTCTTTAGGTGGTGGCCTTCGAACCCATGTGTGTCAATCTTGTGGGGTGACTTGTTCGTATGACCCTACCAGCACTTAGGAGGGTGCTACATAGGATCCATATGCTACTACGTAGCCTGATCCGTATGCATCTACGGGGATGGAGAGGACGCTGACATTTTGCATGATGCATATGGCATTAACACTCAGGTAAAATTTAGCATGTTCATTGAATTTAATTTATTAAATTTTGATTGTGAAATGCAAGATTAACTAATTTAGTTTTATTATTTTAATAAAATTAGTCACAGTGTTGAGACTGGATACATCGGTGCTCCTACTTATTTTTGCAGTACAACTATGGTGTATGTAACTAGTAAACAATTATAAATTTATTACATGTTAATAGCATTGTTTTACTAATGGTATTTTAATATGTGATTTTGGATGTTGAACAGGGTAATGTTGGAGGTTTCAAGGAAACACCTCCTAGTGCCAGTAGATTTGATCAAACGTTCACGGAGGTAATATAGAATAAAGAGAACTTAACTAAAGAATTCTAAGTTTAATAGATTTGTGTAGTTTATATTCATATTGTTGGTTATGTTGCATTACACATCATTCAAACTCAAAGCATTACTTCAAATTCAATAACTAATAATCAGAAATATATAGTTTAATACTTGTACTCAAAATTTTGTTCATTAGATCTCATACATTATAAGTCATCACATGGATCGCTATTGTAACTTTTTTGTGATTGAATAATTTGTTGTTTTATTTTCAGATGTTGGTGACAATGCCAAACTTTACAAGGGCAATGGATATTGGTGTTTCCTCCGCTATACAATCCTCGATGGCTCTGATAGGGGAGGTATGAAGCAAATTACTAAATTTCAATTTACATTCGTTGTTATAGATGAACTAGTTCTAGTGAAAAATCAAACCATTATTGATTCATAGTTTAATTCCTATTTGGATGGTTTATATAGGGCTTGAGCATGCCTCAACATGCGTGCAAATATTTCCATCGAGGAGAGTGATCATGAGATGGTCGTAAGTGATTATTTTGTTAAATATATCAATTTTTATAATGTAATTTCTATATATTAATGTCTTTACTTCTTATTGTAATAGTTAAAACTTCACTAGGAGCTAAACCCTAGTAGGAGCAGTAGGAGCACTCCTCGAGCACAACAAAAATAGGTGACAGACTTATCGCCATCGGATCGCCAAGCAAAGGGAAAGAAAATTGTATTTGAACCAGAGCATGGAGAGAAATGAATTTTGAATGCAGATCCCTTTGTTGTATGCCTACATGGCACTTATGTACATATTTTTTATTGGATATATTTGTTCAAGTGTATGCCTATATGGCATTCTCATAAGCCTATACGGCTATTTTGTAACTATATTTTATACTTATATTGACATATATTGATGTATGCGTACATGGCTATTTGCTTTTAATACAAATCTTTTTTATCATTGGTGTCCATATTTGCATTATAAATTCATGGTTCAATAGATATGAGTTACATGTATTCAAGTGTATACTTTACAACTTACGCACATATACTTTTTGACTTAAGTGTGAACATCGAAAAGTGTGAAATTTTGTGTGTGTGTGGAAGTCAAACGTAAGCCAATTTTGCAATTCTCAATTCTTGCATACTCGATCTTATGGACTTATTCCTTCCTAGAAAATATTGTGAATATTTCTCATTTGGTGCAGAAGACAGATTCCTCATTTTTGAACCACTCATAGCAAAGAGATTCACAATAAGACTTTAGCATTGGAACACTACTCCATACTTCTCTTGTCTAGACCATAAAGGATTGAAAATTCTTAATTTGATGCAATGATAGTCCTGAGATGAAAATTTATATAACCATGCCTATTTTGAAACTTCGCATCTAATACTGCATTAACAAGAACTTAAGAAGTGTTGCATAAGAGTGTTAGGTTTGATAGGCCTTCTCTTCCCTAAGGGAGGAGAGCCTGCATCTTGAATTTTGAACAAAATTTTAAGAAGAAAACATTTTACCTAAAAGCTTCAAACCTAGATGACATATTTGGCTAAGTCTATCTTGAAAATTATCAATGCGTTCAAACTCTAAAGGAGATTCTCCCTGAAAAGAAAACTTTACCCTTTTTCCCAAGGAAAGAAATTGCAACAAGTTGCATGATTTATCTTATTTCTTTCTCACAGTTCTTGGTCAATCATTCATGGCTTAGGATAGTTCCATTCCAAGGAAAGGGCACCCAAAAAATCACTCAGATTCTTCTACGATCTACAAGAAAAAGGTTTTGGCTCTTTCACAATGTAAATAATTATGTAACACTATTTTCTTGTTTGCCTTCCACACAAAAAAATGTTCACACTTTTCAGATTGATCAATGATCAATAATGGTTGATTGTAAACACTTGAAATTTTTATGTTTGAACTTTAATTTATAATTTTGTATCATGACATTCAGTATCACTAATTTATTTTAATAGTTGACTATGAAATGGTGGTATATTTTTGCTATATTATTTGACCATTAATATGGTGGTGTATTCTGAACTTAATTACTGCTACAAATATGTATATATTTCTATTTTTTTTATGTTTTTGTATTACCGAACCCAAAAAAAACCTAACCCCCCCAAAAAAAATTCCCGAACCAGCGAACCGGATTGTTGAACCCAAAACCAAACTGGTAACTTAGTAAAAAATAGATTTTTTTAGTTTATATTCATAGCGTTGATTACATTGTATTGCACATCTTTCAAACTCAAATCATTGCTTCACATTGCATAAATAATAACTAGATGCTGATAGATGAAAAAATTTCAATTACAATATAGTTTTTACAAACTCAACCTAAGCAGTTATGCAATTACTTCACATTGCATAACTAATAACTAGGACAGCTGCCAATTGCATTTGCTTGTCATGGCATTCTATGAGACCACATTTCTTTGAGGCATTTTTTCAAACATTTCGCTACCTTGTCTATGCTACTACATTTGTCATACATGTTTACCAAAGCATTTTATCAAACAGTTCACTTCCTTGTTGCTATAGGTAAAAGCCTAAAATAGGTGCTTCCAAACAAGCTATGGATGCTTGGAAAAAATCTATCAAAGCATATTAATAAGCAACAGCATAGAAAAGGCAGCAAACTGTTTGAAAAAAAGCCTCAAATAAATGTGGTCTCAATGGTGATGGAATGCCATGACAATCCATAGCAATTTGCTTGTCATGGCATTCATCATGCCATTCCATCACCATGAAACCACATTTCTTTGATGCATTTTTTCAAAGAGTTCACTACCTTGTCTATGCTAACACATTTTTCATACATGTCTATCAAAGCATTTTATCAAACAATTCATTGCCTTCTTTGCTATGGCTAAAAGCCTAAAACAGGTGCTTTCGAACAACCTATGGATACTTAGAAAAAATCTATCAGAGGATAATACTAAGCAATAGCATAGACAAGGGAATGAACTGTTTGAAAAAAATGCCTCAAAGAAATGTGGTTTCATGGTGTTGGAATGCCATGACAAGCAAATTGTTGTGGATTTCCATGGCATTCCATCACCATGAGACCACATTTCTTTGAGGCATTTTTTCAAACAGTTCGCTGCCTTGTCTATGCTACTACATTTATCATATATGTTTACCAAAGAATTTTATCAAATAGTTTGCTTCCTTGTTGCTATTGCTAAAAGCCTAAAATAGGTGCTTCCAAAAAAGCTATGGATGCTTGGAAAAAATCTATCAAAGCATACTAATAAGCAATAGCATAGAAAAGGTAGCAAACTATTTGAAAAAAATCCTCAAAGAAATGTGGCCTCAATGGTGATGGAATGCCATGACAATCCACATCAATTTGCTTGTCATGGCATTCGTCATGTCATTCCATCACCATGAAACCACATTTCTTTGAGGCATTTTTTCAAAGAGTTCACTGCCTTGTCTATGCTAACACATTTTTCATACATGTCTATCAAAGCATTTTATCAAACAGTTCATTTCCTTGCTGCTATGGCTAAAAGCCTAAAACAGGTGCTTTCAAACAAGCTATGGATGCTTAGAAAAAATCTATCATAGCATAATACTAAGCAATAGCATAGAAAAGGGAATGAACTGTTTGAAAAAAATGCCTCAAAGAAGTGTGGTTTCATGGTGGTGGAATGCCATGACAAGCAAATTGTTGTGGATTTTCATGGCATTCCATCACCATGAGACCACATTTCTTTGAGGCATTTTTTAAATAGTTCGCTGCCTTGTCTATGCTACTACATTTATCATACATGTTTACCAAAGCATTTTATCAAATAGTTCACTTCCTTGTTGCTATGGCTAAAAGCCTAAAATAGGTGCTTCCAAACAAGCTATGGATGCTTGAAAAAAATCTATCAAAGCATACTAATAAGCAATACAATAGAAAAGGCATCAAACTATTTGAAAAAAAGCCTCAAAGAAATGTGGTCTCAATGGTGATGGAATGCCATGACAATCCATATCAATTTTCTTTTCATGGCATTTGTCATGCCATTCCATCACCATGAAACCACATTTCTTTAAGGCATTTTTTCAAAGAGTTCATTGCCTTGTCTATGCTAACACATTTTTCATACATGTCTATGAAAACATTTTATCAAACAGTTCATTTCCTTGCTGCTATGGTTAAAAGCCTAAAACAGGTGTTTTGAACAAGCTATGGATGCTTAGAGAAAATATATCATAGCATAATAGTAAGCAATAGCATAGACAAGGGAATGAATTGTTTGAAAAAAATGCCTCAAAGAAATGTGGTCTCATGGTGGTGGAATGCCATGACAAGCAAATTGTTGTGGATTGTCATGGCATTCCATCATGAGGCTATGACTTGAGGCATTTTCAAACGTTAATTGCCTTGTCTATGCTACTACATTTATCATACATGTTTACCAAAGCATTTTATCAAACAGTTCACTTCCTTGTTGCTATGGCTAAAAGCCTAAAATAGGTGCTTCCAAAAAAGCTATGGATGCTTGGAAAAAATCTATCAAAGCATACTAATAAGCAATAGCATAGAAAAGGCAACAAACTATTTGAAAAAAAGCCTCAAAGAAATGTGGTCTCAATGGTGATGGAATGCCATGACAATCCATAGCAATTTTCTTGTCATGGCATTCGTCA
The DNA here is from genome assembly GCA_007258455.2 of Sequoia sempervirens. Lineage (NCBI taxonomy): Eukaryota > Viridiplantae > Streptophyta > Pinopsida > Cupressales > Cupressaceae > Sequoia > Sequoia sempervirens. The sequence goes on from VDFB02000003.1 coordinate 130,483,829, forward strand.
TGCCATTCCATCACCATGAAACCACATTTCTTTGAGGCATTTTTTCAAAGAGTTCACTGCCTTGTCTATGCTACACATTTTCATACATGTCTATCAAAGCATTTTATCAAATAGTTCATTTCCTTGCTGCTATGGCTAAAAGCCTAAAACAGGTGCTTTCGAACAAGCTATGGATGCTTGGAAAAAATCTATCAAAGCATAATAGTAAGCAACAAGCTATGGTCTCATGGTTTTTTTTCATGCAAAAATCAACGTGATTTTATTCACATTTTTTTCACGTGAACTAGATTTTGTAGTATGGATCTATATTAAGCTGCCACTCTGAAGAACAATGTAACAATGATACAAAATAATGTTTGGGACTACAAGAAGGCATCAAAATGGCTAGTGTACTAAACAAATTCTTATGATTTACGAATAATGTTGGTAACTCTACTCAGTTGGCTCCTTTTTTCAAAATCATACAAATTGAACCCTAGCATCAATAGACTTTGTATATCAAGCTACCACAATTCAAGTTACATCAGGCCCATATCACCAAGACACAGCTTGAACAATAGGAGGAATGGCCTATTTCAACATACTACACTCAAACCCTTAAGGGATTGATCCGGTTGAACGTAGCTCAAAGAGATTCTGCATGTTTGGATGTGAAAGAGGACCATGCCTAGCATAAACATCTTACTTAGACATGTTGGAACAGTCCGTTTGGTCACACGAGTTGCAAAACAAAAATTGCACCACCTTGCAACTTTCCACTGCTTACATTTGACACTTTTTCCATCAATTGAAAAATGGACACCACAGGAAGACCACTCTGAGATAATGAAAACTGAGATAGGTTATTATAGAGGGACCAAACATTATCCCATGGGATCAGATGAGAAGTTTCTAAGTATCACGGTGTCTGAGTAACCCCATGTTGAAGTTTACAACCATTTTTTCCTTTGGACCCTTAAGGGATCGATCCGGTTGAACGTAGCTCAGAGCGATTCTGCGTGTTTGGGAGTGAAAGAGGACCATGCCTAACATAAAAATTCCTATTCAGATGTGTTGGAATAGTTATTTTGGTCACACGAGTTGGAGAACGAAAGTTGCATGAGTTTGCAACTTTCCACTGCTTGCATTTGACACTTTTTCCATCAACTAAAAATTGTACACCACGGGAAAACCACTTTGAGATAATAAAAACCAAGAGAGGTTATTGTAGAGGGGAGAAACATGATCTCATAGGATTAGATGAGAAGTTTCTATGCATCACGGTGTTTGAGTAACCTCATGTTGAAGTTTGCAGCCATTTTGCCCTTTCGACCCTTAAGGGATCAATCCGATTGAACGTAACTCGGAGTGATTCCGCATGTTTTGGTGTACAAGAGGACCATTACTAGCATAAAAATTCCTATTTAGACGCATTGGAATAGTCTATTTGGTCACATGAATTGCAGAATGAAAGTTACACCACTTTGCAACTTTCCCCCGCTTCCATTTGACACTTTTTCCATCAACTGAAAACTAGACACTACAGGAAAACCACTCCGAGATAATGAAAACTGAGAGAGGTTATTGTAGAGGGGACCAACATGATCCCATAGGATTAGACAAGAATTTTTTAAGCATCATGGTATTTGAGTAACCTCATACTGAAGTTTGCAGCTATTTTTCCCTTTGGACCCTTAAGGAATCAATTTGGTTGAATGTAGCTCAGAGTGATTCCGCATGTTTGGGTGTGAAATAAAACCATGCCTAGCATAAACATGCCTATTTAGACATTTTGGAATAGTTTGTTTGGTCACACAAGTTGCAAAACAAAATTTGCATGACTTTGCAACTTTCCATTGCTTCCATTTGACACTTTTTCCATCAACTGAAAACTGAACACTACGGGAAAACTACTCTAGGATAACAAAAACCGTGAGAGATTATTGTAGAGGGGCCAAACATGATCCCATGGGATTATACAATAATTTTCTAAGCATCACGGTGTCCGAGTTACCTCATGTTGAAGTTTGCAGCCATTTTTTCCTTTTGACCCTTAAGGAATCGATCCGATTGAATGTAGCTCAGAGCGATTAAGCGTGTTTGGGTGTGAAAGAGGACCATGCCTAGCATAAACATGCCTATTTTTACTTGTTGTAACAGTTTGTTGGGTCTCACGAGTTGCAAAACGAAAATTGCAGCACCTTGTAACTTTCCACTGCTTGTATTTAACACTTTTTCCATCAACTAAAAACTGGACACCATGGAAAACCACTCTGAGATAACAAAAAATAAGAGTGGTTATTGTAGAGGGGCCCAACACAATCCCATACAATTAGACAAGAAGTTTTTAAGCATCACGGTATCTGAGTAACCTCATCTTGAAGTTTGCAGCCATTTTGCCCTTTAGACCCTTAAAGAATTGATCTGGTTGAACGGAGCTCATAGCAATTCCACATGTTTGGGTGCAAAAAACAACCATTTCTAGCATAAAAATTCTTATTCAGATGTGTTGGAATAGTCTGTTTGGTCACATGAGCTGTAGAATGAAAGTTGCACCACTTTGCAACTTTCAACTACTTCCATTTGACACTTTTTCCAGCAACTGAAAACTGGACACTATGGGAAAACTACTCTAAAATAACAAAAACTGAGAGAGGTTATTGTATAGGTGCCCAACACAATCTCATAGGATTAGACAAGAAGTTTCTAAGTGTCACGGTGTTCGAGGAACCTCATGCTAAAGTTTGCAGCTATTTTTCCCTTTTAGACCCTTAAGGAATCGATCTGGTTGAACATAGCTCAAAGCGATTCCGCATGTTTGGGTGCAAAAGAGGACCATGCCTAATGTAAAAATTCCTATTTGGATGCATTGGAACAGTCTGTTTGGTCTCATGAGTTGCAAAACGAAAATTGCACCACCTTGCAACTTTCCACTATTTGCATTTAACACTTTTTCCATCAACTAAAAATTGTACACTACGGGAAAAACCACTCTGAGATAATGAAAAATGAGAGAGGTTATTATAGAGGGGCCCAATTTAATCCCATAGGATCAGACGAGAAGTTTCTAAGCATTACGGTGTCTGAGTAACCTCATGTTGAAGTTTGCAGCCATTTTGCCCTTTGGACCCTTAAAAAATTGATCCAGTTGAACGTAGCTCGAAGTGATTCCGCATGTTTGGGTGAAAAATTAGAAAATGAATAGCGTAAAAATGCATATTTAGATGTGTTTGAATAGTATGTTTGGTCACACGAGTTGCAGAACGAAAGTTGCACCACTTTGCAACTTTCCACTGCTTCCATTTGACACTTTTTCCATCAACTCAAAACTAGACACTACGGGAAAAATACTCTGAGATAATGAAAACTGAGATAGTTTATTGTAGAAGGGCCCAACACGATCCCATAGGATCAGATGCAAAGTTTTTAAGTGTCACGGTGTCCGAGTAACCTCATGCTGAAGTTTGCAGCCATTTTTCCCTTTTGGACCCTTAAGGAATCAATCCGGTTGAACATAGCTCAGAGTGATTCCGTGTGTTTGGGTGCAAAAGAGGACCATACCTAGCGTAAACATGCCTATTTGGATGCATTGGAACAGTTCATTTGGTGTCATGAGTTGCAAAACGAAAATTGCACCACCTTGCAACTTTCCATTGTTTGCATTTAACACTTTTTCCATCAACTGAAAACTGGACACTACGGGAAAACCACTTTGAGATAACAAAAATCGAGAGAGGTTATTATAGAGGGGCCCAACACAATCCCATAGGATCATACGAAAAGTTTCTAATTATTACAATGTCCAAGTAACCTCATGCTGAAATTTGCAGCCATTTTGCCCTTTAGACCCTTAAAGAATTGATCTGATTGAACATAGCTCAGAGTGATTCCGCATGTTTGGGTGCGAAAGAGGACCATGCCTAGCATAAAAATTCCTATTTAGACTCATTGGAATAGTTCATTTGGTCACACGAGTTGCAGAACAAAAGTTGCACCACTTTGCAACTTTCCATTCCTTCTATTTGACACTTTTTCCATCAACTGAAAAATGGACACTACGAGAAAAAATACTCTAAGATATCAAAAACTGAGAGAGGTTATTGTAGAAGGGGCCAACACAATCCCATAGGATCAGATGAGAAGTTTCTAAGCATCACGGTGTTTGAGTAAACTCATGCTGAAATTTGCAGCCATTTTGCTCTTTTGGACTCTTAAGGAATCGATCCGGTTGAATGTAGCTTGGAGCGATTCCGCGTGTGTGGGAAATTTCTGAAACCTAGTGGAATGGTGGATTTAGGGGTCCTCTTCATGTTGCAATTCTTTTCAGAGTGAAAGATGGAGGTTTGCAAAAGCTATCTAATGCCCTAGGTCAGTTTTTCCCTTGTAAATGTATGAAAATGGTCTTTAGAATGCACTATGCATAATTTTCTAATAAGTTACTATAGTGTTGGGAGTCAAGAAAATTGAGTTCAAGTGATGCCCTAGGTCGGGTATGTGAGTTTTCCTAGAGAAAATGAAGGCTATAGGTTGTGTATTGGTGAATTTGTGAAGGGACTGAGTGTAGAAAGGTTTGGAGGGTCTGTGCAGACCTGGGCAAAGATGTTTTGAACTTTGGTTTGAGTTTTTGTGGCCAGTAGATAGGAGTTACATAGAAACCCTAGGTTTTAGGGTGGAATAGGAGGGTTTTTTGGAGCAGCACCTTAGAAGACCTGTACAGAAGAATTGATCATAGAATCTATGGTTTTGTAATACAATTTGAGACTGTCTAAGAGATCTTGTGGTAGCAAGAAGTTTAAAGAGTAATTTGTGTGTAAAATTTGGCTATTTCTAGTAGCCTTTGAGTAGGGTGACTTGAAGTTTCTTTGTGTTGCTGCATAAGAATCTCATGTGTAAGCTTGGTTCAGTGTTTTTGATGATGTATGGATGCTATTTGGATGTTGAGTTGGTATTCTTACAACCTTCTCTAAAGGATAGGTCTATTTTTGTTGTTACTGGTGAATTGGGAAGCCATAGTGTTGATTTGATGAAAGTTGTGTTGGAAACTTGAATCGTTGAGCCTGATTATGTGTTCCTCCACCTTGATATTGCATCATAGGGGTGTTGGGGTGTGCCTTGAAAAGTTGAAAGCTTCCTTATGTAGGCCTAGTTAAGCCTTGTTTATGGCTTGTAAATCAATCATTTGATACGTTTGTTTTGGGTGTTTGATCTTGTTCTTTTGGGAACTTGTGGAGGATGGTATTAGGAGTATAAAACCATGTTTCATTGACTAGTTAATGCCTTTAATCATTTTTTATTTTGACTGTCCTAGTCAGTGAATGTTGCAAAGTTGCATGGGCTTGTGTATAATCCATGGAAGAGTGGATTTTTTTGGGTGCAAGGTCTATTTGTTTGGTCATGTTGTGTTGTGTGAAGAGTGTTTACATCATCCCCAATTCCTATTGAGATGTCTGGTTGTATGAGTCAAGTTGAGTGGTCAAGTTGCATTGATGAGAGGAATAGTGAAGTTGGTGTGTGCATATAGAGTATTTGAGAGAAGCTTTTGAAAAGGAAGTTGCTTCCCTTGCCACTCTGCATCATAGTGGTATCAAAGCTTCAAGGAGTATATTTGTTTTCATTTTTTAGGTTGTGAAGAGAAAGGAAGAAGCGAAGGGTTTGGTATTCAAAGATTCCTCCAAAGAACAAAGATATAGCTAAAGAGATGAAGGAGATGGCAGACAAACATGCTAGAGAAATCAAAGAGTTGGAGGAAAGAATCATAGCCTTGGCGAAAAAGAAAAGAAGGGATGTGGAAGAGAGTGAACCAGATGAAGAAGAAGATGATGAGTTTGAAGACATGGAAGAAGAACTTGATCCAGAAGACCAAAGGATTGCAAAGTTGGTAAGGGCAGTTAGAGATGACAAGCCTAAGGTAAAAATTGATGTTCCTAAATATGGTGGAAGTTTAAATGATGAAGAACTACTTGAATGGATTGCTGCATTAGATAATCATTTTGAATGTGATGAGGTTCTTGAGGAGAAAAGAGTAAGGATTGCAAAGACAAAGTTGCAAGGCCATGCTTTGGTATGGTGGGACTACTTTCAATTTGAGAGGAGGAAGCAAGGAAAGTCTAAAATCACCTCATGGGACAAGATGATATCAAAAATCAAAGGTAAATTCTTACCCAAGGATCATTAAGTTCAAATGTTTAAGAAATTGCAAAGCTTAAGACAGAAAGAAATGGATATTAAGTCTTATACTGGGGAGTTTTATAAATTAAGTTTAAGGTCTGGTCATCATGAGAATGAAGATGAAAAAGTTGCAAGATATATTGGTGGTTTGAGGTTAAACATACAAGATGAATTGGTTTTGGCTAACCCTAGGAGTGTAGAGGATTGTTATCAAATGGAAATCAGAGTGGAGGAGAAGCTTAAGAGGAGACAAGAGAAATCAGTGAGAGGAAGAGGTGGTCTGGTGCAGGAGCACCTTGACTCTGAAAACAAATTTGTAAAGATTTGAGTTTTCAAAATATGAAGGCATTGTAAAGGCCATTCTAAGTCATTGAAAGGTCTTTAGGAAGTAAATAGAGTCAAAATACAAAAAAATGTCATTTTTGTCCCTAGGTGATAAGGTTTCCAAAATTGTTCATTTGTTGTCAAAATTGTGAAAAGGCAAAAATAGAAAAAAGAACACAAAAATCAGAATGTGAAGAGACAAAGTGGGAGAGGAAAGATTTTGGTCGATTGGAAACTGAAAAGGCACTTTCATAACTATTGTAAAAGCTATAAAAAGCATGAAAAGGCATGGAAAAAATAGAAGTTGAGTCTTTGTAATCAGATTTTGAAATAAAATCCCCTGTTTCTGAGTTTGCAACACTTTCTCCATGGATTTTATCTTATATTGGTAATTTAGGAACTTCAAAAGTTTAAATCCTTGTGTGATCTCATTGTAGGTAGAGTTAGTTTCATTCACAAAGAATTTGGAAGGTTAGTTTTGAGAAATAAAAGAAGGAAAAGTAGTTTTTTGTGTCCCGGGCAGTGATCCTCACTCTGTGATTTTGAGAGTCTTATAAGGAAAATATTCTCCATCCCACCATTATAGGCTAGTAGAATGGTGGGATGGATGGTTTTTTATGTTTATTTAACATTTTTTTGAGTGGAAAGTGTGTCAAAAAGTAACAGGGAAGGCGTGGATATGAAGATAGTTGCTGCTCCAAGAGGAAAATCTGAGTTTTCCATATGAAAGATGGTGCCTACAAGTTGGAACGGTTGGAATAGAATTTTTTTTTATATGGATAAGGGTTATTATGTTTAGGAAGACTTATTTAAGGTGTTTGCAATAGTGGCAGGTGATTTGGAGGTTTGTAGATGATATTTCTTAAAAACCCTCACTTGCTTGTGCTTTAAAAGCCTATAAACAAGGGTTTACTATTTAATTATATTGTTGGGAATTTCTTACCTTGAAGATTGATGATTTGTGAGTTTTTCCACTTGTATAAATACTTTTTATGGTTGGTAAGTGATTTGGAGTTGTTTTAAAGGTGTCTCCTTTGTTAAATTGGCCTATTTGGGGCTCTTTAGTAGCAAAGAAGTCAGGACAACAAGCGTGTGTTCCAAAACAAGTGTACCTAAAAATGAGATATGTTTTTAATGATCAAAATGGGTACTAAAAAATGTATTTATCCTATAGAGATTCATTATGGTTTGCAAGTTACACCCAATTTGGTGTTTTGGCAAATTTTGGCCTTTTGAATGCAAGAAACTAAGATTTTGTGTAGATAGTGATTTGATTGTTTGGTTTGGGTTTGTAACTATCTAAATAATGATGAAAAATGTGACTCAAGGTCTAGAAGAAGTCCTGATGCAAGGTTTTTCATTTTAATGTCTTGAACAATGTGGAATCATGGTGATTTGAGTAAGCAAAATGGTGTTTTGACTGCTAAAAGTAAGGAATCTGATAAAACATTGTTTGTGAATATGATCTTGGTATTTTTTCAATTAGAATGATGATGATTATAGTGTCATGGAAGTCTGATAACAGGTTTTAAGGGAGAATTGAATGAGTGGTGGTCATTTTGCCTTGATTGAATCAAGTTAAATGGATGGTAATAGTGAAAGTTGTAGTGATTTAGAATTTCTAATAGTGTTATGATGAATTTGATGAAAGTGTGGATTATTGATTTGAAAAATTGATGATTGGTAGCCTTGTAGTACAAAGTGAATTTGATGGATTTAGTTGAGTTGATAAGTGAAATTGGTGAAATGAATAGTGAATTTTGAAGAATTTGTCAATTGATCTTCTCCAAGATGAGTTTGGGACAAAAGTTCCCTGTGTTTGTGTTGTTTAGTAATTGATATTGCATCAAATTGGTATCAGAGCTAGTTTTGCATTCTAATATTGCATCATGTTCCTAATGCAAGAGGAAGAGGAATGATTTCTACATCAAAGCAGTCAAATGAAGATCAAGAAGGAGCAAACAAAGGTAAAGATCACAATGTTGATTCTAGAGGTGGTTTTGGTTTTAGAGGTAGAGGAAGGTATAGTGCTAGTAGAGGTACTAATTATTTTGTAGGAAGGTGCTACACATGCAATGAGTTCGGCCATCCTTCATGGAAATTTCCTAAGAGGGTTGGTAGTTCATCAAGTGGAGAGAAGAAGATTGATAGGAGAGCACAATTGGTTCAAGAGGAGGAGTGTGAAAGCCATTATTATACAAGTAAGAAGGTAGATCCTAAAGTAGGGGAAATGTTGATGGTGAGAAAGACAATCTTGAAAGCAGCAAAAGAGGAAGCACCTTTGCAAAGGAAAAGTCTCTTCAACACTAATTGTAAGTGCAAGGACAAGGTATGTAGAGTGGTCATTGATTCTGGCTCAACTGAAAATATGGTGTCAATGTGAAATGGTAAACTAGTTAGGCTTGAAAAGAATTCCTCATGAATGTCCTTATAAAATTTCATGGTTAAATGATAACCAATCTTTATTGGTGAATGAAAAGGTCATTGTAGAATTTCAAATTGGTGTTTATCATGATAGTGTTGTTTTTTATGTGCTTCCAATGGATTGTTGTCATCTCCTATTAGGAAGACCTTGGCAATATGACAAGAGGGCATTGTATGATGGTAGGGAAAATAACTACACCATAGTCAAAGATGGTTATTCTTTTGTTATAACTCCTCTTGTAGAAGATATCAAAGGTAAAGAACAGGTAAGAATGTGTGGTAGGAAGGAACCTATAAATGTAATGAAGGATATTTTTTTTTGATGTTGTAACCTATCCTAGGACTGATAATGTAGGGGCAGTAGGTGTGACTATAAACACAAGGGTGAAAAGTGCTTTGACAAGGAATTTGCATGAAATTATTTTTGTAGGGACCATTGAATTTCTTGTAGTTAAGAGTAATGTTAAGAGTAAGGAATAGGTTTCAAATCATCTTAGCATTCATACAAACCGTACAAAAACAAGAAAAATGAGAAAAAACTAGTAAATTTCTAGAAAATAACATTCTTATTGATCAAAAAATGGGTTATAAATCAATGAAAAACCTCTCCTTCGAGGCATTGAAGGTTATTATACATGTAAATCTCATTACAATGCCTTAGGTACAAGTTGTTCTCATAGATATTTTACAATGTCACTCATGTACATTCGAGATTCTCTTCTAATGTCTACATCATAGGTTCTCATTTAGAGGTTAACTTCAAATGAGTAACTTGAGATTCCCTCACAAAGATTCACACATTCTTTTATACTAGCCTCAAATAAGAATTGAGATTTGTCAGGATTATCAAAATAAGGATGTTGCATTGCTTTTTTGGCTGAGATTCTCTTTGATGGCTCAAAAATCAGCATTTTCTGCAAGGAGGGAGCAATCAATTTTTACTAGTTTAGTTACAGATACGCAAAGGAAAAGAATAAAAAGAAATAGCTCATCCAAAATAGATGGAAGGAACTTATAGATAGGCATGTCAGTCTCTCAACTTAGTCAGTCTTGGTCATACATCTTCACTGGGATTTCCAAGATACCTATTGCACACAACACCTCTCATGAATAGAATTTCTTGAAATTTGAGATGCTCTTATAATGTCTACATCATAGGTGGTCATGATAAGGTTAAACTCAAATGAATAACTTGAAATTTCCTCACCAAGGTTCGTACACACTTTTGTAATGGCTTAAAATCATAATTGAGATTTGTCAAGATCATCAAAATAAGGATGTTGCATTACTTTTATGCTTGAGATTCTCTTGGATGGCTCATAAATCTAGATTTTATGCAAGGGGACACCAATCAATGTTTTCCTGGTTACATATAGATACACAAAGTAAAAAGTAAAATAAGATGATAGCATTGGCATCAACCAAATTGACATGGATGCAAGTATAAATTAATAAGAACCATTGTGCATATACTTACAAATTAATCAAATGAACCATTTGGGTCTGCTCTACTCTTTATTGTGTCAAGTATTGCCTCATGGTCAGACTCACGGACCTTCCACAAGGTCTTGTTCAAAGGTCTACCCCCATATTTGGTCAAACGAACATTGGATGGTACAATAAGGTTTGAGTAATGAAGAATCTTTCGATGCATTTCAAATTCCTCAAACAACCAATGTTTAACACTCTTCTATGGGTACCTTCTCAGCCACGTTCCAATAACAACTGAGCTGTAGGGTATTCAATGTTTTCTCCATCTATAATTGTGGCTTCCAATTTATTTTTTGCCTCAACACAACAACATAAGTAATAGTTTGTTCCCTCTTCGTTTTATTCATCTAAAATAACTGCATAAACATGTCCTACATTTATATTTGTGGCATATCTCTTGAAATTAGTTAACATTATGAATATAGTACAAAGTAAGATAGCAATATGGAATTTCAAATACTAAGCAAGTAGATATATTACCTGGTTGAACTAGATCTGATACATGGTCAAAGTCGACCGATGATTCCATCTGTGTTAGTTCCAATTCCATCGGAGGGTAATATGTGTGAAGTGGGATAAGATAACTTATCAACCATTTGTTAACCCACTCCTCTAACTCACTATCATTCCAAGCTTGCATTGTACATGAAGAACAAAAGCATGCCATCTTACATGTATCGATACTCCATGAACTTGCATTTGAGCTAAGGAAAGAGTGCAACTCACTTGATCCTGTTAGTGTACAACAATCCTCATATGGTGCAATGTTAGTATCATCCATCAACCAAAAAAATCTATGAACTGAAGACGTACCTTCATTACCTAGACCCATCGAAGTATTACACCACTCGACGATTGATCTTGCATTTGTCAACTGTGCACTATCTTTATACTTTAACTCTTCTCATGTTAATGCTCTTTTCACACATGCTCCTGCACCATCATGCTCCCCCTTTCCATGTCCAACCTCACAAAAGTTCCACATATGTTGAACATGTGTAGTGAGATGCGTCCTGCACAACCAGTAGAACATGCGCGCGTTCTTGAACTGTGCTACATATTTATCTAACCATATTATATGTTGACTGTATGATATGCCCCTTTGATCCAAATGAATGTAGAACATATGGAAGCAACCTTCCACAAACTCTGTAGAATGCGTGCGATCATCACTAATATAAAAGTGATACTCCTTCAATACCTTCCTTTAGTCCTCTGTACTATCAATGCATGAATGAATGCTATGTGCACAAATATCAAAACTTGTGTGGAGTTGTAATACTGTGACTACACCTCATGTTGTGGATATAGAGTGTAGTTCTCTGCAAAGTCAACCACTGATACTATGCTTCCAAGTGGAAATGTGTCCTTTCATAGCTTGAATTGTGTGTCCAACCATCGGGCTCTATGGGTATGCCTTGCATACTCATACACTAGATTCTCACGAAACATGGACATAAAATGATACACTGGAATCTTCTCAACAACCAAATCACACCTTTTTTCTTGAGACCCATCTTTTTTAGTGTATGCCACTATTTTATACTTCCTAAAATCTACTAGTTTATTCCCCACCTCATCTGTGCTTTCCATATGTTGACATACTGACATTCGTTGCAAGCCACCGCAACACTCGCACGAACCATCCAAGCATGTTCTCTTGTAGAATATTTGGCCATCCTCTATTTGACATAAAATTTTTGATAAGAAGTCTCTTGAGGATTTTGGTGGGGCTTCTATGCCACAATCCTACAAAACATCATTAGTATGCAAATCTAAACATATAGAATGATAAACATCATAATGGTTAGAAAATTCAATATGTAGTCTACAACAACAAGTAGTGTATGTGTGATTTATCTTTACCTAAAAAGGTTTAAGAATTTCAAAGAATCTTTGAGAAATACTAATTTGAGGATAAGCATTTTGAAATTTATGAAAAAATTGGGTTCGAGTCGTATCCAAAAAATGCTTTGGATGTGGCTCATGGTTTCAACTACCAATTCTCCTTCTTATGACATCCCTTTGATTCGGAGATGGCCTTGTATTATTCTTCCAATAATCTTCAATTAGTGTTTTCAATGCTTCAACAACTTTTTTATCTTTGTGTGGCAGTCTCCCCAAGAATTCCCATAATTCATTTGAATCGGTGCCCTCAATTCTTTGTCGCCTTTAAACAACTTTTGATAATGTTTTTCTACTAATTCCCATTTGTTCACTTGTCTTTTTAATGAGGTGAGATCTCTTTGTTTGATATCTTACCAAAGTCAATGTAATGATGCGTCGGGTGACATTACTATCCTTTGAGCATGAGGTCTTACCCACATTGTCATAAGCATCCATTAGATTATTCACAATAGTGTTTTTACTTGATGCTTTCAATGTTCTCAACTGTAGAGTCTTCATGATGTTTCTATACTTTAAACCCCACATCATTTCAAAAAATAGTTGACATCTTGCAGTCTAATTTAGCCTTTCAAAGAACATTTTCCAAATCTTATCAACATATCTTCTACAAGTACATTCTGGAATCTTACCCTCCATGTGCTGCAAAATATCCTCATCAATATTAATAAAAAACTTTGGCTTTCTACGCAAAATTCTAGGTGGTGTTCTCTTAGGTACATACATCTCAACATTAACAATTTCATCAATATTGAATTGAGGTGGGCTAGATTGCGTACCTTTGATCGAGGGTGGAATAGAAGACATACCTTGAGGTTCACATGGGGATGATGGCATACCTTGTTTGTCAACTCTGAGTGATGATGTACTCTCAACTTCAAATGTGGTGGATGGTGTTGAACCATACTCACTTGTGGTAGATGTTGTCCCTCCATATTAACTTGTGCTTAATGGTATCCCTTCATATTCACTTGAGGTAGAGGGTGTGTCTCCAACTATGGTATCTACATCTCCCCTAGCACGACTCTTTCGCATTCGTTCCCTTTGTGTTGCCAATTTCTTTTCTCTTTTTGATGGTTGAGGTTCCTCTACAACTGGATTGTTTTCATCAATCATTCCAGATTTCTACTTTTCACAATATTCCCTCATCTATTTTTTCTCTTTATCTTTGAAGGCTTGGAGCTGATCATCTATTAGTTTTCTCCTTTTAACAGTTTGTTTCTTCAGCATGACGAATAATTTTACCTGTGTGCTAAGTTGTCAAATTAACTAATTGAGTTTTTGAGTTGGGAAACATAATTTTATGTTAGATTGAGCATAAGCAGGGCATTTTAGGCTTTTTTCAATAGTTGTAAAGTTTTAGAGTGTTTGGCAAGTTCTACTTTCAATAAAACATAGGGTTTCTGGTGTAGGAGCACCAACACCATATTTTCAAAACTTGAATCATTGAATGTTGATCATTTGATCATTTGATTAGTAGGTGTGTCATAGGTATTTTTAAGTCACTATTTTCATTGAATAAGGTTTAGAAACACCATTTTGAATGTATTTAGGGATTTGGAGGTCAATGGAGTCCAAAATGTAAAAGTTGCTCAATGAGATAGTTCATGTGATGAGTCTAGAAATTTAGGTGTTTTGATGTTCTTCAGGTCAAATAAGGTCTTTGGAGACCATATTTCATGTATTTAGATGTCTTAGGATTTATTTTTCAAAAGTTGCACATGATATTGGAAAAATTGCAAAATTGCAACAAAAGTTGTGAAGAGCAAAATTGTGAAAATACAGGAATTTGAAGGGTCAAAATTTGAATAGATATTTATGCCCACTGGGAAGGCAAAAAGATAATTGTAAAATCTTGTTAAATAACTTCAAAGGATCATTGGAAATAGAATGAAGATTTGTTGGTGAATCATTTTGAAGAATTAAATGTTCTGTTCTTTTATTTCACTATTTTCTATATTTTTCCCGTGTTAACAGAATTTCATCACAGTTGTATGGACCCGCACATTCAGTAAAGGCTCTAACATTATTTATTTAATGTAGTGTTTTGGAGTAGCTCTTATTTTCATCAATTCTTAGCTTCTAACATTCAATTTTGTGGGAGAAATCTTGATTTTTTTGGGACTTCCTGCTAAAGTAAGAAATACCCCTGTTTTGTGAGCAATATGGATTTTTTGGTCATCCCACCTACTGTGTAGACTTTTTCTTCAATGGGATGACATGTATAAATGTGTATTTGGTTTTTAATAAAGTTAAAAGGCACTGGGAGTCCACAAGGTCAGGTTATAGTGATGCCCTAGGATGGGTATGTAGGTTTTGCTAAGTGAAAATGAAGGCTAAAGATTGTGTATTGGTGAATTTGTGAAGGGACTAAGTGTAGAAAGGTTTGGAGGGTTTGTGCAAACCTAGGAAAAGGTGTTTTGAACTTTGGTTTGAGGTTTTGTGACTGTTAGAGTGTAAATACAGAGAAACCCTAGTTTTTAGGGTGAAATTGGAGGGTTTGCATGAACAACACCCTAGAAGACCTATACGAAAGAAATGACCTAAGAATTTGTGGTTTTGTATCACAATTTGGGACTTTCCAAGAGATTTTGAGGTGGAAAGAAGTCTAAAGGGTACTTTGTTTGTAAAATGGGGCTAATTCTAGTAGCCTATTGAGCAGCGTGACTTGAAGTTTCTCTATGTTGTTGCATGAGAATCTCATATGTAAGCTTGGGTCTCTATTTTTGATGTTGTGTAGATGCTATTTGGATGTTGGGATGGTTCTCTTACAGTCTTCTCTAAAAGATAGGTCTTTTTGTTGATTTGGTGATTTGGGAAGCCCTGGTGTTGATTTGATGAAAGTAGTTTCAAAAAATTGAATCTAAGTTGGAACTTGATTCCTTGAGTCTATATGTGTGTTGCAGGCCTTCCCCTACTACATTAGGAGGATATTCCAATTTTTTAGAGACATGTATGGAAAATTTGGTAGCATAGACAAGGAAATCTTTTGGTTTGTATAACTGTTTGACAAAATAACTCAATGAAAGCTTTGGAAGCACACACAAAGAAATTCAATTCTTAAATTTAACAAAATGCCTCAAAGAGATGTGGTTTAAAAATGTAATAGGAAAGTGTATCGAATTTTGTGATTTAAAATGTCCATTGACAATGTAAGGTTGTAACATGACAAACAAACAATTTGATCAACATGGAATAAGCAAAACAACAAAAATGAAAGCAAGCCATAATAGAATGAAAGAAAATGTACAAATATTTATATACCTAAAAAAACAAAGTTTCAACTAGAAAATTTCTACCCAATTATGTAGCCTTGCTTCTTCCTTCCTCAAACTCCTCAAAAATTTGACTTCTTCAAAAGCTTGTTCCCCTCCAAATTTCAATTGTATATCAATTATCACTATAATTCAAAATTGAATTGATATTATATGCCTTTCAACATGAAAACTCTTCTATTTCATGTAAAGGTGATGGAAAGAACATTCAAAAGGTGGTGGAATCCAAAAATCATGCATGCACACTTCACTCAATCACTAAAAAGCTACTTTTTGTCGGAGCATGCATAGAACTGGGAGAATATGCAGAATGTGGGCCGACATCATGGGTATACTGTACGTTTTTCCCTTTTTTTAGTGCTATAAAAAATGCGCTCGCATTATAATGAGAGCGCGTTATAATGAGAGTGTGTTATAACGTGAACGCGTTATTTAATCTTTAACGGACATATCTCTACTAGTAAATAGCGCACTCGCGTTATGATAAATTTGGTTTTTTTAAGCTTTATATGGTACATTTATAGGGTAGAGGGTTAAGGGTATTAGGGAGAGTGATATCTGAGAGAGGGAGATACTTGAGAGAGAGAGAGAAAGGGAGCTAGATAGAGATAAAGGAGGGAAGGGCAAAGGGTAGAGGGTAGAGGGTTTAAGGGTGAAGAGTTTAAGGTTTACAATTAAGGGTAGAGGGGAGAGAGATAGAGGGAGTGACTGAGAGAGAGACCTAAGAGAGGGAGAGGGGGTAGGAGGGAGAGAGTTGAAAGAGAGAGATACCTAAATGGAGGGAGGGAGGGAGGGAGAGAGGGACCGGAACAGGGAGAGGGAGGGAGGTGGAGAGAGGAATAGGGAGAGGCTGGAGAGAGAGAGAATGAGGGAGTGGAGGGAGAGAGAGAAGGGAGGGAAGATGGTTATATATATATCCCTGGTCAGATGGTTGTTTCTAGAGGGAGATGGCTGAGACCCAACAAAGGGAGAGGGTAGGAGGAGAGGGCTGAGAGAGACCCAAGAGAGGAGAGGGTAAGAGGGAGAGGGTCGAGACAGAGACCCAACATAGGAGAGGGCTAGTAGGGAGAGGGTTGAGAGGGTAGGAGGGAGAGGGTTGGACCAACTCTCCCACCTCTCCAACTCTCCCACCCCTCCCATGCCTCCCACTCTCTCCCACCCTCCCACACCTCCCACACCTCCCACCCCCTCTCCCACTCTCTCCCACCCCTCTCCCACCTCCCTCCCTCCAACCCCTCCCAACACCTTGATTTTGATTTTTCGATTTTTGATTTTCAGTTTTTGATCTGATCCTTTCGACGCTGATTTCGATTTTTCTGATCTGAGCGTTTGAGGGTGATTTTGATTTTTCGATCTTTGATTTTTGATTTCTGGATGCCGGATTTTTGATTTTTCGATTGATTTTGATTTCGCGTGATTTCTGATGATTTCTGATTGATTCTTGATTCGCGCGATTTTTGGATTTTGATCTGCTGATCTTGTTGACTTTGATTTTGATGCTGATCTCTGGATCTCTTGATTTTTGATCTTGAGATTTTGATCGCCTGATGAAATGTTGACTGAAGCGATGCCTGATTTTGATTTCAAAGTTTGATTTCTGTTTGAGCGTGGATTTTGCGTTGATCTGTTGATCTTTTTGATTTTGATTATTTTTTTTCTGGATGTTGATTTTTCGATTTTGATGATTTTGATGATTTTTCGATTTTTCGACGCTGATTTTTTCGGATTTTCGAGATTTTGTCGACATGAGGATTGATTGACCGATTTGATTTCGATGATTTTTGATGATGACGCTTGATTTTTTGATTTTGCTTGATTTTGCCGATTTCGATTGACGTGATTTTGCCCGGATTTTTATGACTTTTTCTGACGTGCCTGATTTCTGCCGATTTTTTTTGATGAGATTTCGATTTTCTGATGATTGATTTTTCTGAGGATTTTTTCTGATTTCTGATTTGATGGATGCGATTTTTCGATTTGAGTGATTAACGATGTTTCGATTTGAGGTGATTTTTGATTTTTCTGATTTTTGAGATTTTCTGATTTTTCGATGATTTTGGATTTGCTGATTTTCGATTTTCGGGATTTCGATTTTTCTGATTTTTTCTGACGAAGCGCCGATTGATTTCTCTGGATTTCGCGCGATTTTGAGGAGTTTGATTTCTGATTTGTTTTTTATTTTTTGATTTTGCCGATTGATCCGATGTTTCGATTTCTCGGATCTTTTGATTCGATTTTAAAGATTTTGATGTTTGATTTCGATTTGATTTTTGCTGATTTTTGCTGGATTTCTGCGTTGATTTCGATTTCTGATTTCGTCTGATCGAAGCGGATCTGGATCGTTTCGATGATTTTCGAGTGTTTGATCTGTCCATGCCGATTTTGCGATGTCTGATTTTGATCGCATTGTTTGTTTGATTTTGTTTGATGATTTTGATGCTGATTTTGAGATTTTTCTGGATCTGTCTGATTTTGATCTTTGATCTGGATGCGTTGATTTCTGATTTTGATCGATCCTGATTTCGACTTGAGGATTCTGTTTGATTTCGCGTGATTTCTTTGATTTCGATGTCGATCGCAAGTTTGATTAGAAAAGATCTTTGATTTTGATTTTGATGTTGATCTGATTTTGATTTGATTTTGATGTTTGATTTTTGATCTTTGATTGATTTTCCTGATTGATTTTGATTTTGATTTGCAAGCTGATTGATTTCTCTGATTTCAGCGCGGATTTCGCTCTAATTTTATTTCCTTCCTTATATTTCTTTATTCTTTTCGAGATTTCTTCGACTTTTCGACTTTATTACATTTATTTTGAGTTTCGGGATTTATCGATTTATATCTTTCCGACTTTTCTGTTGATTTTTTCGATTTTCTCGTGACTTCGACTTTTCCGGATCTCGATCTGTTTGATAATCTTAAAGCGTATTAATTTGATTTTTATCTTTGAGACCCGGATTTCCGACGACCACGGAGTTTAAATTTCGAAGTGACGGAGCGATGGTTCACACACCTCCTTTGAAACTAATTACTCTTCCTTGGACTTAGAAGAATCTAAGTGCCAACTTCATCATCATGCTTGAACTATTTGCAGGGGAGTTGGAAACATTGATTTAATGTATTTCACATCCAATTGAAACCATCTTGGAGGTTCTTCAATCTCCACTCCTACCAATCTCAGGATTTTTACTTTGAAGAGGGCTAATCCTTGTAGCCCTTACCAGTCCCTTTTTGGCTTTTCCTGCCCAAACTTTCCAAATGAATTAGCAAAAAAATGTCACTTTTAGACACCCTTTTTGGAGCTTTAAATCTTTCATCAGGTTTCAGACCTCTGTCTATATCGTATGGTGGAATCCTACAAACAAGGACTATTAGGGCTAATAGGCCTAATACTTAGGGTTTCACTACTTTTTGATTCACACCCACCTCTAATGGATTGATTGATGCTTCAATCTTTATGGCATGTGAGGATCTTAACTAACCCTACCTGAAGCTGTATGAATTTCGTATAGTGGTCTCTTCCCCTACCTAAGTTCCTCACTTTTCCTCTCTCAAACTCCTAACCAGGCAGTCCTAGCTCGCCTAGGGTTTGATTTTTAAAATGCTTGCTTTTCTCCCCATGATTCCTATCACTAAATATTTACAATTGACTGGCTCCCCTTCCATATTCAACCAATCTTAGGAAGATCCCGTGGTCAGTGTTTATGGGGGATCCATTCAAAATCTGACTACACAAAATAGAAATAAAAACCCTCTACAACCTAATTTGTAAATTCAAAACAACAATCCTACTCTAAGCAACTAGATTATAGGATAAATGGCACTCAAGACTATTCTAAGAACTCAAAAACAATGCTAAATCAGTATTTACAATGCCCTTAATAACTCTGTTTCTCAGAATACACGGGTAACACAGAAATCTGCCAAACTTTTTTCTATTTCACACAACAAAATCTTGTTTACAATGCATACTAATTGTTTCTACGAGCCACACCTCTACTTTGAAGCCTTTACCATGTTTCAAGGGAAGTTGCTTGACTCCACATCCTTGATTTCAAGGGAATCTAATCCAACCAAGCTGCATGCAACCTAACAAAATGTTACCATGCAATTTTACAACTTTACAACTTCCATGATTGTGTCATGATCCTCAATCTTAGGACCCCTAACACCTTGATCTCAAGCCAAAAAATCCCTTAACTGTCCATTGGCATCTTCTAACAACAACCATGTGTTTAGAACACATTAAAGGCTCATTACTCACATTAAACTACTAAACTCATTAAACATTAAAGCAAAAGATGCTTAATGAAAACTAAGCTATGATGATCTTAGTCCTAGTGACTAATTCATTCATTCCACACACAAACAAGACCTTCTAAGGTCCAAACTTAGCACTCTAATACCCTGATTTGGCTAAGATCAGGTACAAGCCAAAATTGATGTCAAACCAAAATGGAGGTTAGCCTAGGTGCTCCTGCACCACTATCTAACGCTCTTTGACTCTCTCTCGACTCTTTCAACATTTCATGTTTCATTGTGCAATTTTATTTCTTCTTGTGATGAATCCTTTTCTTAGTGTTGTCATTGGGTTTGATTTCCTCTAAGAGTGTGATATTTCTTTGATTTGTCCTCTCTTGGAGACTATTGTGCCCATAGCACACACGCCCCATTCGGAATGGGGATCCTCTTTCTTTTTTGCTTCACCAGGTCAATTTTCTCATTGCCTCATTTTGCGTGACTCCCTATTTTTGTGTTTTAAGTGGTTAGTGAGTCTTAAGGAAATCATCTTCAATTGGCCATGTTTCTCCACCCTCAAATTTTCAAGGCTTTAGGCCTTTGCGGAGTTCTCTTAGCTATTTTCCTTCATTCTTTGAAGTTAGCGTCCTTGGAGCTGGGTGCATCCACCCTCATGGGCCACTCTATGCGGATTTCCTTGGCTCTACGACCATTCCAAATGGCCATTGTCTAGTGACCTTTTGTGCCAGGAGAACTACCTTACTAATTGTTGTTTTCATTGCTGAATGATTGAACGACTGAGCTCCGACTGATGTCTGTTTGGCGGACTCCACCCTTCCCGCGGTCGTTTTGAAACTGACTACCTACCAACCTCCAACATTGTGGTACGAGCATTAATGAGGTGCATTAAATGCAATATTTTATATAAATAGCCAACTTTGAGCTATCATTTTCATTTTTGAGAAGTCCAGGACCCATTCAGAGTCCCCACCAATGTCACTGTCACGCCCGTGATGTTCATTTGCCAATTCCAGGCTATTACCCATTATTTGCTCGACCTTCTTCATCGGCTTGCATAGGTAGGTTTTCCGTTGCAAACCATGTTTTGATTTTTCTTTGATTCCCGCATGAAATTGTTAAATTTGAAGGAAGAAAACTTGAAATTGATTAGATTAAACCTAGGCGCACAAAACCCATGAATTGAAATCTTAACAATCTTCAAAAATCACCCCATGTGCTGTTTTCAAAACTCACGGTTGTCGTGGTCATTCTTCAACTAGAGCATTCATACTCTGTAGGCTCACAACCTAGCCAATGTCGTTACCTTTCCTTGGAAATACTTTAGATTTGAAATGGTGAATCACCCCAGTGAGAGGCTCCCTCGACTTGGCCACCTTGAACTTGGTTCAAATTCCTGGAGCCTAAACGAAGCAATCCTTGGACCTACCCGGGTCTGCATCTGTGGTATTCCACCTCTGGAATGCCCTTCAAACTTTTCCATTCCAAACAACTATTTGATCATGACCTTCCGACACGCGGACCCCACCTCATTGATCACCTAACAAACTTAAAATTAGAAAAATAACTAAGCACGGGCTCATCCCAGGTTCCTCTTTACGGACTTCTGCTTGCAGAATTCCATCTTGGCTTTGCCATTTCAAATGAGTTTCATGGTTTTTCTTCCCACCTATCAGACTCTTCCCTCTTGCCCATCATCTAAGTCAAAGAGTAGCAAAGAATGTGGGTCATCCTCTGCAGACCTATGCAGGAATTTCATCAATGCATGAACGGCTACTCGAAATGGAAAAACTCTAGCATTCGCCCAACCATGGAGTCCCAACCTCACCTCTGTCGGTCATTTCCCTTTGTGCCCTAAGTGACCGAGCTCAAAATTCTTTGCGGGCCTCACCCCATGCACCTCCATTTGCGAGCCATCATAGGCTATCCACCACTCCAAACGGCCAGTGCAAACTGACCTTCCACACAGTGGGTTCTGAGCTCGCCACATTAGTCTGAGCCCAAAAGAAAAAAATGATCAAGTGTTAAGCCTTGTGTGGACCATCTCCTATGGGTGGCTGGTTGTGGACTTCCATTCTACTCATGTCAGACCCTAAAGCATCCATCGACCTCTATCGGCTTGCTACGCAGAGCCTGACCTTGCCATCACCTTCAGACTGATGATAGATAAAGTGAATGTCGAAGCCCTCTATGAGCTCGATGATGCAGATCTCCACCAAGCCTCCATCTAGATTTTTCCATTTTAAAGAGTTATTCCCTAGCACCATCCTGCATCCTTCCAAACATCCTGCACTTTGGCAACAACAAGTTGATGTCTCCCTGATCTGCGGGTCCTACACGATAGGATGCCACCTGCGAACCGTCATCTTTCCAGTGCTATTTCAATGGCCAGCCCCAAACAGCCAAGCCACTTCTTGTTTTTTCCTACCTAGGACCCACATGACCAAAATATGACCTTAACACCTCCAAACCTTCAAAGTAAACTTGACCCATGTGCTAAAATGGGTTGACCTCCTCAGTGGACCCTGCTTCATGCCAAAATCTTGGTGTAGGTTAGGGCATGCGGTCTGTTGTGCCCTGATTGCCATCCCTCCTATAGGTGCCTCCGGAATAGCCACCAGCCTAGGGAAGTCCACACCCCTCAGCCTGAATTGTTATAACTCCCTCCTATGAAAGATTAATGTCAATCTGGAAGAGATGTTAGGATTCTCAAGTGATGAATTATCTAATGTAACATCATTTTGTAGGATTTTGGCTAACTTTCCCATTGTTTTATACTTGAATGTGCTTACCTCTCTCTCTCTCACCTGCAGGATATATGGAACCAGTTGCAAGACCTTCAGAGGCGGCCATGGAGAAAGAAAAGGGAAAGAATTCAACCAAAGCACCCCAAGGAAAAGAGGATAAGGATCAGATGAAGTATAAATTCCAAGGGGAGCCCCTTAACTCCAAGGTCACCACTGGTTAGAAGGAGATCTCATATACTAATTTGGGACACATAGATATTGACAAATTCAAGCAAAGGGTCTAGATTAGCCCCATGAAAGAAAATACTAGAAAGATTAGAAGCAGTGGGTTGGCCAAGGCTTTCGGTTTCTTTCTTTCTCTCATTGCTCCTGAGCTCCTGATGGCCTGCAGGGAGGCCTATCAAGAGGACATGAAAATAATTGTGGAAAGAGATGGAAATGTATTAGCTGACCTATCTACCAAATCAATAGGAAAGGCTTTTCATATCCCTACATTTGGAAAAATGGAGGAAGCATCCAAAGAAGATTCCATGGAGATGTGGGATGCAGACCCCCTCAAGTGTAAAAGGATCATCAATAAGTATTGGTTAAAAGAAAAGAGGGGAAGTGTAGCTAATGTACCCCAAGAGCTCTTCTATAGAGACTTCTACTAGGATTACCATGACTTGGTAACCCTATTGAGTAGAGTTATGGGCCTTTCGACCACAGCCTACTTCCAGGAGTGGATGTTATATTATCGTGGAAGAGATCTATTGAGGTGCCAAGTTGACCCACAACATGCAGGTAAGATAAAAGTAAAAGTATCTCACCTCTCCTGAAAGAGAGTCAATAATCAAATTGATCACCTCCCAAGGTCTTTGATGTTGGTTCACAACGTTGTTGTTTCACAAAGTGGTCAATATGGCTATAATATTCAAGGGGCCTGTTGGTTTTGAGCTTCTGGATTGTTGCAAGATCAAACATCTATCTAAACCTACTTTAACCAGGGGTTTTAAAGAAATAGAAAAAAAGATAGATCAAGGTTTTCAAATTGAAAAGAATGTTGATTCATTCAACTAATCAGACTTGTTTCCTTCCAAGGAATTCCTAAACTAGAACTGTAAAATAAAATTAACCTATAATTGATACAAAGTTTCATTCATACATAGTGCAAACTTTAACAATAGATTGCAAATCATCATTCAAACAAAACATAAGATAAAATTTCATTCCTTGAAATATTTTCAAATCAAATGATTAACCCAAAATGAATACCATTGTAGAGCATAATATAAAGTAGGTTTAAGTCAAGCTACTCCTACTATCAATGAAATAGATAAGCAGCATTTACAAATCTGGCAAGATCACCAGTGTACAAAAACCCATGTCTTCAAATTATCTCTATCTATGCTAAGAAAATAAGGAAGATACATCGCCTCCTCCTCCTACTAAACTACAAGAAAACATGTTACTTAAAAAACCCTAACTTGCTAACTAATTCACTAATTTTTTTTTTCTCTAACCTTTTCTACCACCTTCCTAACTCTTCTCTAAAACTTACTCTCTACAATCCTTACAAAAGAGGCGAAATGCCATATTTATAAAACGCGTCAGATGCGTTAGCCCAGTTAGGGTTTACAATATGTCGGTCACAGAGCAAGTTGGCCCTAGAAGAATTCAAAACAAAATCAAATATGTATTAAATGCATGGGCACCAACCAGATCGACCTAGGATCTGCCACATAACTCAGACCAAAACGTGTAAAGAAGAGGCAAAATGAAACAATAAGGAAGCACGACTTTCGATGCAAATTTCCATTAACTGCTTCCCCCACTTCACCCATACCTTGCTCCATTATGTCCTTTGTCATCAAGAACATCCTCGACAAGCTATTTGCAAGTGGCATAGGTGAAACCCTAGTTTGGCATTCAATAGCATTAATATTATTCTTCAGATTTGTCCTATCGTATTGTCCCAGTCTCTCTTGTTGTATTGACACTCATTAATGACTACACTGTAGGTCACCACATCATCCAACTGGTGCCCAACTACTGTATCCCATGATAGCCTTAGTCCTTTGTAGCAGGGTATTCATATTCTGATCTAAAACCTCGAACCAGACTGATGTCATCCTTCCCTCAGGATTCCTACTCTTTATGTACAAAGTCCCGAAGTTAGGAAAAAACTCAAAGATCGACGTGACCTTTGGTCTATCAGAATGAAACTTATATCGCACGACAATGATGGATGTCTCACTGATGGAGCTATTCTCAATGCATATCACCGTGACTCCTGTCGATGGAATGTTTGGAAGTCATCGGTGAGACAAGTGAGTTTGGAGTGATCCATGCCAACAACGTTTGTCTTGCCGACGGGATCTGTGATCAAAAAATTTGGCATCGAGGAGACACGATTTAGTGTCTCACCAACATGTGACACAATTGAACGCTTTGACCGAATGAACTAGGTTGAAATACCACATAAGCATTGAGAATCCTTGAACCCTAAACACAACCCTAGTTTAACATATTCAATCGTCAATCATGCAGAGTCTAGCTACCAGACGGAATTAAATCATAAAGCATCAAAAATCAATAGCAACTTGAGAACCAGGACTAAAACCACATACCATAAATAGATCAAATTCACCCACAAACATAATGAGCTGTTAACCTGGATGCCCTAGCGGCCAAATCAACTTGAAACATAAGAAATCCAAGCATCAACAAGCAAATCAAGAAATTCAAGTTTCAACTCATGCAATCTCATATGTAAGAACAAATGCACAACAAAGATGAGTGCAAGTGATCCCAAATCCCTTTAAATTTGACCTTGGAAATCTTACCCAGGTGCACTAATGGTGCAGACAAGACGGAATGGAGAAATTCAGGAACCCGATGGTGAAACAAAATCTGGAAATATCTGACCCAGGCGGAATTCTGCGAAGGCTAGAAATCTTTGAACTGCAGTGTAAAACCCAAACAACAACATTGAAACCGAAGTTTGAAAGAAATCCATAAAAATTTGGATGGACTAGAAAATCCCAAACTAGGGTAAAAACCTGAACTTCACCCAAAACATAATATTTTTAATATTCAACTTGGGAAAAACACTTGAGCAAGCAAGATAAACATATTATGCACATGCCAAGGCAAATAAATGCCTCAAAATCAAAGGGGGTAAAACACAAAGAGCGAAAGCAAAAGAGGGTCCCATTTTAATCAAATTTAAAATGGGGTGGTTATGCAAGGCATAACAATTGGCAACTTGGTTTAACCATTTTCAGGAAACTGAGGGATTCGTTACCCAGATCTCCTGGTTTATGAACATCACAATTCTAGTTAGGTCAGTTTTAGTAAGCAAGGTTGAGCTAGAATCTCAAATGTAAATCAACACTAGCTACCCCTAAATCTATGTGTGTGCTTGATGGTGCATCACTCTTTTACAAATTTTTCCTCATCTTTTGAACAATTATGCGTAGGATTTGAACTACATGATTTGATTCCCTTTAGTTGTTGTGCAATGATATCCTGGGCATTGCTCTACTGCCAGTCAAGCGTCCATAGCTTCGACAGAGATACCTCTAGTTTTCTCACATCATTGATCTACTGCCAGTCAGGTGTCCATAGCCCCAGTAGAGATACTAGAATCACCCATTCAGTATTGAGTTTTCTTTTCTTAGATAGTTCTCTTTTCTTTTTTAGATAATTCTTAGATATTTCCTTCATTCAATTCCTTCTCAATATGTCAGATGTCCAAAATCTGTATTGGGTTGAAAACTACCATGGACCTCATAACAACAACCGGGGAATCATATTTTTCACTCAAATCTTGCAACACCATCATCCTAAGACAAATATACCATTACAAAAGGAGATGTTTTTGATGATTTGTGACAGATTCAATCGTAGTTAGTGAAGATTTCTTACTTTACACCTTGTTCTCAATGACTTTCCACAACTCTCATTGACAATGGGCATAAAAAAATGAATTTAGAAAAAAAATCATCCAATCAGAAAACCTGAAAATATCTAAACCAACTTCTCTCCTAGTAACCAAAGTATACTTTAGATAACAACCCCCTTACTCAATTGAATAAAATGAAGGTCCCCACAAAAAAAAAAACAAGGAAAAGACAAAACAAATAGAACATCAAACTATTTACATATATACAACCCAACAAAATACCAAACCTTTTATGATCCAAAATAATGTTTGAGAAACTACCCATTGACAGGAAATGGAATAGGTTCTCCTGTTAAACTACTCAGTCGGAAAGCATTTTCTCCTAGGATTTCAACAGTTTGATAGGGACCCAACCAGAGATTATTGAACTTCTAGTGGTCACCCTTCTTTTCATTGGCTTTATCTCATAGTAAGACAAGGTTTGATATCCTGAAATCCTTGACTTTGGCTCTTTTGTCAAACCAACGTTTGACAACAGCCTGGTGCCTAAAGAATTGTTGCAAAGAAGCATCTCTCTACTCTTCTAATCTCATCAAGCCAGCTAACCTTACTTCAATCCTATAATCACTAGAGTAAAATTCCTACATAAATTTTAGGATAGGTATTTGCAAGTGAATAGGGAACACAAGCTCTTGGACATACACTAGCTTAAATGGTGAAGTCTTCAACAAAGCCTTGATCCTAGTCCTATCTACCCATAATGCAAATCTTAACTGGGTACATTTTTTTGATTACTCCTAGGAGATTCTTATTAGTTGATTTTGCAACTCCATTTCCTTATGGATAATAGTTTGAAGAATACTTTAAAACAATCCTATGATCATAAGCTCATGAAATGAACTCAACAGAAAAAAAATGTAGGGTCATTGTCACATACCAGCGCAAAGGGTACTCCAAACCTAGTTGTAATGCATTCAGTGAGGAACTTGATTACTACCTATGTTGTGCTATTCTTGCAAGGTATAGCTTATGTCCATCTCGTGTAGTAATCCATGGTAGTCAAAATGAATTTATGTCCTGCAGAAGAATTTGGGTTAATTACCCCAATAAAATCAAGTGCCCATTGGTAAAATGGCCTTACCTCATAAACAGGTTGCAATGGCATGCCTGGATGATGCTCTCTTGATGAAATTTTTTGACATATATGACATGTCCTTACATTTTGGTGGGAATATTTAAACACACATGGCCAATAATAACCAAATCCAAGGATTTGATGTGCTAAAGAATCCGCAGAACTATGACATGTGCCATGTTTCCCATGAAATTCAGCAATTGTGTGCTTAGCTTCTTGTTGATCAAGGCATCATAGATAAACCCCCTCAAAATTCCTTCTGTATAACAATCCTCCTTTGAGCATATAATGGGAGCTTTTCATTCTTAGTGCTCTCCTCTGAGTTGTATTCATTCCCTCTAGGCACCGATTATTGTGCATGAAATAAATAATATTGGCATACCAAGAGTCATTAGAAAAGGACTGTGTTGTGTACTGCTGACAAGTAATGTTCTTACCAGCATCTGCCATTGATTTAGATAGGCCTTGACCTTGGACAAGTTTCATAGGGTGAATCTCCAGATTAAACTCCTGCAAAATAGCCATCCATTTCCCCCTTCGTTCTCCCAACTCGCTCTGCATAAGTAGAGACTTCACAACAACATCAGGAACCACAACAATGATCTGACTTCAGAGGATATAATGCCTGAACTTCTTGACAACTCTAACCAATGCAAAATATTGTTTCTCAAGAGGTTGGTACTTGACTTCAGTATTCTTAAATGGAGAGATCATGAAGGCAATTGGCCTTTCATCCCCCTCCTCTCTTCGTTGTGTTAGGACAATTGCACATGAGTGTTCAGAAGAAAAAGAATAAATATAAAATGGCTTCAAGTAGTTAGGACTGGTGAGTACTCGTGCCTCTGAAATGGATTGCTTGACCTGAGAAAAAGTAGCCTTTGCCTCATTACTCCATTCTATTCTAGCATCTTTCTTCATCATTTCGTTCAAAGGTTTAACAATTTCTACAAAACCTGTGATAAACTTCCTCACAAAGTTGATCTTTCCGAAGAAATATCTCATCTCCTTCTTATTTCCTAGCATGGCTAACTTTAGAATAAACTCAACTCAGTTTGGATATATCGATATCCCTCTTTCATAGAATAAATGTGTCCCAGAAGTTTCCCTTCAGAAACCCCGAACACACTTTTTAGGATTTAGAGAAACACCATATTGGATACATCTTTCAAGAACTTTAGCCAAGTCTGCAATATGTTTTAGTCTATCTTTAGAGAACACTATCAGGTCATCCATATAAATGATGATGCACTTACCAATCAAATCTTTGAATGCTATGTCCATTGCATGCTGAAAGGTTGCTCCAGCGTTTATCAAACCAAATGGCATCCTCCTATAAGCAAATTTTCCCCACTTAGTAGTGAAGGTTGTCTTCATTCTGTCTTCATAATTAATGATCACTTGATTGTACCTAGAATAACCATCTAGGAATTACATCATTTGAGACCCATTGACAGTTTGCAAGACCTCGTCCAAAGAAGGGAGTGGGTAGTTGTCTTTTTTTGAAGCTCTATTCAGATTTTTGAAATCTACACATAGCATAATCTCCCCATTCTTTTTACAAATTGAAACCAAGTTAGCCACCCATGTTGAATGTTGTACAGGGAAGATTATTCTTGTAGAAAGCAATTTCTAAACTTCCTTAAAGATCAGTGGTTCAATCAAGGCATTGACAGGACATTGTTTATGCAAATGGTCTAACTTTAGGCTTCAAAGGAATAGTATGAGTTATCACAAAAGTATCAATTTTTTTTAGATCTTCATACCCCCAAGCTATTGCAGCAATATATTTGTTTTGTTCCCTCAATATTTCTTCTTTGATTGCTTCAGGGCAGGCTTTCCCTATGTAAACATTCCTTTCAAGGCCAGAGTTAGCTAAGTTAGCGGTTTCATATTCACCTCCCTTATCTTCGGTTGATACCTTTTCCTGAGCCCTTGGATCTAAATCAAATTTTTTTTCTAAGGCCACCATTCCCTTGGGAATGCTATTACTTTTTAAATTTAGGACACCTTTTGTATTGCAATCTTCAGGGTTCCAATCTCCTTGATCCCTGTTAGACTCATTGATGATTTGTCCTTCAAAAACATCTGAGCTTGCTAGAAAAGCAAGGATATGTCGATCAACATCGAAGACTTGAAAGTTTCTGACATTATCAGGGACAACCAGGGTGGATATCAATTCTACTAAGAATCTCTTGAGCTTGGAGCCTTGCATGGGCTCCAGGGTACTTGTGGCAATAGATAATGAATTAGCTATTTGATTCTCCTCTCTAGGGATTAAACTAATCCCAAAAGCATCAAAGTCTTCAATCAGTTTCCACACCTAATTTCTATAAGATGCCAACCTTTTATTGTGACATGTGTATTGGCTACGTACTTGCTTGATAATCACTTTTGAATCTCCCTTAACCATCAAGGCAGTAACTTTCTTCTGATGTGTGAACATCAGTCCCCAAGCTAATGCTTCATATTCTGCTATATTGTTAGTGCATCCAAACTGTAACCTATAAGAAGTAAAAAATGTTTTCCCTTTTGGGCTAGTTAACTCAATTCCAGCACCACACCCTGTTTTAGATTTGGATCCATCAAATGTGAGGGTCCATAGCTAATTATGAGTTGGGTTTGATCTCTTTGAGCTTGTTGTGGGTTCTTGGATAAGATGAACCATAGGTGGGGCCACCTGATCTTTTGCATCAAATATTGGGAATGGGTGTTCAATAGGTTCATCAAGTGCAATATCCAATTCCCGCTCAGATATATCATGTAATCTTAGGATATCTTTCTGATAGTTATTTGTATCTTTGATTAACCCCTTGGGTTTTGGTATACTTGTGAGTGCAGGGGTATCAAAAAAACCTTGGGGTTGTTCAACATAACTATGTTGGTCCGGTATTATGACCGGGGTAAGTTCAGTTTGAGGAGGGACTTCCTTTGAAGATATATTATCCCTGTTAACATTATTGCATTTTTTGCTTCAAATGATAAGTGATCTGAAACGGTATCAAGGTGACTTGGGCTAGTTTCTTCATTTTGGAAAATATGATTTAGAACACTGATGCAGGGTTGGCAGGTCAATTCCAAATGATTTTGGTAGTACACCCTGCACCAATTTGGGAGTAGAAGACTCCACAAATCAATATCTTCCCCTAAGACTAGTTGATCCTGTTGCAGCTTCTTGATTAATACCTACTGGTTTACACTAATCATGGGATTAGGGAATTCTTCCATTGACAAATCATTAGAATCAAGAACCAAAAGAGTCATAATTTCCTCTCTTTTATAAACCCCTATCTCGGTTTCAAAATAAGCTACCTCGTTGGGACAGTCATACTTAGTGATGATATGTTTGAGGTGAGGTTCACTCTCGATCCTAATTTGTTTAGGAATTCCCCTCCATGGTAGCCACATATGTGAAAAGTTGAGCGAGAGATATCCCCCTATACTCTTCATTAGATCTCTACTCAAAAGAATATCGTAAGTCTTAGGAATGTCTGCTATCTGAATATCCATATTGGTTTGAATCCTAGGGTCAGACCCTACTTGTACATGTATATTTCTCAATTCTCCAACTACATTAACCTTTGTTTTATCAAGTTGGATGACCTTCTTATTTTTTTGGACATGATTCAATCCCAATTTCTTGCATATAGAAAATGGCATAACATTTCCAGAAGCCCCTGAATCTAGCAGACAATTGTGTAGATTCTTCCCACAGATTCTCAAACTTAAAAGAAATGGTGGGGTCCCTACCTTGTTTCTGAACAAATCTACGTTCATGTCTGCAGTGGGTGCCACCTTGGTTTTCCCTTTTGATTTATCAGCTTCTTCCAAAGCTTTCAGCACTATATCTCATTGGGAAGGGCACAATTTTAGGATATCAAAGTATGATAAAGAGTTTTTTTGTTTCTGCATCTTAGAAACAATATCAAATTTTGTGTTATAACTTGCATTATATTTGAAAATACCAGATGAATTACCTTTGCTATATAAGTTAGGCATATCCTTCGATGGAGGAGGGTTGTTATCAGCACTCTGATTCGGAGGCACCATGTGGTTAGGTGGTGCTAATGTAGTGAACAAACCCTTATTCTGATTTCTTAGGAAGTGTCCTCCCTTTGTCTGAAAGGCTTGCGCATCACACATATCTTCCTCTGGTTCATTCTCATTTTGCATTGGGAATGAAGGTTCTTCTTCAAAGAGGTCATAAGCTATTGCTATATCCACTGAGCCACCTACTTTATTTGAATTCCCTTGGAACATGTGGGCATCTTCATGTGCCATCTTCACAACCTTCTCCATTTTAGGACTGTTCACCTCGGAATGAGTTGTAGTATCATGCATCCTGCACTAGTTAGTCAAAAAATTGAGGTCAGCCACATTTGCAGTATGTGGCCTATCCTCATTAGCTTGATAATTGTGAGAAACCCCACCATTATTTGGCCATGTGTTCCATTGTCTATTGTTATTAGGCCTCTAGTTATATCCTCTATTTTGATTTTGATAGCCTTGGTTAGGGATGTTTTGGCCTTGATAATTCCTCTGGCTGTGATTGTTGTTGTTCTGATAATTACCCTAATTATTATTATTCTAATTAGGGTAATTACCTTGGTTTTGAGAGGGGTTCAGTTTAAGTTGAGCCATGTCATTTGTGACTTGAGATAGAGTTTTCTTTAGGTTCTCCACCTCGTTTGTGAGTTGAACTATCCTTTCACTCTCAACATTCTTAGCAACAGGTGGTTGACCGACAAGATTTGGTATTCCAACTTGATTATGATGACCATGTGGACTGTGATGAGCCTATGATTGTTGAGAGAAGTCAAGAGCTCCATTGGCAAAGAATGAAACAAGAGATTGAGTCAGCAAATCAGACATAGGTCCATAATGGGAAGGAGACATCCCTGGGACAGTATTGAATAAAGGGGTTGGATTAGGCATCTAATACCCCATAGAAGGAAAACATCCTCCCAAGTTCCCTTATTGAGAGCTAGTTTGTTGTTGCAACT
Source organism: Sequoia sempervirens (assembly GCA_007258455.2). Classification (NCBI taxonomy): domain Eukaryota; kingdom Viridiplantae; phylum Streptophyta; class Pinopsida; order Cupressales; family Cupressaceae; genus Sequoia; species Sequoia sempervirens. The sequence continues at coordinate 130,516,420 of VDFB02000003.1, forward strand.
TGATGGCTAGATGATAATCTTTAGACAAAGAATCAATATCTTCTGGCTAATAAGTCCTTTGTAGGAACTGTAGACACTAAAAAATGTCCTAAGTCCATGAACATTAATTCACCTTTTCTTGGTCATTGTTCTTCGATAATTGAATAACTTTAATTATTCAATTAGGTGTGATTGCATTCCTCTATTAATTAAATAGTTTTTAATTATTTAATTAATTCACCTTCTCATCTTTATTCTATCTTGATCAATTAAAATTATTTAATTGCGTCGCTAATGTATCCCTTTCTTCAATAATTAAATAAAATATTTTTTATTTAATTATTTATCTTTCATCTATAGTCAAATAATAATAGTAATCATTATTTGACCTTTTATTCTTCTATAATTAAATAATTGTCAAAATTATTTAATTGTGTTTCATTCCTCTCTTTTGGATAAATAATTCAAATTAATTATCCATGTCTAATTTCCATCTCTCCATTTAATTAAATTGATAAATTTAATTAAATGCTCCTCTTTTCATTTTCCCTAAATAAATAATTTGGATAAATTATTTATTTTCCATTCCACTTGTCATTTTCCTCCATTTTGAATAAATAATTTAAAATAAATTATTTATGCACCTCCACCTAGTCAAAGATGCTTTGTCATAATCCTCTGTCATAACATTCATTTTTGTCATATTTTGCATGTCTTGCATGTCTATCATAGCTGTCAGGTGTCATAGCCGTCAACGTCATAGTTTTTCCATGCATGGCATATTCTTGGTGCATCAATTTTGGACCATTGATCTTGGCATCTTTTCTGAGACTTAATCTCAACCATCCATTATGTAACATCTCTCTCATGCATTCTCATCCATTGATCTTGGAATCTTTCTAGAAGATTAATCTCAACCATCCATTCAAATGGTTGTCTATAAAAGCAACCTTCCTTCTCCATTTTGATTTTAACAGCTAATTATCTCCAACTTTCTTGCTACCATTTGCAGGTTTTGCACAAGTGTTTCAACAAATCTGAGGGCAAAGTTGCATAACAAGAAGGAGAGCAAGAGAAAGAATCAACCATAATGGGGAGTGTTTTCTTTTATGTTTTGTATTTTTCATTCTCTTCATTATTTGTTTTCTCTTGTTTGGATGTGGTTTAATAGTTTAGAAGTGTTGGCTGTCACTTTTATCTATGCTATTTGATTTCTAACCCCATCTAACAGGAACAATCCAAGCAAAGGGTCTATAACTCTAAAATATGTGTGAATGGCACTATTCTCAGCAACTAGATAGGGGTCCTGCAATCTCCTATACATTCATTGAAACCTTGTATTAAACAAGGGCATTGATTCACATGGCTCCTTCCTAATGGTAGCAAATTGATGGAACAAAATGGCTGGATCCACATAAACTTTGAACTGATTGATGAAAGCATTCTCCAGATTTGTCCAGCTTAGAATAGAACCTTGTAAAATATTTAGGTACCAGTTGTACACCATATCCCCTAAGGAATAAGGGAACAACCTACAAACCACATCATGGTGAGCTATTTGGGCTCTGGTACAAGTGTCCTTAAAAGCTTGTATGTGCTCCTTAGCACTCCTTGATTCACCATGAATGTATTTGGGACAAAATCTCTTAGGATTCTTACACATATCATGAAATCCTCTAGGAATAGTCCCCAATGGAGAGGGATTATTCACAAAAAATTCCATTGGTGGCAGTGGTGGACGGTGAGCCAACTGTTGGATGGGATAAACCAGCTATAATAGCAATTGAGATGGATTTGGTGGTGGATTCATGTGTATCCACTGGGGTATTGGTGAAAAGCTTGGTGGAGTGAGTGGAGTTGACAAGGGTGGTAGAATGGTTTCCCTATGAATCTTGTGTCTCGATTTCTATCAAAGGTGGTGGGTTTTCAGTTGATCGAAGAACTCTATGGGACCTCTTTAGTGGGAAAGACCCAATGTTATCCAATTTTCTCTTCTGGCCCTCCTTCTAGCGCTAGTTCTTGTTGAGGTGCCAAGTTGACCCACAACATGTAGGTAAGATACAAGTAAAAGTATCTCACCTCTCTTGAAAGAGACAATCAATAATCAAACTGATCACCTCCCAAGGTCTTTGATGTTGGTTCACAATGCTGTTGTTTCACAAAGTGGTCAATATGGCTGTAATATTCAAGGGGCCTACTAGTTTTGAGCTTTTGGATTGTTGCAAGATCAAACATCTATCTAAACCTACTTTGACCAGGGGTTTTAAAGAAATAGAAAAAAAGATAGATCAAGGTTTTCAAACTAAAAATAATGTTGATTCATTCAACTAATTAGACTTGTTGCCTTCCAAGGAATTCCTAAACTAGACTTGCAAAATAAATTAACCTGTAATTGATACAAAGTTTCATTCATACATAGTGCAAACTTTAACAATAGATTGCAAATCATCATTCAAACAAAACATAAGTTAAAATTTCATTCCTTGAAAGCTTTTCAAATCAAATGATTAACCAAAAATGAATACCATTCTAGAGCATAATATAAAGTAGGTTTAAGTCTGGTTGCTCCTACTGTCAATGAAATAGATAAGCAACATTTACAATTCTGGAAAGATCACCAATGTATAGAAACCCATGTCTTCAAATTATCTCTATCTATGCTAAGAAAATTTGGAAGATACATCACCTCCTCCTTCTGCTGAACTACAAGAAAATGTCTTACTTAAAAAACCTTAACTTGATAACTAATCTGCTAACTTTTTTTTCTCTAACCTTTTCTACTACCTTCCTAACTCTTCTCTAAAACTTACTCTCTCTAGTCCTTACAAAAGAGGTGAAACGCCATATTTATAAGATGCGTCAAATGCGTTGGCCCAGTTAGGGTTTACAATATGTTGGTCACAGAGCAAGTCGGACCTAGAATAATTCAAAACAAAGTCAAACATGCATTAAATGCATGGGAACCAACAAGATCAACCCAGGATCTACCACATAACTCAAACCAAAACACGTGAAGAAGAGGTAAAGCGAAACAATAAGGAAGCATGACTTTTTATGTAGCTTTGCATTAAGTGCTTCCCCCACTTTGCCCATACCTTGCTCCATTTTGGTATTCATCAAGAACATCCTTGGCAATCTATTCGCAAGTGGCATAGGAGAAACCCTAGTTTTCCATTCAATATCATTAATATTATTCTTCAAATCTATCCCATCGTATTGTCCCAGTCTCTCTTGTTGGATTGACACTCATTAATGACTGCACTGTAGGTTGCCGCATCATCCAGCTGGTGCCCAACTACTGTATCCCATGATAGCCTTAGTCCTTTGTAGCAGGATATTCATATTCTGATCTGAAACCTCAAACTAGGCTGATGTCATCCTGCCCTCAGGAATCCTACTCTTTTTGTCCAAAGTCCCAAAGTTAGGCAAAAACCCAAAGATCGGCATGACCTTTGGTCTGTCAGAATGAAACTTATATCTCATAACGACGATGGATGTCTCACCGATGGAGCTATTATGGATGCATATCATCGTGACTCATGTCGATGGAATGTTTGGAAGTCATCGGTGAGACAAGTGAGTTTGGAGTGATCCATGCCAACAACGTTTGTCTTGCCGACGGGATATGTGATCAAACACTTTGGCATCGAGGAGACACTATTTAGTGTCTCACCGACATGCGACATATTTGAACACTTTGACCAAAAAAACTAGGGTGAAATACTAGATAAGCATTGAGAATCCTCAAACCCTAAGCACAACCCTAGTTTAACATATTCATTTTCAATCTTGCAGAGTCTAGCTCCAAGACAGATTTAAATCACAAAGCATAAAAAATCAATAGCAACTTGAGAGCCAGGACCAAAACCACATACTGTGAATAGATCAAATTCACCCACAAACGTAATGAGTTGTTAACCTAGATGCCCTAGTGGCCAAATTAACTTGAAACACCAGGAATCCATGCATCAGTAAGAAAATCAAGAAATTCAAGCTTCAACTCATGCAATCTCATATGTAAGAACAAATGCAGAACAAAGATGAGAGCAAGTGATCCCAAATACCTTTAAATTCGACCTCGAAAATCTTACCTAGGTGCACTAATGGTGCGAACAAGACGAAATGGAGAAATTTGGGAACCTGATGACAAAATGGAATCCAGAAAAATCTGACCCAAGTGGAATTCTGTGAAGGCTAGAAATCTTTGAACTGCATTGTAAAATAGGCTGAGCTAGACTTCGAACGTAATCCGGGAAAATCCAGACGGGGTGGACAATCCCAAACTAGCTCAAAAACTTGAACAACAACATTGAAACGGTAGTTTGAAAGAAATCCAGAAAAATCTAGACAGACCAGAAAATCCAGAACCAGGGTAAAAACCTGAACTTCACCCAAAACATAAGATTTTCAATATTCAACTTGGGAAAAACACTTGGGCAAGCAAGATAAACATATTAAGCACATGCCAAGGCAAAGTAAAACCTCAAAATCAAAGGGGGAAAAACACAAAGAGAAAAAGCAAAAGAGGGTCCCATTTTAATAAAATTTAAAATGGGGTGGTTATGCAAGGCATAACAAGATCCTCTGAGGCAAAACCAAGTTCTACTAGGTGGGAATAATTAGTAATTTCTTGCACGAGCAATTTGTATCTGTGAAAAAAATCTCACAATTTTACATGACATCTTACTTGGTCTATTTACTAGTTGATCAGATGCAATACAAAGTCTTGTTTAGGGCTCTGAACGAGGCTCCAAGAAGGGAATTAAAAGTATATGACATGAACCCTCAGCTCCAATATAGGAATTTCAAGAAAGACTATTGTAGAGTCAATGATGCCTTCATAATCCTTGTTATCAAATTGCTTGGGGGTGACCTTGAAAGAAGAGTCTCACATAGCGCTAATGCTTTCCTCCACCAGTTCAGCTTGTTGTTCATACAATTTCCAAAGTTTACCTATATTTGAGCTAAAGTTTCCACAGAGAAACCATACAAGCTACTCTGGTACCCAAATGACCAGATAATATTGTTAGAGCTCTCTTGGTAGTTGCAGCGTGCACACGCCCTCTTAAGAAACAAGCATAAGGCGAGGTTTCCCTATCCCCTCTCTTTCATCCAAGGGATGTATGAACTCCACACATCCCAGTGTGTAGACCATTTAGATAAAGAACTTGTGGAGTATAACCTGGAGCTCTATATTGCCCGGTCGTGGATGGACCCCTATGGCAAGCTCAAGAAGATGGTTGGGCTTGAACACACTCATGTGCCTGATGTTGAGAACTTTTGGGACAATTGCAAGGATGAAAAATAAGTTTGAATGAGGCACTACATGTGCATGATGGTGTACTTTTTTAGGAGGTTCAACTTGTTCCCTGTGCCAGATCAAATAGTGGAGGATGAAAATATAGTAATTGATCCTCGATACGGTGCAATTGCCAATCTCTCACAGTCGTTAATTCACTAGAATGACGATGACCTCGATATTCTAACAAAGATGATCGAGGCAAGAATAAAAGAGTGGATTGATGTATAGATCATCCAATTGAAGCTACAAGGAGTCATACTAACATATGGAGAGCTTGAAAACAAGCCGAGAAGCGAGACCGATAGTAGGAAAACTACTGCCCCATCTAGAAAAACTTGAAAATCTCCTCCCGCCACCAGGTTAAGAAAGAGAAAAGAGATGGCTTAAAGGCATCCTAAACCAAGGGTGTATTCAAGGAAAGCCTCAAAGGGTGAACCCTCCAAGAAGCTCAAAACATCGGGTAGTTTCACAGAGATGCCCACCATCTAGGAGGACTCACTTCATGAGGGAGAAGAACAAGAGGCTGAGCAACCAAAGTCTCCACCTACTGCCTCCACTCTTACTGCCATTGTTTCCCCTCTACCTACTTCTCAGGTGATGGTTGCCACTTCTCCACCTATGGTAGATATCTCGGTCCACCTTGCTTCCACCCCACCCACTACACAAGTCATGGTTATAGACTCCTCCTCTTCCACTACCTCTCCACTCTCCTCTTCCTCCATGTCTCTATCAACATCTCTTCCATTGACTACAACAACTATGCCAATGTCTACTCTATCACTTATAGTAGCCTACGCTCGCCACATGCAAAATATCCCAACATAATTGTCTGGGGTATTAATGAACTTGATAATACAAGTTGCCTTGGCACAGATAGTTGCAAACCTCCCTATCCCTCCTCCTCCAACTGAACCACTAGAAATGAAAGAAACCATGCAAATATCAGAAGAGTTGGAGAGGCAAGAAAGGGAAGCAACAAAAGAGACGGAAGAAGAAGTGGATGACTACCATGAGCATCCCGAGTACCAACATCTAGTGATTGATAAAGTGGTGTGTGAAGGAGAGGAGGAAGAGACATAGTCATCTGAGGAAGAAACTGAGGAGCCAGGTACCAAATATATTGTGGAAACCTTTGACCTAGAGCTCGAGGAGGAGTTGGCTCAACAACTAAAGAACGTTGGAGAAGAAATAGAGGGGAAACCCTCCAATGAAGAGGACACAAAAAAGGAAATTGAGGAAGACACCAAACCAGCAACTGGGAACAAGATAAAAGTCTCGAGCATGATAAGGAGATGCCTCTGTCAAGAGAGCAAGAAGAGATTCTCAAGCATGATGAAGAGGTGTCGCCTTAGCATGAAGAAGAGGAAAAGAAAGAAGAAGATAAGCCTCAAGAAGAGACTAAAGCCCAAAAGAGCCTAGAAATAGAACATCATGAAGAACAAAGGCATGACCAAGAAGAAGAAGAAGAGAAAACTACTGAAGGGGAGGACAACCCCAAATAACATGCAGCTACTGAATCCTCAGGAAAGGAAATAGTATTCATCTAGGATTCTGATGAAGAAGAAGGAGAAAGGATAGAACAAGAGGCTTCAGGAAATAAAGAAATTGAAATCCAACATGCCTGCGAAGAAGAAGGTGATCATGAATCACCAAAAGGAGAACCTTAGATGCTTGAATGGATTGAGAAACAATTGGAGGCCATCTTGGCTCAAGCCCAAATAAGTACAAAGAAGGAAAAGATGCCAAAGTTCAGATCTCATCTGACAATGGATGCATTAGGATCCAAAACTGTACAAATAGCCACTCAAATTGTGGGAGAAGGGCTAAGTTATAATATTTCTACCCTTGACCTAGGAACGACCACGAGAGAGAAGAAAATTGATCACCTCCAATGGTCTGTTGCCACTATTATGTACTAGATGCATAATGATAAGACTTCCAAGGAGGAGTTAAAATCACAAGTGGTGGATCTGATAGCTTACATTCAATAATGGTCATCAGTTGAAGAGATCCCCACCACATTCTTGACACCACCACAATTTTGTCTAAGGATCACATTGATAAGTTAGAGAAAATAAAGAATTGAAAAAGGCGACAAATGATTGGTTTCAGAAATTACTCTATAATGGAAACATGGGCATAGGATGTGCTACTAGGACAACAAACAAGTCCATGGAGGTGAAAAAGATACTCGAAGGAATAAGGAAGTTTAGCACCAACTTCCTAAATCTATACAGAATCATGTATCCCAAGCTTGAGGCTATTCTCAAGATACTTGATAAATCCTGAGAGAAGGAGTTTGCTCTACAGAGGGTGACCATTGGCTCATAGAGACATGGAAGTTGAGCCTAGATCATAGAAAAGAAGTGTTGGAGTGAGTGCTTCATGAAGTGGAGCTTGATCTTGATTGGGTCAAAGAAATCAGGACAGACTATGAAGAATATCTGAGATTGATGATAGATCTTGATGTTCCCATTAGTGAGCTGGACTTGGAGAAATTAAAGCCATACTTCCACAAGAAAATGGAGAACAGGACCATAGATGCACTGACACCAGATTTCATGGCTTTTTCTATACAGGATTTTGCTCAATCTGAGCAAGTAGTAAAGAACAATTAGAAATGTGAAAAAGAATGGGATGAGATTACAAGAAAATCAAGCAAATTAAATTTCCAAGTGATCCAGTCAGATATTTTGGAGTGGAATAAGCTCTAGGTGTTGATCATAAATTTTGTGGAATATGCCACCTTTAGGAAATGTGAAGGAAATCTCGTATATGATGATGAGTTCCTCAACAAGTAGCTGCAACAAAAGGAAATCAGCTAGAAGACAAAAGAGCTACAGTGTTTCTCACTAAAGGACAAACTAGACTAAATGACAAGGATGTAATTTTAAATTGAAATATATTTGGGGGTGGGTGAAACCCTAGTTTTTAGTGAATCTTGGCCACACAATAAGATTAAGTCTTGGCAATTCATTTTTCTTGTTGAGCACTATAAATAGGGGGTCTCCTCTCATTTTCAAAAGAGAGTTGAGTTGTTGTAATGACATGCTACTGGAATTTTAATAGAAATTCATTGAATTTGGTGGATTCTTGAGTTCCTTTGCATGTTTCATGATTATTCTTCTCTTAGTTAGTGAATTTGAGTAGATTAACTTTGTTTTTCTATATTTTTTAGCTTGCTTTAGTAGATTAGTTAATGTTATGCATTGATATTGATTAATTCTGTTGTGTGTTAGAAACCTTCCTTGTCCATACTTTTGGTTGTTTATTGATGGTAAATAGTTGTGTAAAGTTAATTTGGGCATAAATTGAAAGCTGGAATAAACTTCTATCTTTTATTCATGCTAATGGTGAATGAATGGTTGAAAATATGCAGTCCTTAGAAGCTTGCACTAGTTTCGTGAGACTGTGAAGCAATTTGCTTAAGTGGAACTTAGTTTTAGGAAGGCTATCTATAGTAGGGTCCTCCATTATCACTATTCGTTACTAGTTTTAGGTATAGGAACTTCCTCTCTTCCCTACACCTTTTTTTAGTAGTGACCTAAGCCAAGGTTCATTACACATTGTAAAGCCAAATCTGAAGCTAAATTAGGAGTTCTAGACTATTGTTTGAACCTACAACAATTGTTCATCAACTTTCCCATCTTAAGAACTCCATCAAAAGATTTTATTCTCCTCTAGCATAAATCTATAAGTCTTCCTTGTGATTACTAGCAAGATCACATTGAAACGATTGAGATATTCCAAGCAAGTCATGAGCTGACCCCCGAGAGACCTTGGGGTGATTTTCAGCAACTTGTTGTTGGAGATTGCCTTTCAAGAGAGGTAGTGTACCTATGTATTGCCTATGTTGAGAAAGTGTTAAAACACCCATCAACAAAGACATTAGGCATGATGTTTCCTAAGAAGAGACCTTACATGAATCAATCAAAGTCCCTTTCAACAAATATTTACTTGTATGTGTAGACATCTAAATTTGGACACTTAATTTATCCAAATTCATCCTCTTTTGTCTTATTTTTGTTAATTAAGTAATACTGCTATTATTTAATTAATATCTTTAATTTTGCCAAATCCCTAAGGTATTTAATCAATAATACCTTATCTCTTTAATCCTCCTTCCATCAATTGAATTAAATAAATATTCTATTTATTTAATTCCCTTCATGTCACATCTTCCATCATTTTTATCTTATCCTAATCCTTCTTCTGATCCCATCATTAGGATGTGCACATTCCTAATTCTTGATTAGGATGTGTCACATCCTCCAACTTTTGCAAGTTGGCCTCTAATATCTCTTAGTCACCTAACCTTCCTCTAACCCCTCTTCAGCTTGTCTAATCACCCCCTTTAGTCAACTCTTCCCATCCCCCAAAGAATTTTTAATTCCTTTTGTCTTCCCAAAGTCCTTTGAGGAATTTTTAATTCCACTCTCATCTTTCAAGGAATATTAAATTCTTTTTCTCTTCCCCATGTCCTTTATGACATGTGTCCTTAAGTCAACCCTATTAAATGCTTTTCTTTTTGACAAGGCATCTCCACTTCCCCATGTGAATTTTAATTCACCTTTTAATCCCCCAATGCATTTAATGAATTTTAAATTCCTTCTCTCATCCCCATAAGGATATTTGAGGAATTTTTAATTCCTCACATATCCTCTCACCCACATGGGGACAAGGACCTCCTTTATGAGGATATCTTGTCCAATCCCAAGGTACTTTGTACCCCCCCTCCATGTCATGTACCATCCTTCCACCTCATGTCCATTTCACCTTTTAGGGCTATATCACATGCCACGTGTCAAGATGTGAGGGCTCGTGAGTTCTCAACTCACCTTAGCCCTACATCTTGATATTTGGTGGCTCAATCTTTGCCATCCATCTCCTCTAGGAATTCTCAAAATTCCTATAAATCCCCCCTCTTTTCTCTCATTTTAGGAGAGATTATTTTGCTAGCCAAACTCTTGCAATTTTATTTCTCAACCTACACTTAGCCATTTTCATCCATTTTTGTGCAAGCATCATTTGCATCTCACATCTCACATCTTTGCCATCAAGGAGCATACACATCCAAGATCGAAGGGCCAACCAAAGGATTGATTCGAGATGAGGTATAAGGTTCCATTTGTTGCTTTTATCTTGTGTTGACTCCAACTTAGGCTAATCTTGAGATGTAGGTTGTTTTGGTGTTTATTTGCACTCTTTTATTTGTTGCTCATTTTCTAATGCTTATATTCGACCTATCACATTTCTGGCATGCCCAGTGGGACCCACAAACAGGTCTTTTTCTTTCACGTTTGCTATTTTTTGCTTTCCCTGCAGAGTGGCGGACCTGTCCCTACAGAGTGGCGGACCTGTCCTTATAGAGTGGCAGACCTGTCCTTCTACTCTTTCTTCCTGGGGCCGCCATTTCCACACTGTTTGTCCGATTGACTTCGTTCAAAGGCATTTCTTCTTATTTTTTCGTGATCTTTCCAACGATATACAACACTTGATACTTTTGAGAAGTTGGTCGGGGCACCTTCTTCTTCTCCGGTGGTGGACCTGTCCTACTAGAGTGGTGGACCTGTCTTGCTAGAGTGGCGGACCTGTCCTGCTAGAGTGGCGGACCTGTCTTGCTAGAGTGGCGGACCTATCTTGCTAGAGTGGCGAACCTGTCCTGGAGTGGCGGACCTATCCTTACAGAGTGGCAGACCTATCCTTATAGAGTGGTGGACCTGACCTCCCGAAGGTGAAATTTCAAGTTTTTACCAATTTTCTTTTAGTAAATTAGGCACATAGTTTAATTAAAGGGGTCAATAAACCTTGTTTGGCATGCTTGTGGAAGGCTATTTGACCTATCCAATCCCCTTGCGCCATTTGGCGATCTTGGGTGACGAGAAATCGTAGCTTTCCAAGTCCTTTGAGTCACCCCATTTTTCATTTTCTTAGTGGGACCTGCTTGGGGATTTCATCACCCCAAGGGACGATTCCAACCACGCGTACCGGCGGGGTATATAAAGGGGGGAGAGTGAAAGCTGTACCTCAATCCAACCACATTGTAATTGGCGAAGTGTCGAGATGACATGAAGAGTTTGTCTGAGCCTTTAGTATCTCGCTAAGGTTCTCGACTCACGCTTGTAACGGGTTGGTGCTCACAGTTTGGGCCTCACGTACCGAGTGTAGATCGAGGACTCCTTAGCAACCATGTTCATCCTAGAGTAGAAGACTTTGTTGGCCATACCTGTTTCTACTAAATCTTAGGGTTGTGCTATCTGAATTGTCTTTCTCATGCAAAACCAGTCATTATCAGTTTGGCCAAATTCTCTTCATGTTTGCTATATTTTGGGTCCTTTACCTTACCCATCCATCAAAAAATCAAGCTTAAACTTATCCTTTGGCAGACCTGTCCTTCTGGCAGCGGACCTGTCCCTCTGGTGGCGGACCTGTCCTTCCGATGGCGGACCTGTCCTGCTGTGGCGGACCTATCCTGGAGTGGTAGACCTGTCCTTACAGAGTGGCAGACCTATCCTTCTACTCTTTCTTCCCGGGGTCACCATTTCCACACTGTTTATCCAATTGACTCCATTCAAAGGCAATTCTTCTCATTTTTTTGTGCTCTTTCCGATGATATATACCACTTCATATTTTTGAGAAGTTGGCCGGGGCACCTTTTTCTTCACCATCTGCCTCTTTGAGGGGGGTATACCCTACCATTCTCTCCATTTACTCGTTCTGAGTAAACTCTCATCCATTTAACACATCCTTTCATCATTCTAAACTTTGGTTCTATCATTTTGATCATCCATTTACTCGTTCTGAGTAAACGTTCATCCATTTAACACATCCTTTCAACATTCTGAACTCTCGTTCTATCATTCCAATCATTCGTTTACTCGTTCTAAGTAAAATTTCACCCATTTCATACATCCTTTCATCATTCTGAACTTTGGTTCTATCATTTTGATCATTTGTTTACTCATTCCGAGTAAACTCTCATCCATTTAACACATCCTTTCATCATTCTAAACTTTGGTTCTATCATTTTGATCATCTGTTTACTCGTTCTGAGTAAATTTTCATCCATTTAACACATCCTTTCATCATTCTAAACTCTTGTTCTATCATTTTGATCATTCGTTTACTTGTTCCGAGTAAACTTTCATCCATTTAACATATCCTTTCATCATTCTAAACTCTTGTTCTGTCATTATGATCATCCGTTTACTCGTTTCAAGTAAAATCTCATCCATTTAACACATCCTTTCATCATTCTGAACTTTGGTTCTATCATTCTGATCATCTGTTTACTCGTTTTGAGTAAACGTTCATCCATTTAACACATCCTTTCATCATTTCGAACTCTCGTTCTATCATTCTGAGTAAACTTTCATCCATTTCACACATCCTTTCATCATTCCGAACTCTTGTTCTATCATTCCGATCATCCGTTTACTCAGAATGAGTAAACTTTCATCCATTTCAACACATCCTTTCATCATTCTGAACTCTCGTTTTGTCATTTCGATCATCTGTTTACTCGTTCCGAGTAAACATTCATACATTTCATAGTCCCTTTCATCATTTTGAACCCTCGTTCTATTGTTTTGATCATTCGTTTACTCATTCTGAGTAATCGTTCATCTGTCCCGATCAACCGTTTGCTCATTTTGAGTATTTGTTCATCCATTTCTATCATCCATTTCTCCAATCAAATCATCATTTTCCCCACCCAAATCCCCTAAACTTCGTCTTGAGTTATTATCCAAATTGACCGAAGTGTCGATCGATCATCATCATTAATATCCTCTTAGGATTGTCATCCATCCTAAGTTAATCATCATCGTCGGCCCAATCAATCCATTTTCAATCTCAAAGTGGATTTGGTGCCGCAATCATCCATTCATCCTTTAATCTAATCAATCAATAGCCTGCGTCACCTAGGGTAATCTTTGAATGGGGTTTACAGTCCCTTTCGTCATCCTATCTGATCCATCAGTCGATCTTATCAATCAATCATCAATCGATCTTATCCAATCCAATCCAATCCAATCACATTCGACCCAATCAATCTACTTCCATCTCGAAGTAGATTCGATGTCGCAATCATCCTTTGATAATCAAATCTTATCGTCATAATCAATCCCATTGCACCATCCAATCATCCTAATCTGAGCTTTAATCCAATCCCGATCTGAGCTTGTCCTAAATCCCGATTTGAGCTTTTGTCCATTTCCATCCAAAATCTTTATCCATCATCTTTATCCTTTCATCATCATGAATTCTTATCCTCCATCAATAGTGGTCAAGGGAAACCCTAATTACGTCAACGATGATAATGAAAGTCTTGTTGATCAAGAGGTATACGACATAGATCCCCTTGACACTATCATTGCTAGTAAGCTTTCTCCACCCACATTCCAAAATCCAATCACCCCATCAAGTTATCCCATCATGTCTTCATCTATGCCTAATCACACTCCTTATGCTACCTTTGACAAGGGATGTCCATCATATCCATCATATCCTTCATCTACATCATCCCCTTATCCTAGTTTTCCATCACAATACCCCTATCTTGATCCCCCATCCACATGTACCCACTACCCTAATCTTCCATACCAATCCACTCAGCCTAATCCTACATTCACACCTTCCTATCCTAGTAAAACACACCCATCAACTTACCCTAATCCAACATCTACATCTCCCTATATTAATCCCACACCTGCATCTTCCCATCCTAATCCACCATCCCAATACCTTTATTACAACATGCCGCCCATATCTTCTACCAACGATCCACTGTCCATGTCATCCTATCCTAACTCCCCATGCCCATATCCTTACCTTAATCCTCCATCTAGTCTTAATCTTCCATCTAATCCTAGTCCACTAATCCATAAACCTTCATCCACTCTCGCCTCGCCATCTCAGCCTAGTGTATTCAAGTTTCTCCAAGGACTTATAGCAAAGGAAACACCCCCCACTCCATACATTGCAGTTGTGGAACCATGCCATCCCAACCCATCATCCATGGTCGTTAGTGATGAGACCCTTCTCCATCCAACACCTATCATTGATGATACCATCACATCCTCTGAATCAACTGAGTCCCCATCTCCTACCATCACATCCTCTGAATCCACTGAGTCCCCATCTCCTACCATCACATCTACCAAATCCATTGAAAACCCACCCCCTACTCCGAGAGCCGTCGAACCTATTGACAACACCCAAATCCAATCCACTTCTTCCACTCCTAGTATCCATCCCCAAGAATATTTTGAATCCTCTATCCTTCCATCTCCCCAACTTGAAGAGTCCCCCCATGACTCCATTATCATGCCTCCCGCACACGATGAGTCATGCCAACATATCCCCTCCTCCAGATCAAGATCCTACCATCCCATCTAGTCTACCGCAAGATCACAGTCCCCCATCCATTCCATCCCGTGATCCTCTTGAGATTCAAGATTCTACTGCTCCACCTCTGTCTCCATTGCATAATCCTGCTACCAAAAAATCAGATCCTATTATATCCTCTACTCCCTCTCCGGATACCACCCCTCCAAATGTTGCTATCCCATCATCCCCTTCTCAAGATCCCCCATTATCGCCTAAAAATACTATCCCCACACCGATTGCATATCCCCTTGGTACTCTCACATTCTTCCATGGTGGCCTCCTTGCAAACGAAAAACACAGTGTATATACCACCCATCATCCTCCACCTAATAATGGACTCACATCATGTTTTCAGAATAACAAAAATCCTATCATGGATCGAATGCTCAAGAACATGAATTATCAAGGAAAACGTCTAGGCCTTCACAAGCAAGGTATTTTAGAGCCCATCCAAGTCAAAGAACAAATCTGCATGCAAGGTCTTGGATCTATTCCCCAAGACTCACAATCTAAACACGTTGATACAACCTCTAGACATCCTCAACAAGCCTTTTCCAACAGAAATGTCGGCTCTTCCCATCACTCCACCAAATCATATGATGCCATCCCTTCTCCTCTATCATATCACCTCAAAACAACCGTCCATATTCCTCCTTCATCTACTCCATCCATTTTGGGTCCTTACAGCCCTCCATCCACCATCTCCCATCCTTCATCTACTCTATCCATCTTGGGTCCGTATATCCCAAGATCACCTCCTCCCTCTCATCCTTTTACCCATCCAACACCTATACATGCCATCCATCATAAACATCCCTCTCACATATCCCATAATCAGGATCAATAAAGGCACATGCCTAAACATCCCCCATCTACACGTAATCCTCATACTCCTACCTCCATTGCTCCACATCGTCCATGCCCTCACACCCATCCCATCACTAATAAATGCACTTTGGATGCTAACATAAAAATGCATAAATCCAAACATCCACATGAATCTAAAGCTCCCCATGTCCCCTCTATACGACATGTTGAAGAAATGAAAAATCAAATCCACAATCCAAATCAAACCCATCAACCACAAAGGCCCACTAAAGCAAAAATCAAAACCATGTGGATCTCAAAGAAAAAAGATGCAATGCCATCAAATGAAAAATCTATAAGAACATCCAAAGTTGCTAATCCAAAAGCTAGCCATACCCACCTTTCATCTCCTAAGTCTGTTTTGAGTCTCTATGTCCCGAAATTCACTATTCCATCTCCTCCATTATCCCCACATTCTCCATCCATTAGTCCTCTTATCTTTTCACATCCATCACCACATGTGCCAATGTTGGTCCTGAACTCACCACCCCATCACACATCCACCCCATCATTCTATCCATACCCTTTCCAGCATTCCATTCATTACCTTACGTATCTCCCCCATCAAATCCCTCTAATTCATCCTCTTACATAATCCATTTATCCTCATAAGGTTGTACCAACATCCAATAGTCGGTTCAAACATGGGCTCTTAATACCTGATATAGAACTTGATGCCTAAGTCCTTCATCCATATCCATATCGCATGTCTTCTAAATCCACTTATTCGTCTCCCTATCCTTATCCATCTCCTTCCTATCCGATACTATCCAAAAAAAAAATCCAAAAAAGTCCAAAAATCCAAAAAAGTAAAAAAAAATAAAAAAAATCCAAAAATAAAAAATCCAAAAATAAAATATTAAAGAGAAATAATCCGTCCAATGGTGGAAACTTGGCAACCAAGCACCTTGGATAAGTACCATGATGAAAACCTGGCAAACAGGCATCATGCGTAAATCCCTATCTGCACTTGATGGCAACTTCTTGATATGCATTCCCTCCATCTGCTATGCTTCCTGCTACGCTTTTGACTATGCACCCATCTTCTTGCTATACATCATTTTCATCCATCCCCTCCACCCTATCAAGCTTACACATCCTATTTGGCATATCTCATTTATCCCAATCCTTCCATCCTCCTTGTGATCTTGATAACAATGGGGCAAACATATAAGCATGCTTTGAACACCTCTTAGCATACATTCCCCTCAGCCGCACACTATCCCAACTATCATTCACCCTCAATCTCCCTTCCTTATCCATGCATCCTATCTTCATCCATCCCACTCCTTTATTTTCCTATCCTTCTCTATTGCATCCCTCATGCTCCTCACACATGACATATCTAGAGTGGGGGCATCTATCTTCCTTTGTGATATAGTCCTTGGAGACATCATTCATTCCATCAAATCACTCCCTCCCATTTCCCTATCCTTATCTCCTTATCGTTAATCCATCTCCCCATCCTTATCTTTTATCCCTCCACACAATCCTTATATCCATCTTCCCATCCCTATCTTCCTATCCTTCCATCATGGCATCCACTCTCATCTATCCATCTGGTCACCTTTTCCTCATCCAAATCCTTATCCCTTTATCCAATCCACCCAAACAATCCTTTTCCTCCCCCCATCCTCTACCCTCATCCCATCTCATAATCCCTTGTCATTGGTATCTAGATATAGCATACTATCTCATCATTCCTCTATCCCTCCTATCATCCTCCCAATTCCTCTTTTGATGACTTGGATAACTATCCCATCCTTGAGCTTTGTATAGTCACTATCCTCCAATCCAATCCAACAGGTCTATCTTGTCCCATCATGTCGATCCAATCAATTTATCCCCTTATCTAGGGTTATCTCATCATCTTTCATCCATCACTTGTCTTTGTCCTTCTGTCGAACTACATTGCCCCTGCGCTTTCACGTAGGCAAGGTTGATCATGTGATCCACCCCTGGGGTTCCATCCATCATCGATCTATATTGTCCACTTTTCTCCTATTCTCCATCCTATCTTGGTCATCCATCAAAATCTCCATCATGGTTAGTTGTCAGCCTTTTATCGAACTATGAGGGCTCTACGCTTCCACGTAGGCAAGGCTAATATTTGATCGACTCCCGAGCCCCTAGGTTGCTAGGATGTGTCAATCCCCTATCGTGTGTCGTGTCGTCAAGCTATGCCCTCATCTAGCTGGTTCTTAACCAACAAGATCCACTTGTATCATCAGATCTAATCAGTTCTAAATATCCTGCGTCATATCAATCTTTTAATTTAGTATCCATCATCAGTCTCAATAGGATGCATCCTTCGTAACATACCTCATCAATCCCATCCATCCCCTTGATTGATCCTATGGCAAAGGACGTTTAAAATTGATTGCGATCTTTTGATGCTTTTGGCTTTTGTTTATCATTTGAGCTCCCTATCATCACTTGTCATCGTCGCCTTGATCCATCATATCATGGTGTGCTTTGACTTGTCAACATAGGGGTGTATCTTGCTCTTTTTTGTCTTCTCGGTTGTCCCACATAGTACCCACCAAGATCCCTGAAGTCTTGTGTTACGCTGGGGCATCCTTGTGTGCTTGTGGTTATTCGAATACCTAGCCCGACCAAGGTCACCATGACTTTGGGGTGTTGGGATAGCCTTCTTGTTTGTTATGTTTGTTTTATGCATTAGACACTAATCTGCCTTGGTTCTTCATACCTTGGCGTCTTGTGTCTTATGCTATAGCAAAAATCAGTGCTCCAACGATGGAAAATTGCATTTGGATTTCATTTCCTCTTCATCCTCTCATCTATCAACATCCCCCCCCTCCATTCATCCTTCATCACACTCCTCTCCCAATCTTCCATCACATTGCATCATCTTCTTTAACTCTCCTTGCATCATCTCATCCATTTTGAGAGCCCACCCATGTTCTCTTCACCTCACATGTCCTCTCAAGGGGGCATCCTTCATCCCTAACTTTCATCTTTACCCCCATCATCTTCCTTCCTAGTCACTTCTTTGAATGACTGGGGCATCTTTCCCAATCTAACCATCTTCTTCTAGGTTCTATATTTTAATATTCTTTGAAATGATGCTACTTAACACCATCTCAAAGAGGGCAAATGTAGACATCTAAATTTGGACACTTAATTTATCCAAATTCATCCCCTTTCGTCTTATTTTCAATTAAGTAATCGCTATTATTTAATATCTTTAATTCTGCCAAATCCCTAAGGTATTTAATCAATAATACCTTATCTCTTTAATCCTCCTTCCATCAATTGAATTAAATAAATATTCCCTTCATGTCACATCCTCCATCATTTTTATCTTATCGTAATCCTTCTTTGATCCCATCATTAGGATGTGCACATGCCTAATCCTTGATTAGGATGTGTCACATCCTCCAACTTTTGCAAGTTGACCTCTAATCTCTTAGCCACCTAACCTTCCTCTAACCCCTCATCAACTTGTCTAATCACCCTCTTTAGTAAACTCTTCCCATCCCCCAAGGAATTTTTAATTCCTTTTGTCTTCCCAAAGTCCTTTGAGGAATTTTTAATTCCACTCTCATCTTTCAAGGAATATTAAATTCCTTTTCTCTTCCCCATGTCCTTTATGACATGTGTCCTTAAGTCAACCCTATTAAATGCTTTTCTTTTTTGACAAGGCATCTCCACTTCCCCATGTGAATTTTTAATTCACCTTTTAATCCTCCAATGCATTTAATGAATTTTAAATTCCTTCTCTCATCCCCATAAGGATATTTGAGGAATTTTTAATTCCTCACATATCCTCTCACCCACATGGGGACAAGGACCTCCTTTATGAGGAGATCTTGTCCAATCCCAAGGTACTTTGTACCCCCCTCTATGTCATGTACCACCCTTCCACCTCATGTCCACTTCACCTTTTAGGGCTATATCACATGCCACATATCAAGATGTGAGGGCTTGTGAGTTCTCAACTCACCTTAGCCCTACATCTTGATATTTGGTGGCTCAATCTTTTCCATACATCTCCTCTAGGAATTCTCAAAATTCCTATAAATCCCCCCTCTTTTCTCTCATTTTGGGAGAGATCATTTTGCTAGCCAAACTCTTGCAATTTTATTTATCAACCTACACTTAGCCATTTTCATCCATTTTTGTTCAAGCATCATTTGCATCTCACATCTCACATATTTGCCATCAAGGAGCATACACATCCAAGATCGAAGGGCCAACCAAAGGATTGATTCGAGACGAGGTATAAGGTTCCATTTGTTGCTTTTATCTTGTGTTGATTCCAACTTAGGCTAATCTTGAGATGTAGGTTGTTTTGGTGTTTATTTGCACTCTTTTATTTGTTGCTCGTTTTCTAACACTCACATTTGACCTATCACAGTATGTTCTTCATAAGCTCAAAGTTTTATTTTGTGGTACCTTATCAAAGTTATCGGGAGGTATAGCCTTGATATGGTTAGTACGTATGGGAGCCAACTGTAGGCATGACTTTCCCATAGCCACTTGCTTGTCTATGTGGGCACATACCAACTGTGTGTGTATGCGTCTCACTTTTATGGGGGCTCACCTAGTGGATTATGTATTCCACTAGCCCATGTGAGCATTCGTTTTGTTTGCATAGTGGACATTATGTTCCACTTGTAAGAAATTTTTGGACAAACCGCTCAGACTTGGTTCACATCATGTTGGAAAAATTGTTGAGGCTTGATCCACCCTCTTTTTCCTTTTCTTTCTTCTTTGTCTTTGACAATGTATTCTTGTATCTTGTTGCTACTTCATACATCATTCACATGCATGTTCTTTGTTCCTATGTTGGTTTTCCATAGGATCTTGATCATCCCTCTTGATAATTTTTTTCCTATCTTAATAGCATTGGTGCACTTGGACCCCTCTTGATGCGAATTTGTCTACTTTAGTGTGAGTTTGAAGCAAGTTCCTCCTCTCACTAAAGTGAGGGAAAAATGTAGTCTAGAAAAATGTATCCCTTTACATTTTCACACTTGTTTGGGCCCTCCCTATTAAAAAATGGCTTCTTTATGCCCTAATTGTTCTTATTTTGCATCCACAAGCCTAATTAAATGCATTTCTCTATGGATGATCCCAACATTTATCAAATGAAAAACTATAATTCAATATTTTTGGTTATGTGTTCTAGATCTAGGGATCTGGGACTCATACACCACCATGGGCATATGGGTCCCACCTAGGTATTGGGACCTAATTTTAAATGACACACTGAACAAAACACTCCTTGAAATTTATGTCCCAAGTTTAAGCCATTGGAACTCATACGCCCAACCTGGCGTATGAGTCCCGCTTTAACTTGGACCTATTTTAATTCAAATTCTTGGTGAGATTTTATTATCCTAGATCTAATGTCGGTTTGTGGTGTTGTAATTTTGAGAAATTAAGCATAAACAAGTATAAATACAAGGTTAGTTCACATAATTTCTCCTAGCAATTTTGAGTCAATCATCTTAAGATTTCATACGAGCAGTATAGAGTATTCAAAAGCATTCAAGAGTAGATTTGTAGAAAATTATTGCAGCAATTAAGATCCATTCATCATGTCAAAGATGTAGTGCATTATGCATGTTGTTGAGTTAATGTGTTGATGTAGCATTCAATATCTAATCAAGTGTTCAAGCTGTTATCCTATTAAAGTTTCATGATCAAGATCTACACTCATTGAGGCCACTTCATGCTAGTTTTCAGATTTTTAATGCAAGGTTTCAACAAGGTTTGGTGAGTTGCTACATGCATTTTTTCATTCATCATTCCTTTATGCTTTTTTATTTCATTTCAAGGTTTAATTACAAAAATGGGGTTTTTTCCAAGGAAAACCTGTATTCCCTAAAAAAATAACATTTTTCTCTCTTGATGTGTGTTTGCAGATCTAGGTGAATTGAAGCTTTAAGATGCTTCGAAGAAAAAGTTGCAAAAGTTGTCAAAGTTGTCAAGAAGTTGTCATCTTCATGAAAACTCACCTATAGGAAAAAATCATACTTTTAGACTTGAAGATTGGACAAGATGGAAGCTTCAGAAAATCACTAGAGGCTACAGAATTATCATTCAAACCCTAGTAACGAAACTAAATCGCCCAACTGGGCGTATGAGTCCTAGTATAGCAATTTTTGACATATTTTTATAGATCTTGATCAATCATTAGAAGATTTTAGATTCTACCCAAAATCTTATAACAGGACTAAATCGCCCTACATGGCGTATGTGTCCTAGTGCACTTCAAAAACTATATTTTCAGAGTTGCAAACCTTTCCTTGACTCCATCATTATTCTAGGTACTTTACTGTTTGATTCTAGTTTGTTAATTTGATTTTATGCTCTCAATTTTCTAGGGTTTTGTGCATACATGTTTTCATTTCTCCTTAGAATATTTATTTAATGGTGAACCCCCATTTAATCACACCAAGGCACCCCTAGTCCTTCCCTCAGAGTCACTTGGTTGAGGGATCTAGGTTCCTAATGAACTAAAATGTGAAATAGGTCCCAAATTTCCATCTCCTAACAGGTGGAACACCCCTATTTCCTTTGGTTCACATTGTAAATAGTAGATAAGATCTACACATAATTACTTGACAATTCAATAGATGAAAAGATCTAGAAAATCCTTTACATATTGATTTTTTCAAAAGTAATAGAGCATGGTAAACCTTGACTTGACATACATTTCAACAAGAAATTTAAAGAATTAAGTGATTTAAATGTATTGTTTGTGAATGATCAAGAATATTGCAACACAAACACAAATCACAGAAGAGTACCTTAACCCAGGGTACAAATTCCAATTAAATTCAAATCAAATTGAACAACAACTTAACACTTAGCATCACAAAGCTTCTACAATGTTACATAACAACATTATCCTTAACTATTCAAAACCAGAACTCATTATCATATCCTGATACTCAAATCAAATAAACCTATGATTTCATCCAAGAAATTTAATTAATTCTTTGAATTGGGAAAAATACAAAACCATACATTCACCGAAACATAATGAATTCAATTAAAACAACCCTTGATTATTTCATTGATAATTCAAATGATGAGTACACTAGGAGAGGATTGGCTTTGAAATTATGTCATTCTTTATATTCAAATGCTAGTACTATTATCAAAAATTATTTGTAGAAACAAAAGACTCTTAAACTAGATACATACTCAATTCTATTCAATGTATTGTCTCTTAAAAAGTTGTTCTCTGAGATCAATCAACAACCCATACAATTGGCCCCGAATTCCCTTTTATAAAAATAAGGGAGAAAAACAAGCCTCAGGCCAATGTACACATGTCACTTTTTCATTTGAAAATTACATTTACATTTCAAAACACCATTATATTTTTAAAACCTAAGGGAAAATATCCTTATGAGATAAAATTCATTTTCTATTTGTTGGTGAAGATAGTTCCTACGTTCCAAAAGGAACTTTAGTTGATGATGATATTCATTCCACAAGAAATAACACCTTTTTCCATGTGCTCCCAAAATTGTGGGATGAAAAGAATGAAAAAAAGAAGAAAGAAAAGAATAAAACATCTCCATATTAGCACTCTTGTGTCATCAACTTTTGAAATAAGGAGGAAACAATATTTAAACATTTATATAACATAGGCTTAATCTGTACTCATTCTAATCCATGCATTGTATTCCTCCTCAATAAACCACTTAGCATCTAACAACCTCTGTATGTACCAAGATGAAAAATTATTTTCCACCTTGCCTCTAAAGCAACTCATAGATCTAGGATATCAACATTTTTTCTTCCACAGCTCAAAGTCCTCCTTAGATGGTCATTCAAATGAAATAAAGTCATCTAACTTTTTCCTGTAGGGGCCATACCTAACCATCATTTGATTTGAATCTTTATCAAATTCCTCAAGAAATGTACTAGTGATAGATAATTTGATCATGTTGTCCTTCAAAATTGGAATCCTGACATCACCTTTCTCACAAATTAAAGTGGCCTCTGTAGCCATAACAACATCCATATGAGCTCTCCATTGCTCATAAGTCTTAACAGTTCCATCACCATTTAGAATATCTGGAAATAAGCCAAAATCACTCTCTTCAAATTGTTTCAATACTGCCTTAATCCTCTTTTCTAGTGGATCCACCAATCCTTGATAGTAGACCATTTCTTTCACCATTTTGTAAGTTGGTGCAATATTTTCTAGCTTATTATTTTCATGGGTGGATCCAATGACCATTTTCTTCAAGACACTTAATATAGGGATCCATGTCCTCATTAATGGGAGGGAAATTGATTTATCCTTCTCAAACATATTTATTGAATTGAACATCAAATAATTAAGGTTATTTGATTAATTCTTCATAATTGACCATTTTCCCACTTGAATAAATAATTTATAATTATTTATTTAAAGATCTTAATTCTTTCAACTTTTACAATTAAATTATTTTCATAATTTTTTAATTAACTAATTTTCCTCCAATCCTCCAACTTGCACAAAGAATATTCCCCAAGGAATATTCCCTTTTCAAATTCAAATTCTTCCCTCCAACTTGAAATATCTCTAACTTAATTCCTGTTAGATGCACAAGACAATTGAGAGGGGGGGTGAATAAGTTGTACATTAAAAACATTTAATCCCTCATCAACATTCAAACCCTTATCATACATTAGTAGAATGTAAACATATGAAATAACAATGCAAACACAACCATACACATGAGAACACCATATTTACATGGAAAACCCAAGAAGGGAAAAACCACATCGAGGATTAGATCACATATATATGACTAAAAATACTAAATATAATTAGGCTCACTGCTAAGGGCTCACTTCCCATAAAAAGAAAAAAGGGTCACTACCAGGTGGCTCACTACCAAGAAGAAAGAATAACAAAACAAAACTATTACAAAGAGATTCACTATCTCAAGGAAACAAGAGAAATCCACCATTGCAACTTTATGCCATCCACAACCTCTGGTTCACTACCTCCAACAACTTCAAGCACACTGAAAATGTAGACACCTTCTACTCACTACATCCAAAGTTATAGACATTAAGCTCACACTTAGATCACCAAACTTAATCAAATTCACATCTTTCTCACTTTCCACTCAGATCCACACTCATCTCCAACAATTCACCCATCTTATATACCATCCACGACCTAAATAATCTCAATTAGGTCAGCCTCAATGAAAAGTATGTACCTCAAATGTGCAACACCAAAATAGGTCGGCACCAAACACTTTCATAGTGGAAATAAGTGAAGGTAGACCATGTCATGGGTTAACTAGGACCCAAATTTATGTCACCAAGCTACACAACACATCCACAATCCACAAGGTACCTCCACAAATAGTACTACACGCTAGGTCAACGAAACCTGAACTAACACTACAAGTGACCACATATATGCTTCTCTAGATTTGAAAATAACATGTAGACCACATAACAACATTTCACAGCATTCAAATAACATCTTAGAATATTCTAGCATCATGAAAATATTATGCAACATTGCCACAACCTCCTAAAAGAAAGATTACTTTCATCCTACACATTAGGATGCACTACCACTAAACCTCAACATAAGAACTAAACTTGCAAAGCAACTCAACACTACAAACTTCAAGGGAAGATTTATATAGACAATATAAGCATGTTCCCAAATACGCATGACAAGAAACAACAACACAAAGAAATGTGGAGCAATCTAATTTCTCCCAGATAACTTACTTTACAAATAGGCATTTTGTCAAACATATCTTCAACCATGAAGAAATGTGAAGCACAAAACTGAACACACCTTTGTCACATTGCACACTCTTCTATTCAAATTTTCTCAAAAGCACTTAGAAACCAAGTGAAATTAATGCAACAACAACATCAACACATTCTCATCATGACTGCAATATCTATAACACCAAAAATCTCCACACTAGGGTTGACATCAATGTGACATCAAAACACAACATATCCACACTTACCATGTTACTAACAATAGAAATGATAGTACCAACAACAACTCCAACACTACCAATCTCTAACAATCTCCATACTGTTGACATTAATGATAACACTAGCAACATACTTGTAATAATTCCATGAATTAAGGGATATTGTTGAGTCTCTCATGGATTATGAACCTTTGATCTAATCATTGATCCACACCTCATGGACTATTAGCCACTTGATTAATCCTTGATCCACACTCACCTCCTTAATCTTCTCTTATCCACTAGTTATCATTTTCAATCTTGACCTTTGATCAAAATTCTTAAAATCTATAAATAACAAGGCCTCTCAAAATGAATTCTATTGGAAATATTCATAGCACCCTTACTCTCTTAAATTGTTAAGTCCTTCTTAAGAAATTTGAGAGAAATTGAGATAATTTGTAAATCAATCACCTTTAAATAAAGCTTTTACACAATGGATTAGGAAAATTTGAGCACTCCACGTCACTACACTACAAGTTTTCTTCAAATCCACAATGTGATTGGGATGTTTGCATATTAGTTAGATTCAATTTCTTTAAATTCTATCTCTAATGATTTTGATTGAATCTTTTAGTGTTGTTAATTGAATTTAATTGAGTATGGCTTCTAATTTGATCATTTATCTTTCTAAATCCTTTAATTTAGTTCTTATCTGATCAATTGAGCTAACCATATGACAAAATCAAATATGTTTTATTATTAATTATGAATAAGTATTATGTGCAAACTGTGAATCTATACATGCAATCTCTTCTCTTCGTGCTTTCTATAACTCTCTATTATGTTATTTGTACTAACCCATTGCAATTCTTCAACTTAATTTGTTCATTCTTCATCAACTCTTTATGGAAACCTATGGTGTGACATCACTTAAAGAAGGGTTTCATACGCAAGGTATATTTTTATTACGTTATTTATTTATTATAGATTATTATTTACTTTTCCTTTTCTCCACCAAGAGCACATGATTTATACCATCATTATCATTGCTATTGTGGAGGTGGGAACAAAACCTTTTCCCCTCTTTTTTTGTATTTAGATCTAGATCTGAAACTTTATCGGTGATAGGTTGTAGGAGAACAAATAAGACTATGACTAAGTGATCTAGCTACTAAACACCCAAAAACCATAGGAATAGGGTGTCTAATGCCCTTGTCCCTACATTTTAGACTCAACTTTTAGCCTTAAATGCCCCTCTTTCTTCACATCTTATATTTGCACCCATTTTTGTAATTGTTTGTTTCCATCTATGTGATCATTTGTATTTTCAAATTTAGGCTTATATAAATTAGGTTAATTAATTAAACTCATCAAATATTCCCTCTTTGCAAAAAAAGAAAAAAACCTAGGTAGATTGGCTCTCTTTTTAGGTAGTTATCCAATCATAAAACCCTATTTGGTTCATGTTTCAATGTTAAAGAAAAGGGAAAGGTAGATCTAGGCTAATTGACTAATTAGATCTAGGATCACTTTTCCCACTTAACATCCTCAATGTAGGAATATCCCTTCACAACCAATCTTTCCTTATAACTATTATTGCAATCTATGTAAATTTAACACCCATTTACATCCAAAAAAATTGTGTCCATTAGGCAAAGGTACTAAGCATCATGCATTACTTTTTTCAACATAGTCAGCTCCTCATTCATGGCCACTTTTTAGGAATCTATAAAATTTATACCAATACCCTCCTTTATAGTCCTAGCTCATCAATGTTCATAATAAAAGTAAAAATATATCTCCAATAAGGAGTATACATATATAGTTTTTTTCTTTGCTAAGTGGAATATACATATATCCTCAATGAGTGAGGTGGATTTTCTAGTTTTTCTTTAAAATTCTAAAAACTATTTGATCTCTCTTCTTATTTAGATGTTTTGTGGGATTTTGGTTCAAATTTATTTTCCTTTATGATTAGGTTAACTGTATCTTTCTTTTCATCCATTTTTTATTATAAAACAATGGAAGAGGGATTAATCTCTCTAAAAATAACACTTCTACTATAAAAAAAAACTCTCTTGGAAATATGATACCAAAATGTGTATCATTTCTCAACAATAACATAACTAATGAAGATATATTTATTAACCTTTTTCTCTAACTTTCTCTCTTTTCCCTAGGCATATGAGCATCTGCCTCATAGCCAAGAACTCTAAGGTGTCACATAATGAATTTTTTAGATTAAAAAAATGTAAGCACATAATTAAATATTATTAAGTCCCATGAATTATTTAAACTAATTGAAGAATTTAACTTTACTCCTCTAAAAATATACACATTTATTTCTACTATAATCATCAATGAAAGAAACACAATAAATAGATTTTAAAATTAAAGGAACATTAATAGGAACAAAAACATCAAACTATATCAAGTCCAATACCCCAAAAGGTTTATGAGAACTAGAAAATAATTAAAAATGGTGTTGTTTTCCATAAACACAATGTTCACAAAAATCAATTTTCAAGTTACAATAATTCTCTACCCTAGTTTGTGCAAAATTTATTTAGTGTCCATTATTCATCTCTACACCTAAATGCTCTGCTTTCATGGAGCTCCATCCACTCAACTAGTGGGTTCTTGTTCCAATTCCCAAATGGGAACATCTAGAATTAGGTGCATACACATCTAGGATGCTAAAGAAGGTATTTAAGATCAACTATGCAAAGGTGGAAATGGTGATAAGGGCCATTGTAGGGGAAAAAATTATGTAGAGACAACCTCACCTGCTATACCCATCATCGGTAGTTTCCATTTTCCTATCCAAATGGCAAGGCTCTGGTGGGGGGTCTTTTCAAACACAAATATCTGAAAAAGAACTTTGGCTACATGTGTGCATACATACACATAAGTGGGCATTGCAAGTCCAACATGAGGTGTAAATGGATGAGGCACTTTGGGCCCATAGGAAAGAAATTGGCACAAATCTATGTGGGAGAATCTCCAAAGTTTGTAGGGATATTTTTGTTCTACTCTCACATGTCCCCCACCCCCCTATACCTCTAACTACACCAATGCAAAATCTTGAGTTTGAATAGTCCTCGACTTAATATGTGAAATGATCATGTATTTTGGGATATTTAGGTCTTCCCTATCTATCCATTAGGTTTTTTATGTGTTTTCTATTACCTCTATTTATAATTAACTAGCTCCATGTTGTGTGGTCTTACAAAACACCCCATTTCATCCTTGAAAAAATTTGGACCCCTTTTTTATATCCTTCTCTCTGCTTCTTGCTTACACTAGCTTGTTTCTTTTGGAGGAAATAGTAAAATGAAGGTCTTGTTCCAAAATTCTCAGCTTTCAGTTGCATAGGTGATCTCCTTAACTTGGAATTCTATAAATCCTAAGTTTCCTCAAAGTTTTATTATTTATCTAGATTCCTGGGTTTCTATGTGTCAGGTTTTTTTTAGTCTGAGCGCAGTGCAGATTATGCAAGGTTCATGTAATGCCCGATAGGTCATTCTACCAAATGAGTTTTCATCTACCTACTTTTCACTTGGGGAAGTTTTTCCCAAGTTCACATGTGTTAACATTCTTTTGACTAAACCTATTGTCGGTTTCTCTTTCCTTCACAACTATAGACTGAAAGTTTTGTAAACTAAGTTTTTTTGAACCATATCGGTCCTATTTTTACCTACACTCAGGTACCCTTTGCACCCAATCCCCTTGAACCCAATAAGTAAAAGTATGATCTCAACTTTCTCCTAGAGTCATGTGTCATATGCTTCATTCTTAATTTCTAGCTAGTCTTTCAGCGTATGAGATAGGAACTTACTCAATTGCCTTGGTCCATCATGGAAAATGTGACACACAAGCGTTCCATGCCATCTTACCTCACCATCTTCTCTTTGAAGGTGGGCCATGGTGCAGAAATCAAGGCTCCACAATGTGAACCTTAACCTGCTATGATTGTACCTTTTTTCAAGATAATTAATGCACATTTTTTTAGGAATTAAAATAAGGTGGCAAAATGCATGTACTTGGCACCACCTCAAGCATGTAGTTGATTCCATAATACAAATACGATGTGAAAGGTAACATATTCAAAAGGTCATTAATGAATTAAAACAACAGTCGAGATGCGATACCAGAGTCTAATCATATGTTTGTTCGATATTGCTATTGGAAAAATTAGGTATTTCCCTTGAGCTCTATAAATTCTTTCATGTATTCTTGGCTTTAGCAAAATAATGTTTCCTCTAGTTAATTCTAAAAGAAATGTTGTTCAATTTGATTGGATTTAACCTAATTTAATAAATAAAAGGTTGTGGGTGAATAATTTTGATGAATTGTTAGGAATGTACGTTCCAAGTATGAAGGAAGTCTAATGAAGGTGTTGTTATTGATGTCAATAGGTTAACAAGTTCTCAACTAGTTTTTGTTGTCATTGTTGTCTTGGATACAGGTTATTGGATGTATATATTGAGGATATTGAGAAAATTGTAATGAAGAAAGGTTGAAAGTGTTCAATTGTTGCTCTGAGTTTTGCTCTGGGATTTGCTCTTATGTTTGTGTGCTTCAAATATGTTGATCATGGTTTTTGGAAGTTTCTATATTCAACATTTGGGCTTTTGGATCATTGTACAATGTGAGTTATATTCACCAGTTATTAACTGTGTTTTTCTAGTATCTGGCTAAGGTCTGGGAGAAATGTAGTTGCTCTGGATTTCTTCTTGTTTGAGTCTTATGACTTGCAGTTCTAGAGCTAAGATGATATGATTGTGTTGAAGATAATTTTGTTATCTAGAAGGATTGGATCATGCTAAGGATGCATGTGCTTAATTTATTTATGTGTTTAACACTACATTCAAAGCTTTTGGAAGCATGTTGAAGAGTGTGTTTGGGTCGCCCTGATTCTAATTCCACCCTAGAATGTCTTGGCACTTGCCTAATTTGAATTTGTAAATGCAAATGGTGTATAGCTGAGTTTGGATATGTTTAAAAGTTGAAGATGGTATAAATATAGGATGAGATATTGATGAAAATAAAGTGTAAAGAAATAGAGCAAGATAGATTCGAATTAGTGTGTAAGTAATGCAAGTTGGTGTAGATCATTGAAAAGTCTAGATGTTGAGTTTTTGGAAGTAGTGAGATAAAGGTGTACTCTATCATTCAAGCATGTCTGCAAGTGATTGAGTGAATTATGGTGGAAATATCTATTGTATTGAGATTATCTTCTCTATGTAACATATCTCTTCTATCTTCTTTTTATCTGTGTGGCAGTGAGCCCTCCTGGTGGTTAACCCTTGTTTGGACAATGAGTCCTGATCCAAGCAGTGAGTCATGTTTTGGAAGTGAGTCTTCTCTTGAAGTGAGCCTTTGTAATCGGTTTTGATATTCTCTATATTGTGAGCTAATCCTCACCATGGTTGTTCCCTTTTTGGGTTTTCCACATAAATTTGGTGTTATTATGTATGTGTGATGTTTTTCAATTTCTACCTTTGCACTTAATGATTAACCAATTTAGTAGAATAAAGGATTTGTGATTGATTTAATTTTTTGTGAAAAGTTTTAAAGGTTAAAGTTTGTTACAACTAATTCACCTCCTCCTTAGTTTTCTTGTTCAAAAATTGGTATCAAAACTTGGTTCCTTGGAGAAGAGCTTAACTGCTTAAGGAAGTTTTGAGATGGCGAGCAAGATCACTTTTGAATGTCATAGGTTCGATGGGACAATTTATGCTATCTAGAAAATACAGATGGAAGGATATCTAGAGTATTATGGATATGATGTTGAAACTTCTTATAAATTTTTTATACTCTGCCAACTAATGTTTTGAGTACAATTGATGAAATAAAGGTGCATGAAGCAAACAAAAAGTTGAAGCCCATTTTGAAGAATAGTCTTTCACATTCCAAGTTGATTAAAGTCTAGAATTTGAATATTACTAAAGAGGTTTCGGATGCTTTAGAAAAGATGCATGAAGGAGATGGAAAGGTCAAAGAAACAAAGTTGTAGAATTTAAAGGCATAGTTTTAGGTCCTTCATATGTCTAAAGATGAGAACATTAAATTTTATATAATGAGAGTAGATGAGTTGGTAGCTGAAATGAAAGGACTTGGCGCTATAGTAGATGAACCCAAGATTGTGAAGAAGATTATTAGAACCCTTCCTGATGCATACTATGAAAAGGTATTTACTATTGAAGAATATGTGGATTACAAGACTTATACTAAAGATCAATTATTGAGTACTCTAACATCTTATGAGATGAGAAAACCAAATTTGAGAAATGGATCCAAATCGGAAACTACTTTCAAGGCTACTAAAGTTGAAGATCGGGATGAGGAAAACCTTGATGAAGTAGAAGATAATTTTGTGAGAAGGATGAGGAAAGGCTCTGACAAGTATGAAGGTAAGTTTCCCTTTAAATGCTTTAGTTGTGGAGGAATTGGTCACTATGCTTCATGATGTCCAAAAAGAGCTAAGAGGAATAGACAAGGATTTGAGAAGGAAAACAAAGGAAAGAAGATCAACATAACATATTTTGTGAATGAGAATGCTATTATTTCTGATGATGAGTTTGATTATGGAGATTTTGATGATAATGAATGCTTGTTTTGGCTGTAAAATATGAACATCTTTTTGCTAAATCTAAAATACAGGTGAAGGAGTGTCCTATGGAGAAAAGGAAAGAAGAAGATACTATAATCTCTGCCCTACATGTTAAACAAGAAAGTAACAATTGGGTTGTTGACAATGGTTTTTCACATCACATGACCAATGATAAGAGTAATTTTGTTAAATTAGAAAAATATGATGGAGGATTAGTTATGTTTGGAGATGATACTGGTGCTAAAATCTATGGGATAGGTTCAGTAAGTTTTGATGGCAAGGATAATACTGATAATGTCTACTATGTTAAGGGTTTAAGGCATAATCTCTTGAGTGTTGGATAGATGTGTAGTAAAGGATACAATCATGTATTTGAGGATGAGAAATATGAAATCAAGAAAGGATCTAAAATAATGATTGTTGTAGGAAAGAAATCTGAAGGAAATATATTAGCTTAAGGGTGTTGATGGACATTGCTTTATGACTCAGATTAATGACAGTTGGTTATGGCATCAGAGAATGTGTCACATGAATTTTGATAACTTTGTAAGGATCAGTGAAATGCAAGTCGTAAGAGATTTACCAAGGATTACAAAGCTTGTTAATGCTATTTACAAGAATTCTTAGTTTGGAAAGCAAGCAAGAAACAACTTTATATCAAAGGAAAAATATACTATTGGACTACTAGATTTCATTCATACATATCTATGTGATCCTTCAAGAGTGATAAGTCTACAAGGTGAAAGGTACTTTATGCTTTTGATTGATGATTACTCTAGGTATACATGGGTTACTTTCTTAGAGAGAAATATGATGCATTAGATAGATTTAAGACATTCAAAGCTATGGTAGATAATGAAGTGAATTTAATAATAAAATGTTTGAGGTCTGAAAAAGGTGGTGAATTCACCTCCCATGAGTTTAATATGTTTTATGAAGTTCATGGAATAAAAAGATAGTTATCTACTCCTAGAACTCCTCACCAGAATGGAGTTGTTGAAAGAAAGAACATAACAATTCAAGAAGCTGCTAGATCAATGATTATTGAGGCTAGTTTACCAAAAGTTTACTAGAAAGAAGCTATTCACACATATTTCTATGTGTTCAATTGAGTTCAAGCAAGAGCCAATAGTACTAAGGCCCCCTATGAGCTATGGTATGGAAGAATTCCTATTGTTTATTATTTCAAGGTATTTGGAAGCAAATGCTATATCAGATGAGATGAAGAAAATTTAGGGAAGTTTGATGCTAGAAGTGATGAAGGTATTTTCCTTGGATATTCTACTAAGAGCGAAGCTTACATATCTTTCGATAAGAGACTAAGAAAGATTGTAGAAAGAACAAATGTCAAGGTTTATGAAGAAATGAAAAATGCAATTGAAGTTGATGGATATGTATCTAATGAACCTGATTGTGTAAGAATTGAAGAAGTTGTGGAAGAATAGGAGAAGAAAAATGAAGAAGAAGAAGAAGCTCTAGTGGTGTCCCATAAGACACCTAGATATGTGTAGAAAAATCATTCATAAAATCAAATCATTGGAGACAAAAGGAGAGGTGTATTGACAAGAAGTAGAGCTGCTACTACTGGTGAGATAAATTTGTGTTTACTTTTTGATACTGAGCAAAATACCATAAGTGAAACATGTAAAGATGAGTATTGCATGGAAGCTATGAAAGAGAAACTTATGCAAATTGAGAAGAATCAAACTTGGGAATTGGTCCCTAGACAAATAGACAAAAATATAATTGGATTAAAATGGTTATTCAAAAACAAGTTGAATGAGAATAGAGAAGTAGTTAGAAATAAAGCAAGGCTTGTGTATAAGGGCTACTCATAAGTAGAAGGTATATATTTTTTGGAGACTTTTTCTCTAGTGGAAATAATGGAAAATATCAGAATGTTTTTAGCGTTTTCTTCTCATAAAGATTTCAAGGTCTATTAGATGGATGTTAACTTGAATAGTGAGTTAGAAGAAGAGGTCTGCATGGAACAACCATAAGGATTCTAGTTGTCAGATCAACTGGCTATGGTTTGCAGATTGGAGAAGGCTTTATATGGATTGAAGAAAGCTCCTAGAGCTTAGTATGCAAGGTTAGATAGATATTTGACTCAGTAAGGTTTCAACAAAGGTACGACATATAGTAATGTTTATTTTAAAATTGAGGATGACAAGATCTTGATAGTGGTTGCATATGTTGATGAAATTATCTTTGGAGGAAATTAAATAATGTGCAAGATTTTTGCTAAAGAGATGCAAAAAAAAATTGAGATGTCTATGTTTGGTGAGATGAATATATTTCTTGGGCTACAAATTAATCAAACAGAGAAAAGGAACTTTATTTCATAATCAAATTATGTAAGAGAAATATTGAAGAAGTTTGGGATGGATGGTTCCAAACTGGTATGCACTCCTATGGTGATTGGTTGCAAATTGAGTAAAGATGATGATTCACCTAAGGTTGATTAGAGCATGTACAAATCTATGATTGGAGGTTTGTTGTATTTGACTACTACTAGACCGGATATCATGTATTCAATTTGTCTTGTGGATAGATTTCAAGAACACCCTAAAGAGACACATGTTGTTGTTAAGAGGATATTTAGATATTTGAATATCATTATGGATTATGGGTTATGGTATCCTAGGGATAATGATTTTACACTAAGTTCTTACATAGATGCAGATCGGGTTAGTTGTGTAGATGACAGAAATATTTGTTAGAATATGTTGTCATTCCTGTCAAAAGGGGATCAAAGTAGAAGTGTGTTGATCCTATGTTGAAGTGCATATTGTTTTCATTGATGTCAAAAGGGAAAATCAGGCAAAGGAGTTTGTTGGCATGATGAAAGAAGATGGATGAGAGAGCAGTGGTCTTGATGGCGAATTGAGTGGCAAATTTGTGATGTGTTTTTCGAGAGCATTCTAGTCATGTGCTTTGCAAGTTGAGAAAGGGATGGGCATCCCCAAAAATGAATTAATTCTATTCTCGAGTGATATTAGGGTTTATAGATAAACCCTAATTTGTTTGCAATCATGGCATCCGCAAAATTTTCTATTTTTTTGTTGACCTAGTATCAATAGTTATCAGTTGCATTATTTCCAACTTATGTCATTGAAGTCATGAAGGTGACTGGCCACTGTACCTAGAGCTTTAAGGATGTACATTACCATCAGTTTGGAAAAAGTGAATGGAGTTGCGGAGTTCTAAGATTTTATAACCTATGTCGCGGGGTTCTAGAGTTTCGTAACCTCCCAACTTGGTGACTTAGCTAATGGAGTGATAAGGAAGAAGGCTCTCTTTGTTATCGATATGTCATGGGTTTTCAAAAGTTCATAACCTTTGACAAAGAGGTTCTTAAGTTCAATTTTTTTTTGACTAAGTGATGGAGCAATAAGAAGGAAGGAAGCACTCCATGTGGGACCCAACCATAATGACGATGCAAACACATGGCATGATGGGATTGAGTAAGCGATGATCCACATTCATGTTATGGATTACAGATCTGTGACATGGAAATGACATGGATATGTGACAATAGCATGTGGACCCCACATTGGAATGATGTATTGGGTGTTGTTGTTTTCATCGAAGTGACTTAGTCATTTTGAAAGGAGTTTCATAGGTTCTCTTTATTGCCAGCATGTTGGTTTTAAGAACTTCGTAACCTCCGAAATGAGGTTTTGAGGTTCAGGTTTTTAGTGACTAGGCGATAGGAGTATGATGTGGACTGTGGGACCCAGTAAAGTGAACGTGGCAGTGAGACCTGGTATGATGAGGATGACATGCATTGACGATACAGTCAGAAAACAAATGAAAGGATGACACATGGTAAGAAGTGATAATGGATAGTGGCATGTGGTTCTAATGTTCCATTCTTTCATGATGGAGCGATAAGCTAAATGGGACCCAATAGGTTGATAAGGATAGGTGGTGACATTTATAAGAAGATGGAAATTATCAATTGGATGATTGTGAAATTCACATCCTTCTTGTGAATTGTGTGGTAGTGATCTAGAATGGTGGAACCTGCATATGGCAAGGGATGTATGAAGGAGACTGACAATGGAGATCAAAAGGTGATTGATCCAATAGTGATCATCAGTCAGTGGAGATCGACGGTGCATGATTAAAGGTATCTAATCTAACGGAAAAGTTTAAAGATATAATAATGAATGAAGAACACAAGATCGTGATGCAAAGTCACTCGATCAATGGCCTAGATTTGAATGAAGAAATTTGAAATGGCTAACTCTATGTGAAGAGGGTTTCATCTGGTAACCAACACAGAGGAAAGAGTAATTTGGTCTAATTGCACCAAGCAACCTATTAAATGAATATTTTATCTTCAAGGTAGTGAAGCAAACTACAAAGGTGATCGAGATTGAATTAGATCGATTGAACAGGAGAATGCATTTAATACATATTTGATTCAAGGGTTTCATAGATTGCTATTCCTAGAAAACCTTCTGAGACATAATTTAATGTTGTGAGGCTTGATGTACAAGTATATGTAGATCAAGATATGTGGTAAATCCTAACAAGTGATTGAGATCAAATCAGATTGGATGAACATAAGAATGCATTGAATGCATAATCAAATTTTAGGGTTTGACAGAGAGAATGAGGAAAATTATCTGTAATTGAATTAAATGTGGAATCATCTCAATGCAAAGGTAGAGTGACAATGAAGATATCTGATAGATCCTATTAGATGAATTAATGATGAGCTAGATAGTGGCATGTAGCTTGATGTATAGATAGCTTGTTGGTGAAGTTAACATATGAAGAAAACCCTAATAGTAAGCTAGAGATGATCTAGATGGTTGAGAGAATCTCAAGGTAGAGATTGCAGGTCAGTGGAGAAAGAAGACAATCAGATATTGTTGATGTAAGAGGTTTGTAGTTATTATGCATGAATAGTGAGAACAACCAACAGTTGTATCTAATGTGTGTGCGTGAGGTCAGCAAGTGCACAGGGTGCTAAACATAAGTATGTTTATTAAGCGTGCAGTAGAGGCAGAGAGTGAAGAGAGTGTATGGTGTAGATGTATGAGTTACTACAGAAGGGGAAAGAAGAGAAGAGCATCAAGGTAGAATAGTAATTGTTCTATGTGTAGAGGAGAGAGAAAAATAGGTGTGTGTTGTTGAGATTGCAACTTTAGTAGCATAAAGTAAGTTGCAATAAGTGCAACAATGTATTGTATGTATTGATGCATCTTAGGTTTTGTAGAACCAAGTCTATGCATATTTGAGATTGTTCTTATTATACTAAGTCATGGCTCATAATAGGGGATTGTAGTCTCCTTGAAGTTATGGCTTCTAAATTAGGGTGTTGTTGCATCCTTTGGTTGTAGCCCTAAAAGCATTGTAACAAAGATTTGGATTGTGACCCTAGATTTGAGTAGTAGACTCAAGCAATATTTGTCACCGTTGTTTTTCCCATATTGGGTTTTCCATGTATATCTAGTGTTATGTGATTTTTTTGTGTGCATGCATATTTTTGTATCACATGATTAATATCTACACATTAAGGATTAAAGAAAGTAGTTTGCACAAAAGGTTTTAAGAGCTAAATTTTTAATATCTACTAATCCACCCCCATCTCAGTAGATCATTGTGTTCCAACAATTGGTATTAAAGCACTAGGTTCCCTAGGAGAAGTTGAATCAGCTCGGGTAGATCTTGGTAGAGTGAACACAATGGTTAGTCAAGAAAGTTTACTTGCATATGATGGACCTATCTTTGATGGATCAAGATATATTTTTTGGGGCTCATTAATGGAAGGATATTTGGGATCCATAGGATTTGATGTTTGGATGTCAATTGTAAATGGATATACAATTCTTGTTGTACCCCCAATAACTGATGCTGAAAAGAAGGCATATGAGGATAATGCTACAACAAGAGATATAATTCTTCATGGACTGTCAAGTTTTGTATTGGTTAAAGTCATGCATTGTCAACCAACACATGAAGTCTAGAACAAGTTGAAGAGAATGTATGAAGAGGTTGGTAAAGAAGAAATGAAGGTATTGACTCATAAATATGAAAGCGAATTTGAAAATTTGAGTACAAGTGAACTTGCAACAAGAAGTTATGAAGAAGAAACATCTACCTTTGGATCACAAAATCCCAGTGAAGAGCAAGTTGATTCCTTCAAAAGATCAAGAAATGGCTTGAGGAAACATAGAGGTAATCACAATCATTTTGTTTCTAAATGTTTTTATGATGAAGTAAATGATTCTAATAAGGAAAAGGATAGTAAAAATAATTTGCACACAAGTGAAGAAAATGGGTCATTTGATGTTAGTGGTCAATCAGATGATGAACATGAAAGTTTCTATGTGGTTAACCCATTTCCAACAATCTTTGATGAAGAGATTGAGAGGTTTGATAGAGATGAAGAAGACGAAACCTTCAATAATGAAGGAGTAGACATAGAAGGAGAACTCATCAGTGCTTTGAATGAGATTAGGAATTTGAGAAAATAAAATGGAGAAAAAAAGTTGAATGCACAAGAAGAGATAGAAAAGATGAATAATAGTCTTGAAGAATCTAATCAGATGGTGATCTGCTTGAAGATTGAGGTGGAAGAAGAAAGAAGAGAAAAATATTTAGTTCAGACTGAACTACAATCTAAATTAGAAGAGTGCATAAAGTTGAAAGTAGAGGCCTTGAGAAAAGATTTAGTAATTGCTAAAGAGAAGATTGAAAAAGGCCTAAAGTTGAAAGGTGACTCTGAGATACTTGATGAATTAGTGAAATCACAAAATCCATCAAAACCCAAAGAAAAATTTGGCCTAGGGTTTGAGAAAGGAATGAGTTTCTCTACCAGTACTTCTGCAAACTTGTATGATAGATTTAAAGTAAAAGAAGGATGTTCCACAATGGAAGAGGAAGCCTGCACAAGTTGCTCCAGAGAAAGTACCTCTAGAAATGGAAAGTAAGAGAAAGGAACTACTAGAGTGAAGAAATCAAAAGAAGAAAAGAAAGCCATTGTCAATAAGAAGAGAGTTGAAGATGAAGAGAGACCTGTTGCAAACAAGAGAAGGAATAATTATTTAAACTTTGCTTATCAAAAGAAGATGACCACAATAGGGAAGAAGATGAAGAAATCAGTTCCAAGGTATCAAAGAAAAGGAAAAAAGATTATGGGAATTGATGAGAATGGAACCCCAAGGATGAGATATGCAAAGATATCAAATCAAAGAATACTTCCTCATCCTGTTCAAAGGAATGATATGACCAGGTACTTCCCATTTTTTAATGTTTACTATTATACCTATTATCAATTTGGTCTTAGGGCTAGAGAATTTAGAGCTGCACCTAGAAGGAGTACAAAATATGCAAATAGAAATTCATCTACTCCAGTAAGGAATATACATGTGGTATGCTACAAGTGTGACAACTTGGGTCACATAGCTAAAGACTGCGGACTAGATCTTGTAAGACCTGTAGTACAAAGAAAGAGGAAGAATACAAAGAATAATATGTCCTCTAAAGTGAACATGTGTTTGCATGATATTGAGAAGAAGGCTAACATATCAGAGAAGGTGCACAAGATTGTTTGGAGAGAGAAAGAATAGCAGGCAATGCTCCATGAGGCTACTTCTTCCTCACATCACTAATTTGTAGTGATGGGGCATGAGTCCAAGGGGAGCTAAATTGTTGTTTCATTAGCCCTTGGAAATGAAGAAGGAGATCAAGTCAAGTCAAATATGTTTTGAAATTTTATAACGACTTGATGGTTGTGTATTTATGCCAAATTCTTGCTCCTTGAAATGCATATCAAGGTGTAAGAAAATTAGCAGATGGTGGAGAGTTTGTTGTAGAAATTGATATCAATTATTGAAGAAAAGGTTGTGTAGATGCTCTATCAAGAGAAATGCTTCTTTCCTGCAAGAGGAAGAGTTATGGCTAAGAGGAAACTATTTTGTGTATAATTTTTTTGAATTGGTATCAGACCATTATAAAAATTTTCAGAACAGTCTAGTTGGTACATAGCCCAAAAGGAAGAAAATGTTGCA
This sequence comes from Sequoia sempervirens, assembly GCA_007258455.2. Lineage (NCBI taxonomy): Eukaryota > Viridiplantae > Streptophyta > Pinopsida > Cupressales > Cupressaceae > Sequoia > Sequoia sempervirens. The sequence goes on from VDFB02000003.1 coordinate 130,556,542, forward strand.
TGATCTCAGGGGGAGTTGCTTTAGTCAACAGATTAATTGTATGATCAATTTAGCTGGTACAAAAGAAATGTAAAATTTGGAATAATGCAAATGTGTGAGTAGACTAGCAAAAGAGTATGGAGCAAGCTCTAATGGGGAGCTACCATATGTATCAAATCAATGTTATACTTGATACAGTGTAGTCCAAGATATCAATTTGTACATAGCATAAAGTGAACACATTCACAATTGGTATCAGACTGATAATAGGTATCAGGACATGATATCATCAATTGGTGTCAAGTATATGATTCAATTGGCACAAATCATGAATCACAATATCTATAATTGATATCAAACCTGATTGGCATTGAGTATTGAATGGAACTTCAACTAGCATCAAATTTTTTTATTGGTATAGAGCAGTCGAAGCATATGGTATTTCCATTGTAGTAAGAAGGTCGAATGCAACAATTAGTACAAGAAAAAAAAATTCAACTTGTATCAGTCAAAGGGGGAGAAACTTCCCTCTGCGATGCTAGGAAGAAGTGAAGGCTGCAACGGTATGGTGACCTGAGATAGTGAAGAGGAGAAAGGATGAGCAAGTGCTCAAAAGAATTGAGCATGAGGGAAAATAAATGAGTAATGCTCAAAGTAGAGCATAAGAGAGACAACTATGAAGATGCTCATAAGGATGAGCAAAGGAGAAGGAATGTCCAAGGAGGATATTAGAACAATTTCAAGAGGAGTGATCCCTTTGCCATTGATGTCAAAGGGGGAGAAATTATACAAATGCTCAAGTATTTGAGCAAGAGAGAGAAATTTATGCAAATGCTCAAAGAGGAGCATTGGAGAAAGAAGCAATAGAAGGAGAAAGTATCTAAGCAAGAGAGAAAGTACACAAATGCTCAAGTATCTAAGAAAGAGAGAGAAATTCATGCAAATGCACAAAGATGAGCATTGGAGAAAGTAGCAATAGAAGGAGAAAGTAACGATGATACATGTACAAATGTTAAATTGATTAATTGGTATCATTGAACATAAAAAAATTTCCATCAATGACAAAGGGGGATATTGTTGGAATATGTTATCATTGATGTCAAAAGGGGATTAGAGAAGTGTTTTGATCCTGTGTTGAAGTGCATATTGTTGTCATTAATGTCAAAAGGGTGAATCAAGCAAAGGAGTTTTTTGGCATGATGACAGAAGATGGATGAGAGAGCAGTGGTCCTGATGGAGAATTCTGATGGGTTTTTCGAGAGCATTCCATTGATGTGCTTTGCAGGTTGGGAAAGTGATGGACGTCACCAAAAAAGAATTAATTCTATTCGCAGGTGATATTAAGGTTTACAGATAAACCCTAATGTTTTTGCAATCATGGCATCCTCAAAATGTTCTATTTTGTTGTTAACCTAGTATCAGCGGTTATCTGTTGCATTAGTTGCAACTTATGTCATTAAAGTCATGAGGGTGACCAACCACTCTGACTAGAGCTTTAAGGATATAAATTACCATCAGTTCGGCGAAAGTGAATGGAGTCGTGGACTTCCAAGATTTTCTAACCTATGTCATGAGATTCTAGAGTTTCATAACCTCCTGACTTGTCGACTTAGCTAATGGAGTGATAAGGAAGAAGGCTCTCTTTGTTATCGATATGTCACAAAATTTTAAAAGTTCATAACCTCCGAAAAAGAGGTTCTTAAGTTCAAATTTCTGGCGACTAAGCAATAAAGCAATAAGAAGGAAGGAAGCACTCCATGTGGGACCTAACCATAATGACGATACAAACACATGGCATGATGGGATTGAGTAAATGGTAATCCACATCCTTGTTGTGGATTCCAGAGCTATGACATGGCAATGACGTGGATATGTGATGACAACATGTGGATCCCACATTGGAATGATGTATTGGGTGTTGTTTTCATCGAATTGAGTTAGTCATTTTGAAAGGAGTTTCATAGGTTCTCTTTATTGTCGGTGTGTTGTGGGTTTTAAGAACTTCATAACCTCTGACATGAGGTTCTGAGGTTCAAGTTTTTAGTGACTAGGTGATAGGAGTATGATGCCAACAATGGGACCTAGTAAAGTGAACGTGGTAGTGAGACCTGGTAAGATGAGGATGATGTGTATTGATGGTATAGTAAGAAAGAAAACAAAAGGATGACATGTGGCAAGAAGCGATAGTGGATAGTGACATGTGGTTTTGATGTTCCATTCTTTCGTGATGGACCAATAAGCTAAGTGGGACTCGATAGGTTAATAAGGATAGGTAGTGGTGCATATAAGTAGATGGTGATTATCAATTGGATGATCGTGCAATTCACATCCTTCTTGTGAATTGTGTGGTAGTGAGCTAGAATGGTGGACCCCGCATATGGAAAGCGATGTATGAAGGAGACCGGCAATGGAGATCAAAAGGAAATTGATCCAACGATGATCATCATTCAGTGGAGATCAATGGTGCATGATTAAAGGTATTTGATTTGATGAAATTTTTTAAATATATAATGATGAACAAAGAACACATGATCATAGTGCGAAGTTAGTAGATTGACAACCTAGATTTGAATGATGAAATCTGAAATGACTAACTCTATGTGAAGATTGTTTCATCTAGCAATCGACACAAAGGAGGGAGTTAATTGGTGTAACTGCACCAAGTGACCAATTAAATGAAGATTTGATCTTCAAGGAGGTAGATCAGACTATAGAGATGATCAAGATCAAATCAAATCGTTTGAATAGGAGAATGCATTTAATACATATCTAATTATAGGGTTTCACAGGTTGCTATTCTTAGAAAAACTTCAGAGACATAATTTAATGTTGTGAGGCTCAATGCACAAGTATGGTGTAAAGCAAGATATGTGGTAAACCCTAACAGGTGATTGAGATCAAATTAGATTGTATGAATAGAAGAATGCATTGAATGCATAATCAGATTTTAGGGTTCGATAGAGAGAATGAGGAAAATTCTTTGTAATCAAATTAAATGTGAAATCATTTCGATGCAGAGGTAGAGTGAAAATGAAGATATCTGATAGACCCTATCAAATGAATTAATGATGAGCTAGATAGTTATGTGTAGCTAGATGTATAGGTAGCTTGTTGGTGAAGTTAGCATATGAAGAAAACCCTAATAGTAAGTTGGAGATGATCTGGACAGTTGAGAGAATCTCAAGGTAGAGATTATAGGTCGGTGGAGAAAGAAGACAATCAGATATTGTTGATGTAAGAGGTTTGTAGTTAGTATGCATGAATAGTGAGAACAACCAATAGTTGTATCTTTTGTGTGTGTGTGAGGTCAGTAAGTGCATAGGGTGTTGAACAAAAGTATGTTTACTATGCATGTAGTAGAGACAGAGAGAGAAGAGAGTGTATAGTGTGGATGTATGAGTTACTGCAGAAGGGGAAAGAAGAGAAGAGTAGCAAGGTAGAATAGTGATTTTTCTATGTGGAAAGGAGAGAGCAGAATAGGTGTGTGTTTTTTAGAGTGTAGCTTTAGTAGCATAAAGTAAGTTGTAGTAAGTGCAACAATGTATTGTATGTATCGATGCATCTCAGGTTTCGTAGAACCAAGTCTATGCATATTTGAGATTGTTCTTATTATACTAAGTTGTGGCTCAGAATAGGAGATTGTAGTCTCCTTGAAGTTGTGGCTTCTAAATTAGGGTGTTGTTGCATCCTTTGGTTGTAGCCCTAAAAGCATTGTAACAGAGACTTAGATTGTGACCCTAGATTTGAGTAGTAGACTCAAGCAGTATTTGTCACCGTGGTTTTTCCCATATCGGGTTTTCCACATATATTTGGTGTTATGTGATGTTTCTTTTTGCATGCATATTTTTGTATCACATGATTAATATCTGCATATTAAGGGTTAAAGAAATTAGTTTGCACAAGAGGTTTTAAGAGATAAATTTGTAATATCTACTGATTCACCCCCCTCTCAGTAGATCATTGTGTTCCAACAAGATTACAAGTGGTGGTGCATTATTTCTTGGTTGAAGATTGGTGGCTTGGTTGAGTAAAAAGCAAGATTCAATTTCTTTATCTACTGCTAAAGCTAAGTATATTCCTGTTGCATCTTGTTGTACACAAGTTTTGTGGATGAGACAGACATTGAAATATATTAGAGTAAAATATGATGATCATATTCTATCTTATGTGATAATACAAGTGCAATTAACATTTCAAAGAATCTAGTGATGTACTCAAGGACAAAGCATATATCTATTAGGTATCACTTATTAAGAGAGAAGGTCATGGAGAATGAAGTAAAACTTGAGTATGTGCCAACGAAGCATCAAGTAGTTGACATATTTATGAAGGGTCTTCCTAAAGATACTTTTGAGTGTCTCCGAGAGAAGTTAGGGGTTATTTCCCCTCATTTATCGAACTAGATGCATATGGAGATGTATTAGTTCAGTGGATCTATGGATCTATCTTTCTTCTAGACTAATGTTTTGGTGGCTACCTCTCAGGGGGAGTAGGTAGTGTTATGAGTTGAAAGAGTATTTTTTTCTTTTTTTCAAAGGAGAAATCAATGTAAAACATCCTATGCCTTTTCCATTGATGTCAAAGGGGGAGAGAAAGTTGTGAAGAGAAAAGAAGAAGAGAGAAAGACGTGAAAAGAGTATCTAATAAGGGGGAGAAAGTAAAATCATGAGAAAGCATGTTGTCTTTAATGGTTTCTCACATCATGTGTTTCCATGAATGAGAAAGGGGGAGATTGTTGCAAGTATGATGGATGTATGATGAAGGTGTTGTCATTGATGTCAATTGGTTAACTAGTTCTCAACTAGTTGTTGTTGTCATTGTTGTCTTGGATATAGGTTATTGGATATATATATATATATGTATTGAGGAAATTGAGAAAATTGTAATGAAGAAAGGTCGCAAGTGTTCAATTGTTGCTCTAAATTTTGCTTTGATATTTGCTCCTATGTTTGTGTGGTTCAAATATGTTGATCACGGTGGTTGGAAGTTGTTATATCCAAGATTTTGGCTTCTGGATCATTGTACAATGCGAGTTATGTTCACCAGTTGTGAATTGTGTTTTTTAGGGTATTTGTCTGAGGTCCGGGAGAAATGTAGCTGCTCCATATTTCTTCTTGTTTGAGTCTTATGACTTTTGGTTCTAGAGTTAAGGTGATATGATCATGTTGAAGATAATTTTGTTATTTGGAAGGATTGGATTGTGCTAAGGATGCATGTGCTTAATTGATTTATGTGTTTAACACTGGTTTGGATGACCTTGTGTTTAACAATATATTTGAAGCTTATGGAAGTGTTTTGAAGCATTTGTTTGGGTCGCCCTCATTCTAATTCCACCCTAGAATGTCTTGGCACTGAGCTAATTTGAATTTGTAAATCAAAATGGTGTATGGCCAACTTTGGATATGTTTCAAAGTTGAAGATGGTATAAATATAGGATGAGATATTAGTGAAAAGAAAGTGCAAATATATAGAGAAATATAGATGTGAATTAGTGTGTAAGTAATGTGAGTTGGTGTAGATCATTGTGAAGTCTAAATGATGAGTTTCTAGAAGTAGTGAGCTAAAGATTTACTCTATGATTCGAGTATGTCTGCAATTTGTTGAATGAATTGTGATGGAATATTTGTTGCATTGAGATTGTCTTCTCTCTATAACATATCTCTTCTATCTTCTTTGTATCTATGTGGCAATGAGCCCTCTGGGTGGTTAACCCTTGTTTGGATAGTGAGTCCTAATCCAAACAGTGAGTCTTGTTTTGGCAGTGAATCTCCTCTAGCAATGAGCCTTTGTAATCAATTTCAATATTCTCTATATTATGAGCTAATCCTCACTATATTTTTCCCTTATTGGGTTTTCCACGTAAATCTAGTGTTATTTTGTATGTGATGTTTTTTAGTTTCTTCCTTTGCACTTAATGATCAATCAGATTAGCAAAATAAAGGATTTGTGATTGATTTAATGTCTGGTGAAAAGTTTTAAAAGTTAAAGTTTTTTACAACTAATGCACCCCCCTCTCAGTTGTCTTGTTTAACAATTTTTGGTTAGAACTAGCCCTAATTCGTATATAGAGCATATATATGCTAATCATGCAAGAAATTGATGGATACATGAGTACTTCGTGGAAGAAGCAACCTAAGAAGGATTTTGAATTTCCTATCTTACAAGAGGTACCCACTTATGGGATGATAATAGATACCTATTTGGGAGGTTTTAATGAACACAATTTTTTTTGGAGGACCCAACAACCAGATGCCAACTAGTGTACTAGAAACATGGTTACCAATGGAATACACTTGGTGGTAGGGTTCATGTTGGAAATGGATGAATTTTCCTAAGCATTCTAATTGATGAGAGTAGAGTCATGAAGAGGCAAGGAAAAATGAAGAAGCACCTGATTGGTTGGTCAAGAAATTGGCTCCACCAATGGAAGTGGAGTTGGTGCCTCTAAATTTTAGAAGTTTAGTACAAGAGGTGGAAACTCCTAAGCCTAATGTTAAAGAAAGAGTTAGACATGTTGTTAAGCAAAATTCAGATGGAGGGAAAACTCCAAAAGAAACTCCTATAGTAGAAAAAGATAAGCATGAAGCAGTGGGTAGGGAATATCAAGTTACTACAATCAACCTAAGACATTCCTCATGGGAGCAGGAATTGGAAGATATGATAATGAATTTGGAAGGGATAGTTGTGCACATGAGGAAGGATAAAAATAATAATAGAGAACTAAAAGAGCGAGTTGCTCACTTAGATAATTTTATTAGAGCTATAGCTCAACCCAGTTAGTCATTGATTAAATTACTACAAGATCTAGTGTTGATGCCAAAAGAACAAGTAGATTCCATTGAAGGGATGAAGCATAAAATGAATGTGTTTGAAGACTAAATAGAGCATTTGGTGCAACAAGGTGAAGAATCAATAAGGGGGGAAATTGGTAAGTTTAAAGAGGCATACCGTTGGTTTGACAAATCCAAAAGGCTTATGGATGAGTGCAAAGACCTCAAGGAGTAGAGTGACATAGAAATGTAGTGGTTAAAGGTAGTTCTCAGGGTAGAAGTCCAAGATTTGATAAGAGTTGAAAAGGTGATTACAAAATAGGAAGTTCCAATGTTGGAAAAGTGGAAATTGTAGTTGAGTTGAGAAAGTGACACTTTGCTGCAATGTGTAAATGGATTGGAAAAGGTCACTAAGAAGAGAAAAAAGCTCATAGATAAGGATTTAAATCTCATCGAGATATTGGAACAAAAAAATTGTGACCCTAGAAAGATGGGACAGGATGATGCAAAGTAAAATATTTCAATGGATGGATTGAGAAGATAAATAAAGACCCTATTCAGTCTCTAAGTCAAGAATTCATTGATGAGGTGATAAAATGTAGAAAATCACATGAACAAGTATGAGAGAAATTTTGTAGAGGAACAAAGTCATGAATAAAGTAGTGAAAGAATATGCAAGGCACAAGTACAGTTGGAAAATGGTATATAGTGTTCCAAGGGAACATATAAATTGGGTGCTAATTTCTTTTTTAGGAGTATCAGTAGAAGAAAGGAGAAGATGAGTCCATGGATGGGATATCCAATGAAGAAGTGCTCATGATTAGGTAATGGAAGCTTGGGGTTTTTACACACAAATGTGATGATGAATTTCTTGAAATGAATTTGCAAACTTATTCTTGAACCCGATGTAAGTTGACTGGTCCCAAATATTTTGAAGAGAAGTGCTAGTAGTTTTGCATTTTTTTTGAAGGTACCCATGTCCCAGAGACCCAAGTCTTAAAAAGGTTTTAGCTACTCAAGGAAGTCCAAATATCTAGTGACTTATTCTAGAAGATTCATGTGCCAACTATCATATGCCACATGCTACTATATGATTTGTTCCCTTGATTCTCTTCCATGTGTTGTGTTGGAACTCCTTGGTTTCCTTGTTCTTATAAAAGGCCGAGGGTTGTTATTTCTTTAGTTAAGTTCAAAATTTGCAGAATTACAGAGACTTAAAATTGGAACTCTTACCAATTTTATTTCTTTTTCCTATTTTTTGTACCATTCCAATATAAAAACTTGTATGCTCCATTTGAAATTTATTAATATCAAATCTAGTTTGAAGATATTTCCTAATAAAAAATCTTATGTAGTTGATTTCTTGTTCCTATCAAAAAAACCTATGTGTTGCACTAGATTTGGGTGCACATTGACACTATTTGGTGGCAACTAATCTCATGTTTCTTAAAAATTCTTGCATTATTATATTCCTAGCTATGAAGCAATCTAGTGAAGTATAGGGTGGTTTTTTCATTTATTTTATTTCATGGTGTATGCATGGATAATAATTGGGAGAACCTTAAATTTTAGGATCTTTAATGCTTTTTTTTTATAGTAAACGTTAAATATTTTTAGAAAATATTTTAATATTGATAAATCTATGGAGTATTCCTTCCAATCTTTAGTTTTTAGGAAGTTATAGAGCAATTTAAATGTTAAATTTTTTTATTCTTTACAAATAATTTGAATTCTTGAAATATTTCGTGAAAATATTTTATTTTCATGAAGTTGTGAAGCGATGCATGATTGATTTGACTGACCCTTTTTTATGATCCTTTGGATACTAGTAAGCCCAAGAAACCATAGACCCCTTGTGATTAACATCAATTTACACAACGAACCCTGAGTGAACCTAGTGCATCAAGACCTGACATTCTTGAGCCTTGGGATCAACTGAGATCACCTTTAGATTTAGGTGTTCTTGGTGGATCTTTCAAGAAAGGTAGGTTCCCATGTTCTTTGGGTGATAATTTATTTTCCTATTGGTGTGCATGTGCAACACTCATGTCAACATTCCCCATATGAGTTATTTTGTAATCATGGTCGTTGGCCATCTATATGTAGGAGCATTTTACTTTTTTGTAATCATAGTTGTTGGCAATCTATATACCGAAGAATTTTATCCTTTGGATCCTTAATATGAAAATGAAACTATATATTATACATTAATATATTCATGCCTCTTGCCTTTTGATTAAAAAAATTAGCCCCTCAACAAGGTTTTTATTTTTCAAGGTCCTTAGGTCCTTCTCGCCAAGGTGACCTATCCTTTGTTTCCATACCATAGTTTTATCTACAATAATCTTAGTTTCCAAATAATGAGCACCCTTTGGTACCAAAAAATCATGACCATCGAAAGTGGATGCAACACTTCTTTTTGCTACTAATTTCAATGGTGAAGGTGAAGATTCTATAGATATCTTCATTGCATGAACAAAAGAAATATTGTATTGAAGTACACATAAATCTAGCTAAAATAAAGTTCATATTCTAATACCCTTAAAATATATCATAACATATCTAGCCATATTGCACCCTCTAAGTAAGAAAAAAAAGAACACTCAAGTTATTCAATTTACTTACAAAAATTAGGTTCTATACCAAAACAATGATATGTATTACACTATTAATCTTTGTCACTCATCCATCTAGAAAATGATTCAAAAATTTTCAATTTCCAATAATATTTAGATGAGAATCATAGAATCTCCAAGGTACAACTATCTACCATCATATTTTTCATATTTTGTGTGAGGTCATGTTGAAAGATGCATTAGAATCAATCAACCATACACCTTCTAATACATGTGTAGCCAATTCCACAAAAAAGACATCAACATCATCTTGGGAGAACTTCTTGGACTCATCATCAAACATCTCTTTTTACCCCTCTTTATAGTCCCTTATAAATGAATATTCTTGTTGTAGTTTCAATATTTTACCTTAGAATTACTAGGATATATGGATCTCTCATGATATTTAGATGTAGACTTGTTTTGCTTATTATCCTTTTTCTTTACTTTTTATTTCTATCTACCATGAACAATTAGGATCTCCTTAGTAGATTTAGGATTCTTTTTTTCATCTCTTCAAAAATAAATAATGCCACAACATCATCCATTTTTAACCAGGTGGTAGTGCTGCCAATGGGCATAACAAGGTGGTCCTATGAATCTAGAAAAAAATATAGAAAAATTATGTAATGATCGTAGTCCTTATTTTTAACTCTGATAGAGTGCAATTGGATATCAACCATGTTAAACACACTTAGGTGTTCGAACATGGAGCAACCATCCTCCATCTTACAAAAATTATTTCTTAGAAATATTTTGTTAACTAGATATTTTTCTTGATACAAATATTTCAATTTCTTCCAAATAAGTGTTGGTGTAGTCTCTCATGCACATTCAATAATATTGAATTAATAAAAAAGAGTATAATGAGACCCTTGGTTTTTCTATCTATTTGTAGTAACAAAAAAAGTAGCCTTTTTCCTTTACTTGGTTTGATAATTAACATTAAAACTAAATTAATGGTGTCTTGGAATAGTGTTGTAATGTGTTGCAAACATTCACATCATTCTAGGACCTTTATTTGATTAAAAAATGCTTTAATTGATCCTTTGCAAAGGTGTTGTGAAGTTTTGTAACACACTTTCACACTTTTCTAGGATTTATTTGCTTAATTAAGCTTAATGGTCCCCTTCTTAATAAAATGTATTTAAATTTGTACCTTATTTAGGTGCTGTAAAGTGTTGTAAATCACTTTCACATTTATCTAGGGTGGTCTTAATTAATTGTGGTTAATTGGAGTAATTAACCTCATTTAATTCAAATTTAAGCCTTAATTATGACACATCTTGAAGATCTATCTCGACAACTATGATTTAAATAATATAACATTTAATTGGGAAGAGCTAGGTTCTAGAAAATGGTACCAAGACCCATTTTCCCTAGGTGGCGAATGGATCCTCCTTAATAGGACCCCCCTCTTTGAGTTGATTTGAAATGGATTTTCAATGTGCTTTCCATCCCCTAGGGTTATGTCCTAGAAAAGTGAGTCATCCTCCCTTAATCAAGACCCCCTTTTCAAATTTAATTATGGTAGGAATTTAATAAAGTTTACTTCCAGATCTGGTGTCAGCCTTAATTGTTTGAATTTTGGGGTTAATCTCCTAGTTTTGTATAAATAATGGGTTAATTCGCATTTTTTCTCCTAACAAGATCCAGCAAGTTTATGAGACATCCTAGCAACTTCAAGAGAGCATTATAGAGCATTTCAAGAATATTCATAAGGAATTTCAAGGTAGATTTCAAGGGTTTATTACAACAATTCAAGATCGTCTCATCATGACAAGGGTTTGATGCATTCATTCATGTTGCTAAGCTAAGAAGTGGATGTAGCATTGAAGATCTACTTGCAAGAATTGTTCACATCATATTCAAGGATCCAAGATCTACATTCTTCATGGCCACTACATGCTAGTTTGCAGATTTATTTCACAAGACATCATCCAAGGTGATATTAATCGCATATTTCATGTTTCATGCTCCATTCCTTTATTTCATCATTTGTTTTAATTACCTACAATGGATTTGACTAAGGAAAACCCCCATTCACTAATAAACAACAATTTTTTCTTCCCTTGAGAGTGTGTTTGTAGATTTATAGGTTGAAGATCTATTGGAGCAAGTTTGGAGCAAAATTGTCAAAGTTGCAAAAGTTGTCATCTAAAGTGCAAAATCAAAGATTTGAAGCTACATAATTATCTATAGACTTCCAGAAGTTGATAATCGATAATTTGAGAGTGCATAAATCAAGGAACAAGACCTTGATCTCAATTTCAGAAACCCTAACAGGGACCCATTTGTCACTAAAGGAAAATGAATCCCATGTATCCTAAAATCAACAAGTTTTTGACAAGGTACACACCATTTTATGCTCTAAAAACTTCCCTTATAGTTTCTATAATAGTTAGGTATCATTTCTGAATGTTATTTGCATCTTATTACACATACTTGTAGTGATTTAGTTTGAAAAAAATAGTGCTCTATCCTCTTGCTCATGTATTTGGGTTTACCCTATTATTTTTCACCCTTATCACTATTTTTCTCAATCTTCTTGTGACATAGAAACAAACTTGGATTTGAGTACTAAAACCTATAGATCTCTATCCATGCATGTATCCTTCATATTGAGTTTCCAAAGCTTAGAGTTTGTTCCTAAGAACTTTTCCATTCTATTTTTGATGTGCTTTCCATTTCTTCTTGCAATAATGTTAAAAATATTATGAGAAAATTCCCATTCAAACAAAGATTAGTAGAAAAATGTCTCTACCCAACACCCAAAATCTAAGGTGATCATGCCTTGATCAAAGATTAAGGGTGGTAAGGTATGTGAAAATTATTTCTAAACTAATATTAGAGTAGTTTGATGTGCAAAATTTAGATCTTTCCAATTGTACCAAAAATGAGAAACAAATAAAAAGAACTATATCATAACATATTCGTATGTGGAGGAAACTATTTTGGGTTAAAAACAAGACACTCCAAAGCATCAATCAATTATATTACAAAAATAAAGGTTACACTACATCTCAAGTACATTTTCTTACTTAAGTATCACTAATATACAAATTTGAAGAAATTCTATGAGCATTATAATACTTGCAAATCAACAATCCAATAGCCCCATCTCAAGAACCTAATAAATAAGAGAGATAATGCATGAAACCATCAAATGGTAATTACAAAATAATGAGCTAAAACAAACCTGAAAAATGTGGCACCCAAATACCTAGTTATATAACCAACACTTAAATCCCAAGATGAGTTTGTTGGCTAAAACTAGCATATTTTGTCCTCTTGTCATACTCATATCATAATCAACCCACCAAATCAAGTGTTCCATTTTTCATTATATTCATTCAAATACATCCTATGATATCTAAAACATGTCATAATTTGGTCAACAAATGTAATTCCCTTTGACAAATATTTTTGGTCTTAGATGTTTTTACATTTCTAATGCAGGAGGCTAAACTTCTAGAGGCCATACATTTTGATCTAGGAGGTTATTGGGACCTTTTTTAATTTGAATTATAGTTCAAAAATATAGAGGAATTTGTGGAAGCAATGCTGAACAACTCAAAAAAAATATTTTGGTAAAAAATACTCTATAACCCAAAAAATTGAGATTTTATATTTTGTAGTTCAAAAAGTGTATTATTTGTATACTTAACATCAAGAGCAAGGTTGAGATACTTTTCCTAGAAACTTATGCATCAACTTCCTTCATGTGTTATGTAAATTCTTCAACCTCTATGATTATGTGCAGCCATTTTTCTCTCACAAAAAATTATTAACACCTCTTTGGAATGTACCATACACTATTTGAAAAGGAAACTTACTTTATGATTTTTTCATTGAGAAATTGTATGCAAACTCCCATTGTACAGGCTTGTCTCCTACCAAACACTTAACTAGATTACCAAGAATCCTCATTTCACTATCAGTAGATGATATATGCATAATTATAATTGAGTCATGAAGTAGAATTTCAAAGTTGTGGCATAGCTTAAGATAGACTTTTTAGAACACTCTAATTGAAAACATATTTTGATTGTATTCATTTCAAGTAAAATAGATCCAAATAATAATAATAATAATTAATAAAAAAATGTTTGTTAGATACATATGTAGCATCACTATGCTGTCAATTTATAAAAAAGTGTTCCCACCACTTCTACAAATGTAAATAATATTTTGTGATAAATTCAAATATACTCTTTTATAGATCTAAAAATATAATTCATTTAATATTTTAATTTGCGTTTGTGAGGGAATGGGGATGATGGGTGTATAAGATTGATCATTTTCTCAAGAAAAATATTTATATATATATATATACAACACACTAGGATAAGACCACACATGCAATCTAGTCTAGGAAAGTGAGGATCCTAAAGATTCGAACCAATCTCATCTATGGTATGAATAATGCTATTTGGAATAATGGGTACACAATTAAGATCAGGTCACGTCCAAAACAAGAAAAAATAAACATTGTAACTATGCATTTCCAATAATACAAAAAGTAAGTTCAAAATAAAAAAGGAATGCAATTTTATCTCTTAAAGTAGTTTGATTAAAAAAAATCCATCTTCACCATGTACCTACATTGCATGGCCCATAAACCACTACTGAACACCTTTTAAATACCCACAAAAAGACCACACATGAAATCTAGTCTAGGAAAGTGAGGATCCTCAAGATTTGAACCAATCTCATCTATGGTATGAATAATACTATTTTGAATAATGGGCACACGGTTAAGATCAGGTCATGTCCAGAACAAGAAAAATTGAACATTGTAACTATGCATTTCCAATAATACGAAAAGTAAATTCAAAATAATAAAAAAAAGACATGCACTTTTATCTCTTAAAGTAGTCCAATTAGAAAAACCCTCTTCACCAAGTACCTACATTGCATGGCCCATAAACCACTACCAAACACCTTTTAACTACCGATGACAAGACATCATGACAATCAATAATATAATTTTCATAAAAATCATCTAAATAATTATGATTCTTTCTTTCATCTCTTCAAAAATAAATAATGCCACAACATCATCCATTTTTAACTTGGTGGGAGTGCTCCCAATAGCCATAACAAGGTGGTACTATGAATCTAGAAAAAACCATAGAAAATTTTTATAATGATCCTAGTCCTCCTTTTTTAACTCCAATGGAGTGCAACTAGATATCAACCATGTTAAACACATTTAGGTGTTCAAACATGGAGCAACCATCCTCCATCGACTTACAAAAAATATTTCTTAGAAATATTTTGTTAACTAGATATTTTGCTTGATACAAATATCTCAATTTCTTCCAAAGAAGTGTTGGTGTGATCTCTTCATGCACATTCAATAATATTGAATTAAAAGAAAAAAGAGTATAATGAAACCCTTGTTTTTTCTATCTATTTTTTTCAATCTTCTTGTGACATGGAAACAAATTTGGATTTGAGTTCTACAACCCATAGATCTCTATCTATGCATGAATCCTTCATATTGAGTTTCCAAAGCTCAAAGTTTGTTCCTGAAAAATTCTCCATTTTATTTTGGATGTACTTTCCATCACTTCTTGCAATAATGTTAAAAATATTATGAGAAAATTCCCATTCAAACAAAGATCAGTTGAAAAGTATCTCTTCCCAACACCTAGAATATAAGGTGACCATGCTTTGGTCAAAGATTAAGGGAAGTAAGGTATGTGAAAATTCTTCCTAAACTAATATTAGAGTAGTTTGATGTGCAAAAATTAGATCTTTCCAGTTGTACCAAAAATGAGAAACAAATGTAAAGAAGTATATCAAAAAATAGTTGTATGCGAATGAAACTATTTTGGGTGAAAAACCACACACTCCAAAGCATGAATCAATTATATTATAGAAATAAAGGTTACACTACAATCTCAAGTATATTTTCTTACTTAAGTAACATCATCATACAAATTTTAAGAAATTCTAGTAGCATTATAATACTTGCAAATCAACAATCCAATACCTTCATCTCAATAACCTAATAAATAAGAGAGATAATGCATGAAATCTTCAAATGGTAATTACAAATAATGAGCTAAAATAACCTAAAAATGTGGCACCCAAATACCCAGTTATATAACCAACACTTAAATTCCAAGATGAGTTTATTGGTTAAAACTAGTATATTTTGTCCTCTTGTCATAATCATATCATAATCAACCAACCAAATCAAGTGTTCCATTTTTCATTATATTCATTCAAATACATCTCATGATATCTAAAACATGTAATAATTTGGTCAATAAATGTAATTCCCTCTAACAATTTTTTTTTTGTCTTAGATGTTTTTACATTTCTAATGCAAGAGGCCCAACTTTTGGAGGCCATACATTTTGATCTAGGAGGTTATTAGGACCTTTTTTTAATTTAAATTAGAGTTCAAAAATATAGAGGCATTTGTGGAAGCAATGGTGAACAACTCAAAATAAATAATTTGGCAAAAAATACTTTATAGCCCAAAAATTGAGCTTTTATATTTCGTAGTTCAAAAATTGCATTATTTGTATACTTAACATTAGAATCAAGGTTGAGACACTTTTCTGAGCAACTTATGCATGAGCTTCCTTCATGTGTTATGTAAGTTCTTCAACCTCTATGATTATGTGCCAACCATTTTTCTCTCACAAAAAAATATTAACACTTCATTGGGATGTACCATACACTACTTGAAAAGGCACCTTACTTTATGATTTGTTCATTGAGCAATTGTATGCAAACTCCTTTTGTGCCAATATAAAATCTCATTGTCCAGGGTTGTCTCCTACCAAACACTTAACTAGATTACCTAGAATCCTCATTTAGAAATTAGTAGATGATATATGCATAATTACAATTGAGTCATGAAATGGAATTTCAAAGTTGTGTCATAGCTTAAGATAGACTTTTTAGAACACTTTAATTGAAAACATGTTTTGATTGTATTCATTTCAAGTAAAATAGATCCAAATAATAATAAAAATTTGTTTGCTAGATACATATGTAGCATCACTATGTTGTCAATTTATAAAAAAGTGTTCCCACAACTTCTACAGATGTAAATAATATTTTGTGATAAATTCAAATATACTCTTTTATAGATCTAAAAATATAATTTATTTAATATTTTAATTTGTGTTTGTGAGGGAATGGGGATGGTGGGTGTATAAGATTGATCATTTTCTCAAGAAAAATATTAAAATATATATACAACACACTAGGATAAGACCACACATGAAATCTAGTCTAGGAAAGTGAGGATCCTAAAGATTTGAATCAATCTCTTCTATAGTATGAATTTGATATTTTGAATAATGGGTACATGGTTAAGATCAAGTCATGTCCAAAATAAGAAAAATTAAACACTGTAACTATGCATTTCCAACAATACGAAAAGTAAGTTCAAAATAAAAAAGACATGTAATTTTATCTATTAAAGTAGTTCGATTAAAAAAAATCCCTCTTCACCAAGTACCTATATTGCATGGCCCATAAACCACTACCAAACACCTTTTAAATACCCATGAAAAGACCACACATGAAATCTAGTCTACGAAAGTGAGGATCCTCAAGATTTGAACCAATCTCATCTATGGTATGAATAATGTTATTTTGAATAATGGGTACATGGTTAAGATCATGTTATGTCTAGAACAAGAAAAATTGAACATTGTAACTATGCATATCCAATAATATGAAAAGTAAATTCAAAATAATAATAAAAAAGACATACAATTTTATCTCTTAAAGTAGTCCGATTAAAAAAAACCCTCTTCACCAAGTCCGCATTGCATGGCCCATAAACCACTACCAAACACCTTTTAACTACCGACGAAAAAACATCATGACAATCAATTATATAATTTTCATAAAAATCATCTAAATAATTATGAAAATGAAAAAAAATACATATTGTATCCATTTTAAGCTCCTTGTCAGCCTAAATATATAATCATATATTCTTAATCCAATATAAGAAAGACAAAGGACTTTGTTAGTGAGACATGAATCACAATGCAATTACTTTGAAGAATTTTGTGTTTCCAACTTTCTAAGCAAAGATATGATAATATTTTTATATTGAAAAAGAATATTTTATGTCATTGTGAGCTTCTTCCATGATGAAATGCACCGTCATTTATTTACAAGTTGCATAAGTTGGGTTTGGTAAAGTCCAACATAATGATATAAGCATTATGTAATGATGTATGTGTTTTGCCTTGTATCATTCCATTGCTGACGTAAGCCTTGGCGTTTCAAATTGACCCTTTCATCAAAACTTTCCCATGTGATGTCACCTTCATTAATGACGTCATTCTCTACGTAAACATTAATAATTGATGCTGATATTTGAGGTGAAACAATATTCTTGGGCGCATGGTGAGCCCTAGGGAGTATTTAATGCCAAGAGCTCTCTATTCGGATTTCAAGGTTGAAATGAAAGATTTTAATAATGTCTATGTCAGGGGATTTAGATATAGGGTCTAGATAATTAGTCTTATAAAATTTTAATCATTTTTTGATACGGGATCTTTTAGAATGGATCTTGGTCAAAGATTTTATTGTTTTGTTCAGTTTCGTCGTTTAAACATGGTAGGTAGGTTGTTCGATGTCAAGGTCTCTTTGTACTTGATATCGATGTTTCTACAGGTTGTGCACTTCATGATATAGTAACATTTTGTCTCCACCTCTTGCATGCCATATAATAGGCATTTTCTCCCTTAACAAGTATGAAGTGTCTATTCAAATTGTTATAAAAAATTGTAGTATCGTGTGAGGAAGATGAGGATAAGGTTTTTGCTAAGTTGAACCATTTTTCTTTTAATATGGATCTTGGTCAATGATTTTATTGTTTTGTTCAGTATCGGCTTTTAAATAAGGTAGGTAGGTTGTTCGATGTCAAGGTATCTTTGTACCTGATATCGATGCTTTTATAGGTTGTGCACTTCATTGTATAGTAACATTTTGTCTCCACCTCTTACATGTCATGTAATAAGCATTTTCTCCCTTAACAAGTATGAAAATTGGTAAGTAGGAGGTATTTTCCATAGTGTGTCAAATTGTGATATTGTTATCAAGATTCAATCGTGTAGTTTTATGAGTCAAACTCAAAATGAGTTTGACTTGTAAAACTACACAATTGAATCCTGATAGCAATATCACAAGTATGAAAGTGTCTATTTAGATTGTATAAAAAAATTATAATACTACATGAAGAAGATGAGAATAAGATTTCGGCTAAGTTGAATCATTTTTCCTTTTAAGAAAAGAAAGGAAAAACTTAAAAATCCATATGTAAGATAAAAAATTACAAAAGTGTCATTAATATTATGACGATACATATAGAAGAGGTTTTATCTTGCACGTTTGCCATCTTGTGGATAAACCTTGTATGATGTGGTTTTATTTCCAACTTATCCCATATTTGTTACATTTACTATTTTCTTAATCTCATTTTTAATATGATCTTCACATTTTTTAGAACTTAATATTTATTTGACCTAAAAAAGAGAATGACTCAATGACATAGGAAGAGTATTATCAAACAATTAAAATCAACATCATATCTATTTCTATACAAGAATTTTGAATAATTTCTAATGCCATAATTTTTATTACTATCTAAAATATAATGTGTATTCTCTATTTTATATCCATCTCTAAGACATATTTTAACTTATTCAAAGTTCTTACCCTTTATTTGAGTATTTTGTATTTCATTGTGTTCAAAACTATTAGGTTTAAGGTCTAATAAAAATGTGAATGGAGACTAAGATACAATATAATTTAATCTATTAAATTTTAAATAATGTATTATTGTGTCATGACTATTTACCTCATCAATATGAGTCATTATATGTGTTACACCTAGTTTTCATTTACAATTTTTTTCCTATTCTTATGATTCCTTGTTATTAATGTCTTTGATGACTTCAAGTATACATTACATAAAAATTACATTCAATTTATTTTTGGTAAAACTAAATTTAACTTATTGGAAAAAAAAACTTAAGCATTGATAAAACTACATGCCTTCATGTTAAGATCTAGAAATCATTAGACATATTTTCAAAATTTGATGCAATTTAAACACTACATCTATTGAGGAAATAAAAAAATTGGTTCTAAGTTTTCTTTTATAATCTTAAATTATATATATGTAAATATTTTTAACAGTTTTAATTAGTTTTTAATTAAAAAAAAATCATTTAGTAAAATTAAAAATACATTTATTCTCAACACATTGAGTTCTATTTTTTTAAGAAAAATTATATTATAAAATAAGGTAAAAAAATTTATTTAGATCATTTAAAATAATTTCTTCTAATCATATTTAATACTTTGCAGTTAGTTACTCTATTTTAAAATTAGTTGAAAGGCCTTTCTTAATTTTCATTCAACAAATATTGGCAACCCTTTGGTCAAAATTAAATCTTTTTATTCACATTATAAAATTTATTTGTGAAACCTAAATATGAAAAAATCAATTAATTTTTTAAGTCATTATGACTCTAAACCCAACAAACTTACAATGTCAAACATTGAGTCAAAAATACAATGATGAAAAAATATAGTGAAATATGACAAACATTAGATGCGTGATTTTTTAAAATGGAAGAGTTGCCAAATTGTTGGATTTTTAGGCATTCTAAAGTCACTCATAAATAAATGATACAAATCTCATGCATAATGCATTAGATTTTTTATTTTTGCATAACATTGAGATAATTTGTACATTAAAAAAAAATTATGAGATTGACACATTTTTTATGTGAAAATATCAAAATCTAGTGGCTCTACATCATTTTCTTCAACACCTAAAACCTCGTTGAGATAGGAAATAACTAGCAAAGATGGCTTAGAACTCAAGAGAATTTAAAAATTTACAAACAATAACATGATATATTTTAAATTTGAACACTCAAAACTTTGTTAAGATAGGAAACAAAGAATTGCAAGATAGAAATTACCTTCCACAGAAGAGGAAAACGAAAAAGCAGAGATTGCATAAAAACATGCAATTTGATATATTCAAAAGACAATTAATTACAAGAGATAATTTGCTTTATAAAAGCAAAGATGAGAATACCTAATCTTATCTTGAGCAACAAGATAGCTCCTTTGGTCAAAATTACACCAACACCCCCATAAGTGCAACTTAGGAGAAGTAGATTATTATGCAAATATGAGTCCCGCAACAACGATGAGGTACCTACAAATGTAAAGAGAGAGAAAACCCCTTGAATTTAAGAAGTGAAGAACTCAGAGTAACACCGAACTTGATATAGGCAAGCAAGGAAATATTCTTCTCAATAAATCACCGATGAGAGTATTGATTCAAGGAATTGATTAAAGCAATGTCATTAAAACTCCAAACCGGATCAACTCGAATCTGAAAGGACCAATGATGACAACAAACTTATGTCAAAATGAAACTCTTCCATGGGAAGGAGTACCAAAAATAGACTCTGGAACAATAACCACAAAAAAATGGCCCTCAAATTGAGATGGATCCAATGTGGATCATTAACCATAGGCTCTCAATCTGAAGTGTGAACCAATGAATCCGACATGTGTCAAGCAAGACAAGAATTGTGGCCAAAAGAAACTAAGAGACCAGATAGACTCATGTGAGTTGCCATCAAAACAAGATGGAATATGGGATCAAAGTGAAAAAAACACTCTAATCAGATTATTATGCATGAAACCCCCCTGAATGGAACTTTATATCAGTTCATTATTACAATACCCAATGATTTCATAAGGAGATGATGCAAAAAAATACAGAAACATGAGTGAAAATGCAAACCTAGAGCATGAAACAAAAAAGAATGCATGCCTAAAAAAGTTACACATTTTCTGGAAATGACCTCAGATCTGCATAGAGGCCGAAACCAGCTTTCCAACGCCGCAAAAATCGCGAAAATCGGATAAGCGAGTCAAGAGATATGCGTCCCGGAGTGAAAAAAGCAACATCTGACTTCCGAGGCAGAAAAAGGTATCAAAAAAGAAAAACCAGAAAATTTCACCAGCACCATTGCGTAGAGCTCGGAAAAATTCCGACGATATCTCGTTTGCAAAAAAATACCTCCGTATGTGAAAGATATGCCCGATTCCGTGAATGTGCTCCAAAAAAGCCCAATATGCCCTTCTGCAGCCCTCAGGGGCTAAAAAATTTCGGCCCCTGGTCGTATGCAGACCAGGGGCTGGCGTACAGGGGGCTGGGCCGAAGCCCTTGGACACCGATATGACCGGCTTGGGGGCTGGACGGGTGCAGGGTGCTTAGGTTGAGCGCTGGTCGCCCATAGGACCACGCGCAGGAGCCCGCGGGGGCTAGCAAAGTGTAGCGGCGGTGCAGAAAGGGGGAGCCACCGGCGGCGGTGGCTCGCGGGTGGTCGCCGGTGGCCGCCCGGTGGAGTATTGGCGGCGGTGGGCAAATGCACTGGCCGCGCAAAATATGCGCTGATTTTTTGATTTTTTGAATTTTTTTCGAAATCTGAACCTCGGAATGCGTGCCTGGGGGCCGTACGGCCCTTGGGCAAAAATTTTTTGCCTCTCCGGACGATTTTGCCCAAACTGGACAAATTTTATATGGAAATAGGGGTTTTTGGGCGCTGCGAATCCAACGGCGAGGTCCGTTTGGGCCCAAAGTGCTCCGAAAATCAGGCGACCCCCAGATCTAACAGATAAATCACCGATCTTACAACCCTCGCAGATCTGGCAATCGGTGATGAAAATGAATAAAACGAAAGCCATTTCTGACTTTTTCCAGCGCTCTGAATCCAACGGAAAAACCCGATCTGATCCAAGACGCTGCATAAATGTACTCAAGGATTGAAACCCTTGAGGGACTCCGAACGAGCTCTGCAACGAAATCCTCCAAAAATGCTGAGAAGGGGCTGCGAATCGAGGCTCTGATACCATGTTAGAATTGCCAAGATCTGATTGCAAACCTGAAAATTACCTTCCACAGAAGAGGAAAACGAAAAAGCAGAGATTGCATAAAAACATGCAATTTGATATATTCGAAAAAGACAATTAATTACAAGAGATTATTTGCTTTATAAAAGCAAAGATGAGAATACCTAATCTTATCTTGAGCAACAAGATAGCTCGAAAGATAAAGATAAGATCCTAAAACCTAGGGAATTAAATAAACCTAAGTAAACTTATGCAAGGTAATTAATATTAATTACACCAACAACTAGTAAAGGACCTAGAAAAGAAATATATACATGGATTAGAACTTAAGGGCATATGCCAATTAAAAAATAATAGCAAATGGTACTATTTTCAAAATTTTCATCTCAATAAGTAGAATGTTTTTAATTTTAAATGATTTTGTTACTCTCAGATATCATGGTCCATATTGAAACTATGTGTCTACATTGCTTCAAATTCAGTAGTTTTTATTGAACATTATTGAATGGTTATACATGGAGGAAAACAAGAAGAATAATTGATAAAAGTTTAATTATATTAAGTACGTGAGTAACTAGTATTTATTGTTACATGTTTTAGCACACCAACTTGAGTATACCATATTTTCTCACTTAAAAGGGAATGTCTTCCCCAAAAATTATATCACCGTCTTTACACACTTAGGTAACCCAAAAGTTGATGATAATTGATATGTTCAAGGGGTACAATTGAAACTAAGAAAAATGTAACACAAAAGTTTGTCTCTAATTAAGGAATCATCAATAGATATAATTCAAAAATAATTTACCTTATTTATTATTAATTTAAATATTTTCATCAATCACATTCATGTGTGAATTGATAATAATAAATACTTCTACAACCAATTAAATCTAGAAAAGCGTATGCAATGCACAAGAGTAAAGTAACTCAAATATTAACCTAAAGACCTTAATACTAACCTAATTCTATCACACCAAAATTTCAAATAAATTGTAAAAGAAAAAAAATCAATCAAAGCTAACCCTTGCTTGACCAATCTTCACGATGGTACAATATTACAACCACTATATTCTAGATGCATAAATTAAACCCATAAAAATCCACATCCTCTAATATTAATTATATATTATTTATTTGTATAATTAATTATTGCACTTATTATTAATTTTACTTAGATAAATAAGGAAATAAGAGCACATGTCTAACTCTTGTCAACTCCCTTGATTAATGGGATCCTTTTCCACCAATACATCATTCATCTTCTTGATTAATAGTTCTTAGATGCCATTTATTTATCATCACAATGAATTATTCACTTAAAACCCCTACTCCTAGAATTGAGTTAGTCTTGTAGCTCATTTCTTTCCTTTTGGACACTTTTCATCCTATCTTATGCATGCCTGAATTCTATACATTATAGTTTATTTCCTTTATTTTACAAATTGAACCTTGAATATACATATTATAATGTTGTGGTTATTATTTTATTTAGTTTTGAATTAGTGTCATATTGTTGTTATTGTTCCTAGGGAGATTGAGCATTATACAATCTTTATTAAATCTAACATATTATTAAGCTTTCAACTTAGATATCCTTATTCAATGAAATATATGAATTTAGGATATCATGATAGTTTGGAAAGCCATGAAAAAAGCATAATAAAATGAAATGTAGAATATTTCTTCAATATAAAAGATAAAAATAATAGTTCCCAATCCTTAATAAAAATTATTGACTAGGTTTATATAAGAATCCTAGTTTAAAACCATAACAATTTTTTCAAACTTAATTTTTAGTAACAAGTTTTAAAATTAAATATTTTACAATACCCATAAAAAAATATTAAATCCTTGTTTTAAATTACAATGTTGATTTACTCCCTAAGTTCTTTAGTGCTAAGTCTCACTCATTTATAGTACACAAAAATGACCTTTGAGATAAGTGGTCTATAGAAAATCTTCATGTGTATTCAATTTGTTGTAACAACCTTTTTTAAAGGTTCCATTTCCAAGAATTGGCTTCATAATTTATAGTATATGAAATGACTGTATAGTTTTGATTAGTGGTGCAACTTTTGATTTATAAGTATAACTTTGTTAATTTGTACAGTTTTGGGTTTGGGTGTTTTCGTACAACTCTCCTATGGCTATGTGGTATTTTGTGCAGTTTATGATTAGTCTGTTTAGCTTTGTATTATTGCATAGTTTTGGGTTTGGGTGTCTACATATAGCCCTCCTATTACAATCAAGTTCATTTATAATGTTTTCACTATCATCATAATATTACAATCTCTAATTAAACTCATATTAATTGTCAAATTCATAATTTACATGTTCACAATAATCTCTCATGTTTCTAGGATTTCCTTCTCCAATTCGACCATGTATATTAAATTTTATCATAAAAATATAATTAAATGAAGTTCATTTCACAATTTATAAATTTCAATTTAAGATATTCCAAACAACTAGGTTTGTAATCATATTATATAGGCCACAAGTCATTTTATACTTTAAATTTATACCCATCAAATTAATTCTCATTCAATTCTTACATGTGATTATAATAAGTGAGATCATTAAAGATTGATGATGTATACGATTCTTTATTGAAATTTACAACATTGATAAATAGACAATGTGTAATATAATTTATTTTATTGTGGTCTCATATTTAGTTGATCCTTATGAATATATTTTCAATCAAAAACGTTAGTTGATAGGTACTAAGAGATCTAATAGTCAAGAAATAATTATCTCCAAGAACTATCCATTAACTTTAATTTGATGACACTATCCTTATAAATGAATATATAATTATGACACCATGGTGGGGACAATATATTTATTTAAGAAAGTTCTTCACTCTTAATTTCTCTCTCAATCTAATAGTCCTGGTTTATATAATTATTATCAATGGTCATGAGATAAATACTAATTAATTAATCCCTGTCCTATTATTTTAGTCATTTAACCTAAGTAAATGGGATGTGAACAAGTGGCTCATTTAATATTCATTCAAATTTATATGGTATAACACAAAGGTTGTTGATTTATGATGACATATGATGATCTATGTTGATTGAAAAAAATCAAGGATCAAGAATAAAATGTGAAAAATAAAGTTCAAATCTATTATGTCATGCCATTTAAATTCACTAGTGACATGTGGAATTAAATTGATTTACAATGTTTATAGTATTTGGGTAAAAGTATAAAGTTGTGTCACACTTTCAACCAACTTATTAGCACAAGTGAATTTAAGTATTTCTAACTAAAAATATATTTTGGTCAAACATATGATCTTGTAAGATTCATTATAACTAAATTAAATATATCCACGAATTTTCCAACTAAAATTGTTGACTAAATGCATATGTAGCACCACTTTGAGGCCAATTTACCAAAAACATAGATTTATTTGAAAAAATCGATGTTTTAACAATTTCTACTCATGTGAATAATATATTTTTTAAATATAAAAATACCCTTTTGTAGATCCATAAGTCTAGTTTTCAAAAATATATATATTTTAAATGAAATTATTATTTATATTTTTCCTTTTATTTTTACTAAAAGTAGGTTATCAATACAAAATATTAGGTTGATTACCATGACAAGGAAAAATAGTAAAACTTATTAAAAAAAATTGAAAAAATATGATGCACTAGATAAAAGACTCTATATCAAGAGGATATAATTTCTTTTCCATTTTAGATAAATAGATAATATGAAAGTTGACATCAAATAAAAACAACTATGTTTTAATATGCGCACATTTTAATATTTATTTAAAAATATATATTTATCAAAATTGTAAAAAAAATATATCCATGCACTAAAGTTTCAAGTTATAAATACAAAAAAAAAAAATTGAAGGAGAAAAAAAAATTACTATATAAAGATTGACATCTCATGTGGCTTCATTTTTCAACATTTTTTCAACAACTAAATTATAGTGTCAATTTATTAAAAAACTATATTCAAATAATTTTTTATTTTTATTTTTATTTTTAAAATACAAGAATAAAATATACTAAAGATGGATGGTTTGAGATTAATCAGTTAAACATACATTTTTGGGTGATGGATTTTAGTCATTTTACTAGATTGAAACACATAGCTACTTCTTCATGGTATTAATTAGTTAATATGAGATTAAAAGATACAATTAATAAAGGTTTTGATTCTAGTATTTAGTAACTTAAGAAAAAAATGAGAATTATCAATGACTCGTTATCATAGTGAAGTTTGAAAATATAACGTGTCAATTTTTAAATAGTGTGCATTTGGAATTGAAACAAAGAAAACCACCATGAAAGCATAAAATAAGAATGATATTTGTTGGAGTACATTTTAATTCTTTATTTTGATCCTTAGGGTTTTGGCATCTATTCTTTGCTAGGTTCTACCTTTTTATGTCTTTGACTAAAATCCTAGTCCTTGCAAGAGTTTTCATATTCTTTATTTCTCCAAAATTTTATTTTAATTATGACTAGTCACCTAGGTTGTATCATTTAAATCACAAGCCTTAGTCCCCCCAATCCCCATTATTTTATTGGACCCATATCTTGGTAACTTGTTATAATTTGTATTAGCTTTTTTACAGCCTTTTCATCTTTATCCTATTGGTATCCATCTGTTATTTTCTTTTTATATCATGTTTCTTTAATACATCATGTTGATGAGCTAAATGTTTTTATTGAGACCATGAGTGGGTGGTTTTGTGCTACTAGTTCTTAAGTTGTCTGGAATGTTTCTAACCCTACACTGATGTGACTAAATTTATTTGGTTATTTATATGCTCTAGGAGGATGTAATAAAAGCTTTGTGTCATATGTTCTAGGTGGTAGCTTCCTATTACATCACAAGTCTTCTTCACATTGTAAATTTGTTTATGGGTCTCACTTTTAGGTATCTGATGAATGATGGTGATCAAGGGAAGGATTTATTAGGTAGGTATTATGTGTTGGAAGTGATATTATAATTTTTTATTAACTTGCATCATAATTTTTTATTGAATTTATTTATTTAGGTGGTAATATGGGGACTCGTTGACATGTTTCCTCGGTAGGTGAATATATGTGTTGAATTATTTGGTATCAAGGTGGCATGCAATTTTATGATTAGTCTATACAATGCTTATGTGAGATTTCTATAGAAAAGACACTAAATTTGTTAAGTTTTGATAGATAGCAATCTCTTATTATATCACACAATACCTTTACATTGCAAGAATTCAAAGGGCCCCACTCTCATAAATGTGATGTGCATGAAATATAAGAGTTTGAAAGAATAAAATGAGGTGGAGGATAAACGATAGCATCTAATTATATTGTGTGAAATTTTCATATTGTAAATTATCATGTGGGTCCCACTTCAAGCCATGCAATGTGTGATAAAAATAAAAAAAATAAAAAAAGGTGATAAGTTTATGTAGGTGATGATAGGTAGTTGTCAATATATGTGGAAAAACATTTAATATCATTAGGCCATGTGTTAATCCATATTTCTAGATGTATGCAATATGTGGCAAAACATATAATATCATTAGGCCATGTGTTAATCCATATTTCAAAATGTGTTGCATATGCCAAAGTGGTCCTAGGTGACATAAAAGAAGTTTAAATTTGAAAATATTAAATTATTTTCTAAATCTGAAAGTTTGTGAGACCCAATAGCCATTGGGTTGATCCTTTGGAGAAAAGGAATGGTTGGAATTCAATGTGAAATTGAGATTCTAGACATGAGAAATGAAAAGTGCTAATGGCTACAATTTAGGGCGAATATTTTAAACTTCTTTAGAACTCATTTATTCAGACATTTGATAATGGTTGGTAATAAGCAAGAATTTGAGGAATTTTTATATGAAATGGGTAAATGAAGGAGAGTGATTTTACTCACTTGTAAGGTGAATATCAAGTTAGGAAATAATTTATTTATGTAGGGGTAAAAAGTTTCATGAGAAAATATAATTATAATGTGAAAAGGATTACTAGTTTACTTGAAAGAGGGGAAAAGGAGGGTATGTTTATAAATGTTATAGCATATTCCTTATGTCTAATTTGTTTGTAGACAAGAAGGACTAGATGGTGCTGAGTGTTGATGTTATATTTAATTTGGGTTTTTTCTCTTCTCTTTAAGTATGTAATTTATATAGAGGCTATTAAAATTTTCTAAGCCAATCCCAAGTCATGTTTGTAATTATTTGGGGTTATGGTGTCAAATTAATGTAAAAAAAATTATTGATCTAGATATGTTCTAATTTTGAGTCTAATTTCTACTATATCTTTAATAAATTTATAAGAAAAGTAATATAAGTCTCATTCTTGTTTTTATCTATAATATATCTCCATTTCTTCTTGTATATTCAAGAAATATAAGAGCTTTCTAGGTTCACATTCGTTGCACTTGCATCAAGGTCTGGTCAATTTATGTTCAAGGGATATGGTTATAGTTTATATTATTATTTATTTGTAATATGAAGCATTTATAACTTGGCATATGGGGTTTAGGATTTGGGAATGGATTGTTAAGAATAGGTTACATTATTGAAAAATATGAAAACATTTTAGAGTTTAGGTTCTAAAAGGAAAATCCATGTGATATAGGTTGATCTAAGTTAAAAATGATCCTACCATTATAGTTATTATTCTTAAACTAACTTTTTTCTTATATGATAAGGTGTTAGTATCTTAAAATTTTAACTAACTCAACATCTCAAATCTATGATTAATGAACATTCTATAGCAAGGTATACATTATTAGGGTTTGTTTTGTCTTCATGGATTTTAAAGGGTGCAAAGAATATGTCTAGGTTTTTACTCATTTTTCATCCCTTTTCTTGTTTAATATAAATACAAATCAATTTATGTAACTTATTTATTCACAATTATTGTAAAGGTACAAAATATCATTCCTACACTTGCTAAATGTAAGAATCCTTTGATTCTAAATATATGAATATGTCACCTATCAACTTGTCTCTAAAAATTAATATCAAACCAACACAAATTTAGTTAGTGATAGAAAATTTGTCTTATGAATTGTGCTAGTTGGACCTATATTAATCCTTGTAGCATTTCCTATGAAAGAGACTTATCATACTTTAAGACCTTCGTTAGGATTACCTTCCTAGGTCCTCTAGAGCTTTAAGTGTAGAAGAATAGGTCCAATATTGTCCCATTAGCTTTCTATTTTTACTGGTTCAATCATAGGGTTCTCATCTTACTTGGATTAAATTGATCCATAGGTCTAGGTGCTATGTCATCCCTTAGAGCTAAGGATAGCAATAAAAATAACCAATAGATTGACACCATTTTTGGGGAGATGATATCTTTGTTTTTATATTAAAGAATCTAATAGCAATATTAAAGAAGTTAGTTTGGGTAGGTTTATTTCCCATAAAATTATAGCAAAAAAGTGTTATTATTTATAAGGACAACCTATGATTGCATCCTCAAATTTATTCTTAATATTGTGATACTCTACTGGGGATTGAACTCAAAAAAATATTTTAATTTTGAAGATCTTGTAGTTTATCCAAAGTCCTAGTCCTATTTTAAGAGGTGGCCACTTTTCTACAATAATCCAATCTATGATTTTGTGTTATACTTGTTATTATAGATCCAGAGTACATTCCAAGAAGGTATGAAAAACCTTAAAGTTTGGCTTATTTCATGAAAGAATATTTGATTGTATAAGGGATAAATTAGATTTAGTTTAAATTTAAGATGTAAAGCATAGAAAACAGGTCAAGAATTTATCATATTAGGTCATCTCCATCCTATAGTCCATCTAATAACACAAGATGCATCTATGATAATGAATATGGTTTTGAGTTCTATAGTAATGTTGTGTCTATTAGTTCAGTTTTTCATAATATTCTTCATATACATCCCAAGACATTTTAGTATCTAAAAGGAATATCACAAATTTGTAAGGCTATAAACATACATACGAGTCTATTTAATTACAACTTGATGCTAACATTGTAACCACTAGAGGTTATCAATCTCAATGGGATGATAAGGATAACAAGATCGCAAAATTTTAAGAAGCTCTATAGAAGCTTTAGGCTTATGCTAGATTATTACTGTATCCCCCTATTTACTCCAAAAATCATATATACAAAAATTTAAACTATGAAGTTGTGAATTCTAACCTAAAAGTGCAAAACAAACACAATGAAATGCAAGAAAGAAGATCACAAACCTACACTCAAGATTGGCCTAGTTGAATCTAAACAAAATAAAATAAAACAAGAAAATTTTACCTTGTCTGAATTGATGCTTAGTTCCCTTAATTTGATGTAGATATATGATCCTTTATTTGATAAAATGTCTAAAACCTATATGATATGGATGCACAATGTCATGGAGAATGCAATGGTGATATTGAATGATGGATTGGATACAAAATGGCCCACAGACGGACAAAAACGGGCTTGGGGGGCCAAAACCTTGGCAGGACGGCTAAACAGGGTCAAAAAATTCTAACTTTTAGGCTTAAATAGGCCTCGAGGGGCCATTTCCAATTCATTTGCACATTAAGCCTTTAGATATTTTTGCACTTTTGAGCTCTAACCCCTTCACGAGATGGCACAATGATAACTTCCCTGACACATTTCAAATCGAGTACACACACACACACCAGAGGCTACCTGGCATTGGACCACCGGTGAGTCAACTTGACTCGACCTCATTTTTCAATTTTTGTGCGCATTGATTAGCTCAAGAACTAGGTCTTTAAGGAGCGGTCCAATATAGCACCACTTGAAAGTATCTTTTAGTGTCGTGCGGCCTCAAACTATGCCACATTCATGAATATCAATGTCGTGGTGTAATTTGGAATTAGGTTTCAAACTCCAAACTGAGCTACATACAAAAAGTGCGCCGCGACGGGCCTCTTTGCAAATTAGGGTTTTTAACTAAACTGAGTCATGCTTCAAATTGTGATGTTGTGGAAAAGTTTGAGGGTTAAAGGTTCCTACCAGCATAGTTTGGAACTTTCAAACTATGTTGCACCCACAAATAGTGGCACACAGGCTATTTTGAGCATGTTGAGACAAATCAAGATCACGATTTTTGATGAATTTTAATGCAGTGGATTTCCTGATGTAGGAGGAGGTGATGCTACTTCATTCATGCAAGCACGGGTCCTCAGAGCATTTTGGATTTTTGCAGGGTATGCCTGAGTGACAACAGGAGCACCTAGGGGTGATTGGACTATGGTATATTGACTATGCGCCATCCGTGAGGAGTCATTTGGCGATGATGATATCACTTGCAAAGTGGTGGCATAGTAAGACATCCTCCTTCCACCTTCTAATAGGAAAGGCCACGGTCACACTAGAGGACGTGTGATAGAAATTGAGATTTCCCATCCATGAAGAGTGTGTGATTTACGATGTGGATGTCAGGAGGGAGGCCTGCTATGATGTTATGGGCCTTGATGAGATTGTCTTTTGTGAGGGCCAAATTGAGCTAGAGCATTACAAGCTCATTGTGTCACCCTTTCGATTGGTTATTGCAACTATTATATTAGGTATCGTCACACCAGATCGGCGGGGCTGATACTTCAGTCTTGGATGGGGGCTTGCTTGGGAGCACATGGTCTAGAGACGAGTATACTTTGCATGGGATCCAATACTGTTGGCCTCATTGTACAGATATTTACATGAGTTTTCATACACTGATGGCAAAGCCATTGGGGTGGGGCTCACACTCCTTCATGTTTGGGCTTGAGAACATATCGTTGTGCTCCGTCTGAGGGTTTTTCCAGTTGATATGGAGCCAGATGATCCAGTTGTTTAGTGATATATAGGAGGTTTC
The DNA here is from genome assembly GCA_007258455.2 of Sequoia sempervirens. Classification (NCBI taxonomy): domain Eukaryota; kingdom Viridiplantae; phylum Streptophyta; class Pinopsida; order Cupressales; family Cupressaceae; genus Sequoia; species Sequoia sempervirens. The sequence continues at coordinate 130,588,678 of VDFB02000003.1, forward strand.
TCCTTCACACATACAAGACAACACAAGATTCCCCACTGGAGGAGAGTCCTAGATGACATGCGAGCTTTCACATGGCAGCCATATCTTGGATGCCCTGCATGGTACAATGATGTGCATCAGCTCTTTTTCGTTCGGTAGGACAAACTCATGCAGGGCAAGGAGCATACTATGCTAGAGAGATACATGTCAGGTTGTGTGCAGAGATAGTTCGAGGAGCCCCAGGATAGGCCAAATGATTAGTATGTTGCGATATTTGCATGTACAATGAGCCAGACCTTGTGGGGTCGATACATTCCTGTAGTCGAGGCGGTATAGAGTTTCATGCAGCTGGTGGCTAGGCCCTGGCCATATGATCAAGGGTAGGCCAATGCAAGTACTACAAAGGCATATAGGGATTAGTTTCGGCCACCTCTTAGATTGACAGTGACAAGCACACCATTTGCATGGCGTAGGGCCAGAGGCAAAGGAGCAGTTTGAGGCCAGGATCAGGGAGGCTGAGGAGGCAGAGATGGAGATGGGGATGGAGATGGGCCACCACATCAGCCAGATCAGGATAGGGGCCCACAGGATTAGCCACAACCATATCCATAGGTAGATCAGTAGAGACAAGATGTCCCTAGGAAGGATCAAGACTAGGGATGGTAGGATCAGGATAGTGTTCTGACATCGCCCAGAGACGGGGACCATGATCATCCACCCATGCAACCACCCCTTTAGCTAGACCCCATGGATTGTTAGATTCTCCAGCTACAAGCACAAATACAGGTACTTACGACTGAGAGGGATCAGTTACAGGCAGAGCGGGACCAAGCAGTCCAGTAGAGATAGGTTGTGGAGCTACATGCAACAGTTGAGATGGTCAGACAACAACAGATTAAGAGCATGTCTGCATCGTCCTCCTAGAGCATGGTACCACTTCGATTATATAGGGAGGCCATCTAGGAGGCCAATTACTATAGGATGCATTATTATCAGATTGTGCCAAGATCAGCTCAAGTCCCAGAATTTTCATAGAGGACAGGCCATAGACCCACAAAGGACCATGAGGAGAGAGCAAGTGGTGAGGGAAATAGCTAGCAGGGTTAGCCCCAGTTTTGATCAGAGACATATATTCTTTCATTCTTTTATGCTTCACAAGCTCATTTTTGATAGCCCAGTGGGCCATTGTACCTTATTGACATACACATGTATATTTTGATATGATTTTGTACCATGGTAGTGTGCCTTTTTGAAGATGATATATATGATATGAGATGACGTTGATTTTATGTGATGTGTTATATTCTATTTATGCATTATGGATGGCTTTACTTTCTATATGCTATGCAATGTGATGCAATAATGTTATGTGATGTTTATGATGTACATTGTGTTCTATGTGATGATGTGAATGTGATGAGATGCTTTCTTTTTTGATATCTTTTTTGTGATGATACAAAATGCAATGATTGTGCGACTAACAAATCTATATTATGCTCCTAATGGATGATGATGAATTGTAATCTTTTTCTATTTTCAATATTTTTTCGCATTATATGTATGATGCTTATGTCATGATGATCTTATGAATGATGCTTATTTATGGTCTATGGATATTATGACAATGTTTATGATATGATGAATGAAAATGATGTTATGATGATGCAAATGTTATGGGAATGATGTATGATGTATATGATGTGATGCTTATGTTATGATAATGCAAATGGATGATATGTATGCATATGATGCGACGAATGTTAATATTGTCTATGTGCATGATGCACATGATAGGCTCTTTATGATTTATGCAACGAGTGTTTTATGAAAATGTATGATATGAGTTAATAATGCATATGGGATGATTTCTTTTTTTCTTATATAATGAATGCATATGTGTGGTTTATGAGATGCTTAGAATAACCAATCTATATTATGCAATGATGTAGGTGATGTGATATGATATGCGTTTATGCAGTATGTTGATGGTTTGTGGATGTAAGATGTATGCATTGGCGATAATGATTTGTGATTTCACTGTCATGGTACCATGTTAGTGTGGAAAAGGAGATAGAAGAAAGCAAGAGATTCCAACAAGACATGAGATGATGATGATGATTTTCAGAGGAGTTGGAATTTTAAAAGGGCCAATTACCATATGTTTGATAACACACGAAGGTGTGATGCATCAAGGTATAAAGAACCGGGATGGTGTTGCACCTAGTGTGATGGAATTTGAATTGAAAATCAGATAGGAGTATTCGTGTTCACACCTAACATATAAAACCTTATTCAGAATATAGCTCAGATATTTCAAATATCTCAAACCAAAACATAGAAAAGCAAGCCTTCTTATGTGGTCAACAAGAAACCTAAAACACCCTCCCTACAAACCAAAGAAAGCACACATGACCAAGGTTATATTACAAGAATATCCAACAAGCACAATAGATAAATGATAATGATCATTGACCCATTTATTTCTCTCTAAATCCCTTCATTTGGGACATCATCGAGAGGTCATCGAAATGAGCAGGAAAAGATAAGTCAAAAGATAGAGATAAAGTAAACAAACAAGCTAATGTTCTTCAATACTACTAGCCAAGACTAAACTACGATGATGCCTGATGTTGATGTCCATTGTAGGAAGGATGCATCCTAGGACATGACGATATCAGATGATAGGCTTTTGACCCAAAGAGTTGACCAACTTGTTTACATACTAACCTAGACTTGAGACTTTGATGCTTAAGTTTTCACTTTTTACCTATTAGACTTATTTCCAATTGTTTTACCAAAGGTTGAGAATGATGATTGTTTTATTGTGAGTTATGTTTATTGTGGGTGAAAGAAAGATGGGGACATATGGGTTTCTGAAATATTTGGATGTTTTTTATGTTTTGAAATGTTTTGAGGCCGTTTTTGGTATTTTTTGAGATTTTGCAAATGTTTTGATTTTCAAATTTTCAAATGTTTTGGAGTTTTATAAAATTTTGACCAAGATACTAACCTAAAGACCTATCCTAGGGGCCTTGAGGGCTGATCAACAGATTAGCCTTGCCTACATTATACACGTAGAGACCATGTAGTTCAACTAACACATACTCAATTATTGATGAGATATGAACAAATGGATTGCCAGTTTATTATAATATACTCCTAAAGGATTGACCTAAGTGTCTCAGGGGATGATCAAAGATCAACCTTTCCTATGTTTAAGCTCAGAGATGGCGTAGTTCGACAAGACGACTCTGTTTTTGACTTTTTGACTATTTTGACCTATTTTTGGATTTTGATATGTTTTGAATGTTTTTGGATTTTGATATGATTTTCTGATGTTTTTGGATTTTTGGATTTTTGGATTTTTTGGATTTTCTAGATTTTTTGATGTTATTGGATTTTTGGATTTTTGGATTTTTTTATTTTTTTATTTTTTTATTTTTTGATTTTTTTGATTTTTTGATTTTAGGATTTTGAGAACATACATGAATCTGATCCGATGAGAACATGCCCCCAATGTGAAATAATATACTACTATGATAGAGTAGGACAAACTAACCTTGAGAATGGGCTGAGTAGTACTAGGAGGGATCATGATACGAACACAAGACCAAGCTATGATGCAGATGCCAAGCGAATAATGGAATGCGATGAATGATGGGAGTGTGATAGATGGATGATGCAAAATGAGTCACGAAGATCCTGGTGGATGGAAAGTGCTTATTTACACAAGGCACCTGTTTGCCAGGTTTTCACCAAGGTACTTGCCCAACATGCCACCGAAGTGGTTTTCACTAGAGGATGATTTTTCTCTTTACTGTTTTTGATCCTTTTTCTTATTTTTTGGATTTTTTTAATTTTTGGATTTTTTTGTTGTCACCATGACGCCTGTTTGCGGGGTTTTCATCAGGGTAACCATTTTTTTAGGACATTTTCTAACTTTTTGATTTTTTAGTTCTATATCTTGCAAGATTTAGGCATAGAACTTTTTAAGATGGGAGTTGTTCATGGGCTCCTGCAGAGGTTCCCCTTTAGGTGTTGATAATTGATATGCCCCTAACTTATAGCTTGCTATGATGATGGATGGGCACAACCAGTTGGGTTCAAATTTTCCTTTTCCATTTGGATTTGGGGCATTCTTCTAGTTTTCCTTTAGCACAAGTTCTTCGACATGGAAGGTCATACTCCTAATCTTCTTGTTATAGTTTTGTTTGAGTTAGTTTTGATACACTTGCAGATGGTTCAAGGCTTCCATTCATCATTCATCTAGCAGTTCCATCTTGTTCAGTCTTGATACCTAATATTCCTCATCTTTATTAAGATTTTGCAGTGATATTCTTAGTGACGGGAGATTGATCTCGATGGGAAATATGGCCTCTGGGGTGTCACATGTGGGTGTGCAGATGCTAGTTTGATAGGCCTAGAGGGTAGGGTTTAGCTACAGATTCCAATCATGATCTGCATCATTGATTATTTTCATGAGGATCTTCAAAATGTGTTTTACTGGCGGCTTCTTCTTGGCCATTTCCTTGGGGATAATATAGGGTAGAAAAGTGATGTTGGATTTTGAATTTGTAGCATAGGTCACAGACATCCTAATGCAGACCCAAGAGGTAATAACACATCCAAAATGACAAACTTCCTTCAAGAGTCATCTAACAAGATTAAAATGGTCTTTTAAAGCAATTCAAACAATCTTCCAAGTTAGAAAACAATCAAAAGCACCATTTATCAATTTCACCCATGAATCCTAGTAGTAGTGAAAACTCAGTTTTTCGCCATTAACTCAAATATTCTCTAATACACCTGAAAAACATATGATGGTTTCAGATAGTACCCATTTCAAAGCTATAAAATATATGTAAACCCCAACACCAACTTGTTTGGACCAACATGGAGATCCAATACCCCTAGAAAAACCTAGTGAAATAGGCCTCTTTTTCAAAGGAAGTACCCTCCAAACTACAAAAAACCCTCTAAAACCTTGGGGAAGCAATTCAAATTCCCTAAAAACATAGAATCCACAATTATTTTTCACTTGTACAACCAAATCCAACCCAAACTCAAAAGCCCTTTTTTTATGCACTATTTATGAGGGTTTATTAAAACTCACATATATCTAGACCTTTCTAGACCCGATGAATGCATCAAAAAGTTCCATGGACCCTACAAAATGTCAAAATTTCATTACATAGACCACTCCTTTGACAATTTTTCAAATTCCCACCATGGTGCATCAACTTCACATGGAAAAAATGCTTGTTTCAGATCAAGAACACCAATCCATCAGCCTTAAAATCATTCCACAACAATAAAAACAAAAATAAACCCTATCCTAACATATACCAATCCATCCCACCAAGTAACAAGTCACAACAATAGGTGGGATGGTCATTCCATGGTTTAAATCTTATACAAACCCTTGCCTCAACAAAATAGAGCAGTCCTTGTAATTTGATGATTCCACACACAAAATGATGACCTAGGACTTCAAACCAAAATAAATGGAAATTAAACACATGTATCCTCAAAAGTTGATGGTCTCAGATCATGGAAAGCCTATATGGTTTTGTACAAGTCTGAAAAAGTAAGCAAAATATAGAAAATATGAGAATTAGCAGAGTTTTATTTGATTTTCTCCTTCAAATCTTCTAACCAACATTACAAAACAAGGTCTCATACATTTTTAAAGGCTTATCCATTCCCAACCAATGACCAACTACTTTACAACCAACTTTTAAATCTCTAATGATCATTGGAGGCCAAATTTACATCTCTTACACCTTTATAACAACACCATTACTCAAATTGTAATGTTTGCACTCCTAACACCTATGAATCCCCTAAAACACACAAACAGATTGGAAATAGCCTTATTACATCAATAAAAAACTAATCTTTCACATCCATATACAAACTCAAAAAATTTCCTTAAAAGGCTACAAAGACACTTTAGTGCAAGATCACAAATTTTCACATTTTAACACCTATTAAACTCAAAACTCACCCCAAAACTTACCTAAGGGGTCTTGATTGACCTTATTCAAAAAAATAACATAAAAAAAAATTCCATCCTCCCTAATCATTTCAATGCTCAATATTTAATGTTACAATTGTGAGCATAAGGTGGAGGTTCTCCTGCACCATACACCCCCCCTAAAAAGAATTCACGCCTCATGAATTGTCCTTGTCTCCATTGTCTCCAATCTTCACTAATGCTCCATGGGTCCACAAATCCTCTCTCTTGGTATATGCATATTGGACTTGCAATCTACTATGTACATTTTACATCCTTGACATTAATTTCCATTGAAGTTGGTTTTATCTTGGTATTTAGACCTGAAAGTGGTCTTCTCCCTATTCTTTGGTCAAAACTAGGTTGTATGCCCTTACCAACACCTGAAAACAAACACATGTTAGTATCCTTTTGATCTTCCTTTCCTTTTAGCTTATCTCCAAGTTTGTTACTGTTATCAAACCTTTGCACACTCTGTCCCTTTGTCTCAGTCATTAGACTTTTTGTTTTAACAACACCCACCATCACTTTCCTATCATTACAATTCATTGTACTAACTGTATTGTTAGATCTATGCACTTTTGTACCTGTAGAACCTCCACATTTGAAAAGTGTACCTTGCATGAAAGGACATATCATTGTTCCCACTAACACATTCTTACTCCAATTCACCCCCAACTCATTTCTCACCACTGTATTAGCCTTCTTCATGGGATTCACATCACTTTTCTTCTTCAACTGAGCATCAACCTTCTTAAATCCTTTTGCCATATTCTCAATAGGTTCACCATCATTCAACACCACTATCTTAGCACCATTTTTAGGTGTCTTTCTTGTTGTCTCAACACCATAACCCTGTTCCAAATCAGAAAACATGTTGTCCTTACTATCCTCAAGCCTTAGAGGTTCCTTTTTTCCAAAAATCACAACCTTAGTTTTTCCTTTATCCTTTTCTTTTCCCTGCAAAGGAGTTAGTTTAAAACTTTGATCATCCTTCCAAATGTTATAGGTGTTTTCCTAACCATCATACATAGACCTTTTTTCAAAATTTCATGGCCTTCCCAAGAGTAGATGGCAACAATCCATTAGAAATATATCACATAAGACTCTATCCTTGTAGTCCTCAATCTAGAAATCCACATATGCTTGCTCATTCACCACTAAGGTTTGACTATCATTCACCCAAAAAACTTTGTAGGGTGCTACATGAGGTATCTTTTCTATATTTAACTTGTCTACCATTTCCCTAGACACAATATTATCTTGAGAACCTGAATCAATAACAACCTGGCACACCTTCCCTTTGCATTTGCATGAGGTTTTGAATAGGACCCTTCTTTGACTCATATCTTCCTCTTTAGGTGTTTGCAACAATGTTCTCCTCATCATGAGTGCCTCTCCTACCTCTGGATCTGTAGGTTTGCTTGAACTTTCACACTCTTCCTCTTGAATCAATTGTGTTCTTCTCTCACTCCTTCTATCACCACTTGAAGTTGAACCTTGGTTTTGAGGAAACTTGAAAGATGGGTGTGCAAATTCATTACACCTATAACACCTTCCTGAGAATTCAATGTAATCTCTCCTTTTCCTAAAGTTTTTCCTTCCACCTCTCCATCCTCCTCTTGCTTGAGGAGCTTGTTCTTTATTCTTCTCAACGTCTTCATGGTCTTCCTTAGGCTGCCTTGATGTTGAAGTAGTGCCTTTACCCCTAGAAGTGTTTCCTCTTCCTCTTTCTACCTTCTCTTGTCTCCTTTTTAGTTTCTCTTTTTCCTCATGGCCATTTGAAAGCATTGTTCAATTGATTTAGGTTCCAACAAGTTGATTTCATCCTAAATGTTATACTCGAGACCATTCAAATATCTAGCTACAATTTCTTTCTCATCTTCTTCATGTTTAGTTCTTATGCTTAGCCTATAGAATTATTCAATATATGATTGCACATCTAGTTCCTTTTGTATAAGATTTTGCAACTTCTTAAGCAATTGAACATTATAATCACAAGGGAGGAATTTACCTTTTAGTTTGGTCTTCATCCTCTCCCAAGAAGTGATCTTGTTCTTTCCTTGTCTTTCCCTTTCCTTTTGCACAAAATTCCACCACAACAAAGCATGTCCTTTTAGTTTTGTTTTTGCCTTCCTCACCTTGTGCTCTTCATCAATCTCTTCACTCTCAAAGTAGTTCTCCAAAGCCCCTATCCAATCCAAGAGCTCTTCACTATCAAGTTTTCCTCCATACATAGGAACATCCATTTTTCCATGTCCATCCTTCTTCACAGCCTTCAAAAGCTTCAATGTTCTCACATCTTCTGGATCCATCTCTTCCTCTTCACTGGAAGTCTCCTCTTCAGTTTCACTTTCATCTTCTTCCACTCTTTTCTTTGCCTTCCAAGCAGCCATCTCTCTTTTCAAGGATTCTATTTCCTTGTCATGGGTGTCAATATTCTTTGCAACTAAACTTCCTTTAGGAGGCATTTTCACAATCCTCTCTTCACCTACCTACAAAACCAATTCAAAAACACCAATACAAGATCTACTACTATGCTCTGATACCACTCTGATGCAGACTCGGGAGGTACTAGCACATCCAAAATGACAACCTGTCTTCAAGAGGGATCTAACAAGATTAAAATGGTCTTTTAAAGCAATTCAAACAATCTTCCAAGTTAGACAACAATTAGAAGCACCATTTCTCAATTTCACCCATGAATCCTAGTAGTAGTGCAAACTCAGTTTTTGGCCATTAACTCAAATATTCTCCAAGACACTTGAAAAAAATATGATGGTTTCAAACACCCATTTCAAAGCTATAAAATATACGTAAACCCTAGCACCAACTTGTTTGGACCAACATGAAGATCCAATACCCCTACCATGGAAAAACCTAGTGAAATAGGTCTCTTTTTCAAATTAAGTACCCTCCAAACTAAACCAAACCCTCTAAAATCTTGGGACAACAATTCAAATTCCCTAAAAACATAGAATCCACAATTAGTTTTCACTTATATAGCCAAATCCAGCCCAAACTCAAAAGCCCTTGTTTTATGCACCATTTGTGAGGGTTTATTAAAACTCACATATCCACACCTTTCCTGACCCGATGAATGCATCAAAAAAGTTCCATGGACCCTACACAAGGTCAAATTTGCATTACATAGACCACTCTTTTGAAAAAAATTCAAATTCCCACCATGGTACATCAACTTCACATGGAAAAAATGCTTGTTTTAGATCAAGAACACCAATCCATTAGCCTTAAACTCATTCCACAACAATAAAAAAAAAAAAATCCTATCCTAACATATACCAATCCATTCCACTAAGTAACAAGTCACAACAGTAGGTGGGATGGTCATTTCATGGTTTAAATCTTATACAAACCCTTGCGTGAGCAAAACAGAGTATACCTTATAAATTGATGATTCCACACACAAAATGATGGCTTAGGACTTAAAACCAAAATAAATGGAAAGTAAACACATGTATCCACAAAAAATGATGGTCTCAAATCATGGAAAGCCTATACGGTTTCGTACAAGTTTGAAAAAGTAAGCAAAACATAGAAAATATGAGAACTAGCAGAGTTTTATTTGATTTCCTCCTTCAAATCTTATAACCAACATTAAAAAATGAGGTCTCATGCCTTTTTAAAGGATTCTCCATGCCCAACCAATGAAAAAATTCTTTACAACCAATTTTTAAATCACTAATGACCGTTGGAGGCCAAATTTACATCTCTTACACCTTTATAACAACACCATTACTCAAATTGTAATGTTTGCACTCCCAACACCTATGACTCCCATAAACCAAAAAAATGGCTTGGAAATAGCCTTATTACATCAATAAAACACTAAACTTGCACATCCATATACAAACTCAAAAAATTTCCTTCAAAGGCTACAAAGACACTTTAGTGCAAGATCACAAATTTTCACATTTTAACACCTAAACTCAAAAATCACTCCAAAAATTACCTAAGGGGTCTTGAATGATCTTATTCAAAAAAAATAACATCAAAATAACTTTCATCCTCCATAAACATTTCAATGCTCAATATTTAATGTTCCAATTGTGAGCATAAGGTCGAGGTGCTCCTGCACCACACCCTGATTTTTGAATGGTGTCCCATTATTTGAGATAATGGCTTGTGGGACACCATAGAGGCATATTAAATAATTCAAGATGAACTTTGATATTTTCTTTCCAGTAATGTATGTCATTGGTATGGATTCCACCCTCTTTTTGAAGTAATCAGTGGTGGTGATGAGAAACTTGTGGCCACTAGATGAGGTAGGGGTGATTTTTCCAATGAGATTGAGCCCCCACTGCGAAAAGGGCCATGGTGTGATGATTAGATGAAGCTCTTGAGTTGGAGCATGGATGAGGTTCCCATGTTGCTAACATTGTAGACACCTTTTGACATATTCATATTCTTCCCTTTCCATTGTAGGCCAATAATACCCCATCCTCAATAGTTTCTTGGCCAAGATCATACCGCTTGAATGCGAACCACATATGACATTATGCACCTTGGTTAAGGCAATCAATTCCTCCTCAACGTTCAAACATCACAACAAAGTTCCTTCTATGCTCCTACGGTAAAGGGTTTCTCCTAGGATGAAAAATTGAGATGCTTTCTTGACAAAGGTTTTCTTAAGGTTTGAGGTTATGTCAGTTGGGAGGACTCCTATTATCAGATAAGTGTATAAGTCATGGTACCAAGGATCACTAGGACCAATGATTTTGCTCACAAATTCTGACTTGGGTACCTCGAATGTAGGCAAGAGAAGTCACTCTACTAGGAATTCATGCTTTGGGACATTGCAAGGGATATCCAATAGGGATCCAATTGTTTCCATGGCATCTGTTGCTCTGTTGTTTGCTCTAGGTATTTGCTTGAATGTGATCTTGATCAAGGATTCCTTAAGACTTTCCACCAATTTCTTGTATGGAGTTAGTTTGTCGTCTTTAGTCTAATATTCATCATTCACTTGATTGATTATTAGTTGTGAGTCCCCATAAACCTTGACAGCCATGATATGCCACTGCACTGCTATTCTGAGTCCTATGGTTAGAGCCTCATATTCTACAATATTGCTTGTGCAGGGAAATGCCAATTTGTATGACCTTGGTATACAGTCTCCCTGTGGAGTGATAAAAAATACCCCAGCTTCCAATCTATACTGTGTGTAGGAACCATCAAAGTACAACTTCCAGTGGTATGTTATGTTCAAGTTGAGTATAGATTCATTGGGGAACTCTACAATTAATAGATTCTCTGAGTACATTGGCACTTTTGCCAATTGGTCTACAATAGCTTGCCCTTTGATAACCTTCTACTCCACGTACTCAATGTCATATTCAGATAGGATCATGAGCCACTTGGCCATCCTTCTTGTGAGCACCGCCTTGGAAAGTAGATACTTGAGTGGGTTGATCTTGGCAATGAGATTGATTTTATGTGTTAACATTTAGTGTTTGAACTTTTTTGAGGAAAAAACCACTGTTAGGAAAGCTTTTTCGATGAAGGAATAATTTAAATCATGCCCTACCATGGTTTGGTTGATGTAGTAGATGGCCCTCTCTATTTTTTTTCATTGTGTTGAGCTAGGAGAGCACCGAGGGCTACTATTGTTGTTGATATGTAGAGGATCAAAGGCTTTCTTGGTATTGGTGGCATAAGCACTAGAGGTGTGAACAAATATTCTTTGATTTTGTTAAAGGCCTAATCACACTTGTCATCCCATTTGTACACTTACCCCTTGTGGAGTAGGTGAGAATACTAGATTGACTTGTCTGCTAACTAAGCTATGAACCAGTGGATTGACTGGAGCCTGCCTTGTAAGCCTCTCAACTGTTTCAATGTCTTAGGTAGCTCCATCTCGAGGATTTGATTTACTTTAGCGGGATCTATTTCAATCCCTCTCATGGACATGATGTATCCCAACAACTTCCTTGATTGCATGCCGAAGACACACTTCTTTGGATTAAGGTGGACTTTTTATTCCTCAAGTCTATCGAAGATGGAACTCAATGCTACTATGTGGTCCTACCTTTTTTTGGATTTTTTCAATATGTCGTTGACATAATCTTCCATAGTCTTATGGATTATTTCATGAAAGATTAAGGTCATGGCCCTTTGATATGTTGCTCCAGTGTTCTTTAGGCCAAACAACATCATGTTCTAGGAACATGTTCCCCATGGACAAGTAAAAGATGTTATGTGTTGATCTTCTATGGCTATCATGAGCTGGTTATACCCGGAGAATCCATCCATCAGTGAAAGCATATCATGTCCCGTAGTCATATGTACAATCATATCAATGTTGGGAGGTGGGAAGTCATCTTTGGGACATGCCTTGTTCAAGTCTCTAAAATCTATGCATATATGAATGCCCCCATCGGGCTTTGAAATAGGTACCAGGTTTGATACCCACTCTAGATAGTCGATTGGTCGTATGAACCCTACATCAAGTAGCTTCTTCAATTCCATTTTGACTAAAAAGGCTATCTGGGGATGCATTTTTCTGAGTTTCTACCTGACAGGCTTTGCTTTGGGGTGAACTACTAGATGGTGGACCACAATGTATGGATCAAACCCGAACATGTTAGCATAGCTCCATGAAAAGTTGACCTTTCTCTCCCTTAAGAAGGTAGCTAGAAGCTCCTGTTCTTCTGACATCAATTATTCAACATAAAATGTGATATGCAAAATTTCCTTTGTTCCCAAGTTGACTAGGTTGCACTTCTCATCTAGAACCATTGACTTTTCCTAATGTAGAGCACTAAGAGGAAGATTCAATCCTTCATCCTCGGGTTCCTCAAAGAGGTTTTCACCATTAGAAATGTCCTTTATTTTTTACTATTTTAGAGTCAAAGAGTGCCACAATGTGGTTTTTATTCAAAGACCTTGAGATTATTCTCAATTTTTTGCTTTTGCAACTAAAGGATTCAATCATCTCCCCGTAGTAAGCTTGTGTTTCCAGAATGATATCAAACCCAACCTTGTGATCTCTGCATGGTACCATGCTCCGTAGTCCCATGAATTCCAAGAGTGCTTCATCATTTTTGAAAGTTTCTAGAATTGGCGGTCCTTGTTGGTTGTAATCGATGAGCTGAGGGTAGACTAGGTTGATCTCATGGGTTTGACTAGTTGACTCAAATGACACAATACTAATCATAAGGAGAGAGGAATTCTTGAAAAGCATAGGTAAGTTAGTTATGGCATCTTCCTCATCACTACTACTACAAACATTGGTTATGTCGAAGGTGAAGTTGTCTAAAGGCAGGCTAGTGGATATGGGTAATTGAAGGGTGACTTCCATTGCTGAGGAGTTTTGACCTTCTTAACTGAGGGATTTCAGCCATGTATGGCTATACTTGAAGGGGTACATATGAGGCCAATATTTTTCATTCACGTCTTAGGAATGATGGGTATTAGAATCCCATTGTCATTTTTTCCAAGCTTTTTATTTTTGTCATAGCCCATGAAGAGCATCATTTGTAAGCCTTTATTGCTATCTGTTAGAATAGCCAAGATCTGATTACAAACCAAAGATGACCTTCCACAGAAAGGAAAACGAAAAAGCAAAGCTTTGCATAAAAACATGAAAATTAATTGTACTCTTCGAATATATCAATTTGCATGTTTTTATGCAAAACTTTGCTTTTTCGTTTTCCTTTCTATGGAAGGTCATCTTTGGTTTGCAATCAAATCTTGGCTATTCTAACATGGTATCAGAGCAACGATTTGTAGCCCCTTCTTAGATTTTTGGAGAGATTCATTGCAGAGTTCGTTCAAGGTTCCTCAAGGGTTTTTCTCCTTGAGTATATTTATGTAGTGTTTTGGATCAAATCAAGTTTTTCCATTCAATTCAGAGCATTGGAAAAGATTGAGGTTTGATGAAAGTCATTTTTTATTGGAGCCGTTTTTAGTTTTGCTTCATAAATCTAGCTTCCACTCAGTTGTAGGAAAAATGATTTCTAGGTTTTGTAGCCAGGGTCAAAATCTGATCTGGGTATCTTTCTATTTTCTGATTTATTTCATAGATCTGAAGAAAATAGCTACACAAAAACCATCGCGCGTCATTTTTTTTCACCTGGCTAAAGGTTTAAAAAAAAAATCATCTTCTGCTTGCTGGATCAAAAAACGATTTCTGGGTTTTATTTTTTGCTTCAAAAAGTTTCTGGGTTTCTATTTTTTTCTATTCATTATAAACAGATTTTTTAGAAATCAAATTTGAATTTTTTTTTATCATGGAGGTAGATGTGAACATTGGTTTGTGCATGCACTCATTTTGTTTTCATGCAGTAGGTTTGCATTTTCTCTGTAGTTTATGCATGTTTTGCATGCTCTCCTTTTACAGTCGGTGGGTTGTTGTAATAAATGAACTATGATAAAGTTCCATTTAGAGGGGTTTTTTGCATATCCATATTCATTTTGTTTTGATAGCAACTCGCATGGGTTATCTGGTCTCCTTGTTCTTTTGGCCACATTCTTGCTATAACTTGACACATGTCGGATTCATTAGTTCACACTTCAGTTGGGAGATTACGTTTCTTGATCCTCATTGGTTCAAATTCTTCTTAGTTTGAGGGCCATGTTTTTGTGGTTATTGTTCCATAGTCTATTTTTGGTACTCCTTCCCATGGAAGAGTTTCAGTCACAGTTTGGCATTGGCATCGAGTTACATGGTTTCTAGATTATGTCATCATCTCATCTACTATTGCTCTCAGATTTCAGAGTTGATCCAGTATGTGAGTTTCCAGAGTTTTTTGGCATCGGTTCTGCTGTTGCATTTGTGATTCTGATTGGTATTTTGCAAATAGAACTATCTTTCCTTGCTTGCCGGATTTGGGGTTCCAGTGTTGCTTCATCAGAGTTCTTCCAGTGATTCTTCGCAGCAGTTCATCTCACTGAGGGGGGTTTCTCTCTCTTTATATTTGTACATGAGTACCTCATCAGGCCTTGTTGTCGGGTCTCATATTTGCATAATAATCTGCTTCTCCCTAATTTGCACTTATGGGGGGGTGTTGGTGTAATTAATTATTAATTACACTTTGCATAAGTTTACTTAGGTTTATTTAATTCCTAAGTTTTAGGATCTCATTTTTATCTTATTGAGCTATCTTGTTGCTCAAGATAAGATTAGGTTTAGGCATCTTTGCTTTTATAAAGTAAATTATCTCTTGTAATTAATTGGTCTTTTCGAATATATCAAATTGCATGTTTTTATGCAATCTCTGCTTTTTCGTTTTCCTCTTCTATGGAAGGTAATTTTTAGGTTTGCAATCAGATCTTGGCTATTCTAACACTATCATCCATAGGTAGATCGATTGCTAGTCTATTGTCTTGGTACAGGAGATGGGATGGGTCCTTTTCTATTACTTCTCAGCCAAGATCTCCCCAACTTCTAAAGCTGGAGGAGCCTGTTGTGAAGGTTTGGGATGAGGAAGCATCATTTGATTGTGGTCGTCCTCATGACCTAGGAGATTGTGGTAACTCTCCTACCACAAAAGCATTTTTTGGAATTGTATAGTTTCCACACCCATTGTCTTGGATAATGACCTTAATATCAGAGATAACAGGGATGGCGGGTGTCTCTGTCGTAGAAGTGGAGGCGAGAGTAGCTAGATCAATGTATGGAATCGAGGGACCTTCATCATTCTTTGGAACTTGGGGGATTTTGTAATATTTTTCTTCTAGGATTTTGTAGTAAGAAAAGGGTTTAGGATCCCCATGGATAGTGACCTCTTGGCCTTGGTATGTAAACTTGACACATTGGTGGAAGGTTGATGCCACTGCTTATATCTCATGGATCCACAGACACCCTAGGAGAATGTTGTAAGGAAAATCGAGGTCAAGGACTTGACAGGTGGTTTCCATAATTGTTGTCCCTACTTGAATAGGGTGTTGGATAGTGCCTTGAGACACTCTTTCTTGATCATTGTAAGCCCTAATTGTGACTCCTTTTCCTTTTTCAATGGAATCCTCTGAGATTCTCATATTCTTTATGAGCTTGAGGGAACAAATGTTTAAACCCACACCTCCATCCACCAAGAATCTCTTAACTTTGTTCTTATGCACTAGGACCTCCAGATGGAGTGTGCAATTGTGAGATGGCTATGCGGGAAATTCCTGATCAAAGAATGTAAGAAGATTTGGGGTAATAATGTTTCTAACCATAGCTTGGAATTGTTCAACATCAAGATTTACAAAGATGGTGGATGAGGCTAATGCTTCTTCAAGGATCTTTTTGTGGGCTAATGATATCTTTAGTAACTCCATGATGGAGATCTGAGCTGGGGTTCTTTTCAACTAATCAAGGACATTATATCCACTAGGAGCGGATCTTAGTTTGGAAGTGGATTCTCTAGGAGGCTAAGATGACCCTACGATGGTGATTTTTTTGGCTCTTGTGGTGACTCCACAATCAAATTGGGATCCTTTGATGGTGATAACAATGAAATACTCATCTAGGGATGCAACAACATGGTCGTATACATGATTCACACTTTTGAATGCACCCTCTCCCTTATCATTGTTATTGTTCCCTTTGTTGTTATGATTGGGCATCAGATTTGTGTAGATATTGAGATTTTGATTTTCTGCTGGTTGTTCCACATTTATGATTTTATCATCAATGAGGTCTTGAATTAATTTTTTCAACCTCATACAACTAGAAGTTGTGTGTCCCTTGATTTTGTGGAAATCACAGAGGTGATTTTTGTTGTACCATGAGGGTTTTACCAAGGGCTCTTGATAGTTGTCATAGGTGGGGATTGTGATGATTTTTTCCTCTACCAATCTCTTTATGATGGATTTAGTTGATTCCCCAAGGGCTGTGTACTGCTTGGTGGAGTTTTTGTTTCATTGGGGTGGCCCCCTTTGATTGTTCACATTGTTGACTGTTTGATTGTTTGGCTGTTGAGTCACAATGTTAGCTTGTCGATTGTTTTGATGGTGTTTTTGGGGTTGTTGTAGGGGTGCTAGTGTGTTTTGTTGAGGAGCATTAATGACAAATTTGGTGTCAACAACACCATCATTGGTAATGTTTCTATTTTTTTCCCATGTACTTGAGGTTTCTCATTATAGCTGGTGGATGGGTGATTGTTTTGCTATTTAGGATATGTGGGTGTCCCTCCTTGTGCCATAAGGGCTCACTCAATGTTAAGAGCCTTGGAGATTAATTGGTCATATGTGGTGATCCCTTGCACCTTAAGATGAAATGCCAAAGTTCCCTCCAGATTGGAGATGACAGTGAAAACTTGTTATTCTTCTCGCATGACCCATTTTCTCCTATTGGCCTTAGATCGCCATCATTGTAGGAAAGAAGCAAATGATTTGTTTTTACCTTGTTTAAGAGCTGATAGTTCCTCTAGACTGACATCCATACCAATATTGAATGCACATTTTTTTATGAATGTGTCTACTATCTCTTGGAACTTTTTGATGCTAGGAGGGAGGTGAGAGAACCAATCCATGGCGTGGCCAGTCAAACTTCTAGGAAATAGCCACATTAGATATGTATTGTCATATGCAACTTCCATGCAATGAACTTGGAATTCCCTGATGTGATCTTTAGGGTTTCCTGTCCCTTGGTATTTATCAAATTTGGGGATCTCAAATCCCTTTGGGAACTGTTTCATTACAAGACTCTTGTCAAATAGATAGGGACACAAGTTGCTGGGTGTTTTTGTGGTTTTTCCTGATTGAAGATCAAGCACTTGTTGCAAGAGTAACTTGATTTACATTGTTACGTCATTTTGTGGATTAGGGGGTGGAATGAAGGTGTTATGCAGTGGTTCACTTGTTGGAGGGATGGGTGGATTGGTTGGTGTGTTGTTGGATGGTTCTTGCACATTTTGTTGCACCAAGTATGCTCGTACTTGCTACTATACCGACGCTTGTTGTTGTGCTTGTTGTTGGTGCACTAATAGTGCATGTTGCTGAGATTGTTGTTGTTGTACCAACAATGCTTGTTGTTGGGCTGCTAGTTGGGTTGCTTCTTGCTACTCTTGGTATTGCTTCAACGCTTGTTGGTATGACTGTTGTTGGGCTGCTTGTTGTTGTGTGAGGTACAATGCTTGTGCCTATGCTTGTGCTTGTGCTTGTGCTTGTTGAGCTTGGTATTGGGCTCAAGCTTGCACTTGTGTCTGATCCTAGAATTGTTCTTGTTGGGTAGGTTGTGCAATCTATGCAACTTGTGTGGCTTGTGCAACCTGTGCGGCTTGTGCAACCTGTGTGGCTTGAGCTACTTGCTATGGTTGTTGTGCCTATTGTGTGACTTGAGCTACTTGAGTGGCTTGCGCTGCTTGAGTGGATTGTCCTGCTTGTTGTGCTTTTTGTGCAACTAATTGTGTTTGCACTTGCTAAGCGACTAGTTGTGTAGCTTGTCAGTTTTGGATTTGTTGAAGTGCCTTTTGATAGGCAGCTTGTTGAGAAACTTGTAACACAAAGCTAAATTGGTTTGGCATATCTTTTTTTGGTGGTGGAGGTGGTGGTGTTGGCGACGGATTTGGTATGGTGTTTGTTGCCGTGATGAGAGAAACTATTGTATTGATGATTGGGATTTGTATAGTGGATGGTGCAATCGATATGCTTGGTCCTTGAGAGACCATGTTTTGAGGTATTTGGGGAATGGTTAATGATGTGGTGGTTTCTTGAGTTATTGGGATGGTTTCCATTTGTTGTTGTGATATCGATGGCAAGATGGGAGGATTTGGTATGATGCTTTGATTGATGTTTGGGGGATTTTTTTGAATGAGTGGCGGCAACAAAGGTAACCCCAAGCTGAGAGTTGATGTTGATGTTGGTAGTAAGGGTGGAAGTAGTGGAAAAGTGAGTGGCATACTTCCTTGGGGAAATGATGAAGATGAAGGGTCAAAGATGCCCCTTGGTCCAAATAAGTCTCCTTCTCCTTGTGAGGTTATAGGGAGAGAGGTTTGAGGTGTTGCATGAAATGATGATGATGGGTCATTAGGATCATGAAAGGTGAGGGGGACATATAGGTGTGATGGATTTTGGGGTACAGATTGCCCCAAGATAGTTTTTGTGTCCAAATATTGATTGCTCACGAGGGGGTGTGTTTGTAGTGCATTGAGAAATGTGCTCCCTTTGTTAACAATGGGTTGAGTTGGAGTAATGGATGATGTAATTTGTGGGATGGGTTGGGTGATGCTTTGGAATGGAGGTGTGGATGAGATTGGGGGCATGGATGAAATTGGAGGCATGACCCCAAGATTTTGTTCCACAATGGTGCTCACATTGTAATCAAAAGGGAGTTTAGATCCTTGTTTTTCTAATTCAAGCATGTATTGTGAGGGATGGAGTTTCATCATGATGTTGACAATTCTATGATTCTTGGGATTTTGGACCATTCCAGTGATCTCTTCTAGCATCATCCCAAAGGAGTTATTGGTGATATCATCTACTTGACCTTCCTCTTCTAGATTTTGTGATGATGAAGGAAGATTAGTTAGGGGATTGCTTGATCCAACGAGATTCATTTCAGAATTGGTTTGGCTTAGGTCACTTGAAGTTGATGTTTCTTTGTTGGTCTCCATGTTCTTCTTATGTTGCAATCTTGTTTGAACCATAAAACGAGGCTAAAAAAAAGAGAAGATCTAGGATGATTAAGGGTCAAAGGTGTGATGGTGAAATGCATGAAAGGTGGATTATATGGATGATTAAACTCTTAGAAGATCTTGAGGAAGGGTGCTATACTTTTGGGACTTTTTTGGATTCTTGGATTTGATATTGACCTTGACTTGGTTTTTTGGATTGTTTTGATTTTTGGATAATGAACAAATGAATCCCAAGATCTTGGATGTTATCTATGGGATAGACTTGCTCACAAGATGATAATTTGACTAAGTGTATGGAGAAGGATGCATCTACCTATACTTAACCAAACAAGATGATTTCATGATAATTTAACTAAGCATATGGAGAAGGATACATCTACACATTATTAGTGAAAAAAATGTTTTGATTCAAGGATTTTGATTTGTTTCAAGGATTTTTTGATTCATGGATTTGCCAAAAAAGTCTAGCATGAAGGATGATTTCAAGATTTTCAAGAGTTGTTGGTGAGATGATCTTGGTTTGATGTTGGAAAGATGGATGAAGTTTGACTTTGATCCTATTGTGTACCTAAAAAGACTCTTGTTTACAAGACCTTAGTTTTGAAGAACATGATTTACTCTAAAAAAGGTGCTCAAATTCCCAAAAAAGATTTGGATTTTGACAATAATAAAACGAGTACAAATTGGGATTGTTTCATGAAGCTCTTCTATAAAAGTTGAAAAGTAATCTTTCTCTGAATTTGTAGAGCGTTGAGAGATGCTTTTGATGATGTTTTGGACTAAGAGCTTTTGACTTTGGTTTCTAGATTTTGATCTTGCGTGAAATCATTTGATACACATGTGTGGGGTTCAATTGTTCTTAGCTTTGCTTAGTAATTTTTTTTTACCACAAACAATTCTTGATTAGGTATTTGAGCTAGATGTCTAACATCTTAACTTCTTATCCCACAAAGTATATTATGTGGAACTTTAATGAAATCAAGGAAAAAGTTACCTATTGTTTACTTTAGTAAGAAAATTGAGATATAAACCCAAATGTTTAGAAACCTCTAGAGATAGAATCCTTAGGGAAAGCAATAACACTTGAATTTTTTCAAAGATATTTGATTCCTAAAGGGTTTGACATTTGATGGAAATGTTGAATGTTTGTTTTCCCAATGTCTACAATCAAGTAAAGTGTTTTGTTTCCAAGAACATGCACAACCCTATGGCTATGAAAGACTATATTTGTTGAATCCCCACTTGGACAAGTCTAGCTACACCTACTTTTAGCGAATGGTTAAATTCTTGACCACACAAGCTCCCCCTTACAATGCACTCACTTCTCGAGTCAGCCAAGCATCAGTACCCATGAATCTCCCATGGCATACTTTCCATTTCTACTAAGAGCAATAAAAGTGTGGGGCGACTTTAGAATGACCGTTCTTGCACCAACAAATAGATCAAGGATTTTGGAATTTTCTAAACAAGGGTTTTAATACAAGCATTATATTCGTGGGGGACCATCCATATGGTGAGAGACCATTGTTGCCCTTCTTGTCGGAATAATCCTCATGATACTTGCCTTTCTTCAAGTACCCACACTTATATACTAAATGGAAGTTGGTTGGCTTTAGTGTGTTCCTAGTTGGGTCATTCCCTTGGGTGATTACTTTTTCCCACAAGTCAGGCCCTCTAAGATAACACAAAAGTGAGCAAACACATCCGTAGTTTGATTGATCTTTGTTTAGAAAGAAAGAGAGAACACACACGATATGTTACACTCACACTTGCAAGATTTGTTCAATTTTTAATCACAAATGAAATGTGGAGGCAATCACTTACACAAATTAATGTCACAAAAAGAATTTTGATTCTCAAGATCGTCGTGAGGTGCAAGAGAAGTGCATACGCTTTTTGATGATATTATTTTGAGTAAGTGATTACAAAAACAAAGATGCACATATTCATTTTAAATCCTCAAAGCAATGATTCGATTATTTTTAAAGCACTAAAATGAAAGATGAAAGTTTCTTTGTTCAATTTTTAACCTTAAACAAAATCTAGTAAGTTTGCCTAAAATTACTTTTAAGCCCTTTGTAGCAAAAATGAAAGCTTTTGTAATGTTCTTTTTAGAGCCTAGAAGAAATTTAGTGTATCCTAAGAGCATGAAAGATAAAAAATCCTTTAAGAGAAATATTATAAGTTCTCCCAAAGTGTTAAGAAAACACTAAAGTGTTCAAAAACACTTGATGTAATGAGATGATGATGTCATTATGAAACTTCAACTTGGTTTCCCTTCTTCACCTTTGATTAAACCAACCTACAAAAAATGAGTTAGCACTACAAAATAGAGCTCAGGAAAGCAATTAATATCCCAGATGATCAAAATAAAAAAATCACATGTTTAAAAAAAAACTAAAATTTCACTTTTTACTTCACTCCAGTGGTGCAACTCGCATATGCGACATTGTTTGAAGAACTCAGCGAAAATGTATAGCACCGCTAGGCCTACAAACGGTGCTTTGCAACAAACCAGAGAGTGTAATGGCGGCGTAGTTTTGCTCAACGACATAGTTTGAAGTTTGAAAATTCTAGCGCCCAAAAATTAGACTAGCATCACAGTTTGAAATTTTGAATTTATGGGTAGGAAGGTTACAGCGGCAGAGTTTGGAGTTTGTAGCATCGTTGTAGGCACCGCTAGACTAATAGCAGTGTTGTATGTCACCGCTGGAATGATAGTGGTGCAGTTCCTTGTAGACACCAAAATAGAGAAAAACACAGAATTTTGTTAAAAAACATGATTAGAACTTTGAGATTTTCCCTCCTTCTAGTGCCAAAATGTAGAACCCCAATCCTAGACTTGCACAAACATAGCAAAAACACATAATGTTAGATCAAATGCAAGTGAGAATAAAGATTCCCCATGAAATCCATTTAAATTGCAAAGAACAAGAAATGAGATGAAGAGCATAAGAAAACATAAACAAAAGCTATCGAATTCTATTCAATATAAAGCAAAATCTTGATTCCATGGGGGAATTAGTACCAATTTGATGTGGAAATTGGTCCTTTCCCAACTCCTATGATGCAATTTTGATGAGTAATCCACTTTGGTGAAGATTCAATTGAGCTCCATGATGAAAAATCTGCATAACCTAGCTAAGATCTTGATAAAATGGATGAAAATAGATATGCTTGAGGATAAAATTGAGTATAGTAGACTTTCTAAAATTGTGGATGATCAAAATGAGGAGAGAAGCCTCTTATTTATAGGAAGACAAGATGGAGGAATGAGCAAAATGGAACAATGTGGGATCATTCAACACCCAATGGGCAAGTGCAACTTGTCAAGATGTGAATGGAGGAAGCTTGAGCACATTTTGGTGAATGTGCACAGTAAATGAAATTAGGTGGAATTTGAAAATCATGAAATGACATGTAAGAGGGAAAAAGAATGAATTAAATGCCACTTGGCTCAATGCACAAGGACATGTAAGAAGCAATGAATGTCTTGTTGGAAGGACAAATCCACTTGGAGGGATTTTTGAACAACCTTGGAGGAATATTCCCCTAAAGATGCCAAGTTGAGAGAAAATAGAGATTTAATAAATTAATTAAATGTATTTTCATGTGCAAGTGGCAAAAGCTAGAGAATGGGACATGGATTAGAGTTAGCATTAATTAGGATTTGATTAATTATGATGATGTTAGGTGATTTGACAATTTTGACTTAGATTTTAGGATTTAAATAAATCAAAGTTGAGAGGAAAATGATTTAGATTTAATTAAATAAAGGATTTGATTTATTTAATTAAAGTGAGATGATGATGTTAGATTAAATCAAATAAGGTTTAATATATTTAATTTAATAAGATGACTTTAGAGATTTAATAAAATAAAATGAATTATTTAATTAAATAGAGATCAATGGATTAATTAAATAACATTTGATTTATTTAATTAATGAGAGAGAATGAATTAATCAAATAAATGATAATTTATTTAATTAAGGGATGAAGAGTGATGATTTAGCTAAGAATATTATTTAGGATGAAATGGTGTTAGTAATTAGGATCAAGTGTGTCGGTACATTTTTCGTGTCTACAACAGGACATCCCAGGGGCAATGGAGAGATACTAGAGGATTAATTGGGAGAGTTTGTGGGCGTGAAGTGTCATTTGCATGAGCGGAATTGATATGGGATGAGCTAGCAAAGAATATATGCCCATGGAGAGGGGGCTTGGATGATGCAGGGGTCACATCGAGATATGCAACCTTGTGGCAAGGTAGGATACCTGCGAGGATTACACCAGTAGTCTGGGGAGATTAATCACTAGTACATGCACTAGTGGCACCAAAGGTGAGGGACAAGGGAGAGGAAACAACAAGTAGAGGTGGTGAGGATAGACCCAGACAGAGAGCCCTAATACTATACCTTTCACAGTGCATAGATGACACAATAGATAAGTTGGCAGGGGCACAGGCTCAGATAGGAGTTTTGTAATAGAGAATGAGGAAAACACAAGTAGAGATTATAGGGAGCACATCCTATGACCAATGACAAGGAAGCAACAGATGAAGAGAGGTTGTAGGGGGAGGTGGAGAGAATTCAAGGTGAGAGGGATGAGGCAGTGGGGCTAGAAGAGTGGGAAAAGCTACAGGTGGAGAGATTACAAGGCCTATTTAAGGCCATGTAGGGGGAGAGAGACGAGGCTAGGATATATGAAGAGGTTGTGGAGAGCACAACGAGGGCCAATGGATTGCAGAGGGAGAGGGATGAGGCATTATTGTGCATCGAGTAGGCAGAGGCTCAAGTCCAAAGCATGAGACTATCCTAGGGCACCTGGGAGTAGAGGAGCAGGATATAGGCTGGTAGAGATTGGTACAAAAGAGAGAGAGAGAGAGACTCCATCTAGTCACAAAGTTCCCAAGAGATAGGCTTCTGGATGGGTGTGTGCTATAGTGTAGTTCCAAATCTTGCATGGAGAGTGCCAACTTTCTCAGAGATGTTTGGTGGGAGGTATCAGTCAGGTGGGAGGTTGTGCTCAATAGAACCATCTAGATCTATAGGGATAGGGAGGAGGGATCCAGGACCACCCTAGTGATCAAACATAGCCAATATTTGGGGTGGAGAGGGAGGACATGGTTGACAGGGGGACAGGTATAGGGTCCTAGTTTTGATAGATACCCAATGGACACATATTTATACAAGCACATAGTTCATGTATAGATTCTTTTGTAGTTGGAGTCAAAGATTGGTTTATTCATTTAGATTTAGGACATCTGATGTGTCAGTTGTACACATATTCATTTCTACATTTTCATTTGTCTGTACATGTATTGATTATTTCAATGGACATTATATGAACTTTATTATGGACTATGCCATGGATATTATGGACTTTATGATGGAAATTATTATGATTTATATGTATGATATGGATGATTATGATGATGCCCTACA
Organism: Sequoia sempervirens; assembly: GCA_007258455.2. NCBI lineage: Eukaryota > Viridiplantae > Streptophyta > Pinopsida > Cupressales > Cupressaceae > Sequoia > Sequoia sempervirens. The sequence goes on from VDFB02000003.1 coordinate 130,613,705, forward strand.
TGTGATGTCTATGTGATGTTTATTGGATGCCCTTGTTATTTTATAACACATGTATGTATGACGAACATGTGATTATGATTATGATGGATGTATATATGATGGTATACATGATTGAAACTTTGTGATGCAAGATGAGATGCTTGTGGTTTATGCATATGATATGGATATGATTTTGACGATTTATGATGCAGGTGGCTATATGATTTTGATTTGTTATGTATGCATATGGGATTATGAAATGTGTTCATGTATGACATGGATGTGTATTATGATATGCATAATGGATGAAATATGAATATGTATAATTTCATGGATGGATTACATGCATCTAATTGAATGAAATGTATGTAATGGAATGAATGTAATGAAAAACAAATTAAGATGCTTAGAATAACAAATATATATTATTCTAAACAAACTTAAAATGATAATGAAAATGAAAATGGTAATGAGTTAAGATGCTTAGAATAACAAATATATATTAATATAAACAACTTAAAATGATAATGAAATGCAAATGGAATGGATTAAGATGCTTAGACTAACAAATCTATGTTAATATAAACAACTTAAAATTATAATGAAAAATGAAATACATTAATGAAATATATAATGAAGTGGATAATGAAAGTTAATGAAATGATAATGAAACGAATAATGGAATTGATAATGCAATGGATAATGCAACCTAATGAAATGGATAATGAAATTGATAATGCAAACTAATTAAATGAAAATGCAAAGTGAAATGGACCATGGTGGGTGATATAGTGCACCTTCCAAAAACTATAGGGACCCTGATAGGAAGAATAGGTGGGGGATATCATTTCAACAACCAAAAATCAAAGATCATGGGCTAGGGAAAAAGGATTAGGATAAATGAAATGCAATGGGATGATGAATGAAATGAAATTATAATGCCATTATATCATATTAGGAGCACTGAATTTTACTATAGCATAAGATACTAGACACTTGGGTATTAGGAACCAATTCCAATTAGTATCGTTTGTGTAGGAAAGACACAACAAACAAGAAGGTTATCCCAACATCTCAAAGTCATAGGGACTTTGGTAGGGCTTGATGTTGGAATAACCACAAGCATGTAAATGATGCCCCATCCTAACACAAGACCACAAGGATCTTGGTGGGTACTACATAGGACAACCAAGAAGACAAGATCATGTAAAAACCCAAGATATGCCCCTATTTCTACCAATGAAAGAACACCGTGATATGATGGATCATGGTGACCTTGAGTGGGTATGATAGGAAGCTCAAATGATAAAAAAAATGCAAAAGCAACAAAAGATAAAAATAAATTTTAAATATCATTTTCCATAGGACCAATAGGTGGATGGGATTGATGTGGTTTGATATGAGGAAGGATACATCTTGCTAATCTACCAAAGATAGATGAGGATAAATTATTCGATTGACATGACTCAAGATACTCAAAACTGATTGAACCTTATGGTACCAATGGATTTTGTTGGTAGGAACCAACTGGATAAGGACACTCCTAATGACACGACACAAAACCAAGACACATCCGAAAGGAAAAATCTAAGGTCTCAGGGGCTGATTAAATGATTAGCCTTGCCTACGTGAATATGTAGAGACCTCATAGTTCGATAAAAATGCTGATGACCAATGATGGATAAAGTGGAAAGAGGATGATGAAGACTCAAACAAAAAAACAAAAGCCTTGGAGGCTCATCAAAGATGGCCTTTCCTATACAAAATAAATTTGGAGGAAGAGATTTATGTCATAGCCAAAGCACTATATTGAAAAAGGTAAGGAAAAATTAATTTACAAGTTGAAGAAATATTTGTATGGTCTTAAGTAGTCTCCTAGGACATGGTACCAATATTTTGATAATTTTTTGTTGGGATATAATTTTTGAGGTCCAAATCAAATTATTTCATCTATTATAAGATGGATACTAACATCTTCCTTATTCTTACATTATATGTTGATGATATGTTATTTTTCAATAATGGGAAGGGTATGGTTTTTTAATTCATCTCAATTTTTAGCATAATTTGGTATGGACTTAGGGTATAGCTAGGTTAATCTTGGGGATGAATATTAGAGAAGATAGAGCTATTATAAATAATTGGTTGGATAAAAAGAACTACTAAAGAGATTCACTATGCTAGCTTTTATATCATTGTGTGTTCCTATTTTGGTGGAGAATATGCTACCAATTTAATAGTGTTTTAATTTTCCAAGTGAGATAGAGGATATGGCTAGAGTACCTTATGATAGTATAGTTGGGTAAATTTATAATTTAAATGTATGTTATGGTCTACATGAGACCAAACATTACCCGACTAGTGAGAGTCCTTATCCATTTAATGACTAATACCAGATGAGTACATTGGGATGTGGTGGAAAAAGTCTTTGGGAATTTATGTGGTCCCTATGAGTAATCCATTAATTATTATGGTAATTTTATAGGGGAGAAAAACTCAATGACTTTTCATAGATTTATGGATTTAAATTGGGCTAGAAATTTTGATAGTATGATATCCACTAGTGGATATGTTTTCAATATGTGTGGTGATGTTATCAATTAGATGAGTATATGGTAGTTTGTAGTTTATTTTTCCACTATAAAAATAGAGTACACAATATCTATTCTTTCTTATAAGGAATCTATTTGCCTTCAATTTTTATGTTTTGATGTGGAGCTACGTCTAGTAGCTATTATAATTCTATGTGATAGTTAGAGTGCCATATGTTTAGTAAAGAATTCAACCTTTCATGTAGGGATGAATCATATTTATGTCAAGTTCCTTTTTGTGACATGGTAGAGGTTGGGAGGGTGATTTTGGGAAAATTTCACACTTTGTATAATGCTATAGGTGCATTGACAAAGATCGTGAGCTTAAAATATTTAAAGTGGTGTTATGAATCTATGGGCCTCTCAAACCCTAGCAATTAGTTGATAATATAATTAGTACTCCCTTTTATCTTGCAAGGTATTTGATAAATGGAATAATTTTAGGCAATTTTTCTCAATCTTGATCCTAATGTTTTGATTATACATGAAATATAGGTTTTGAAGGGACTTGCAACCATTTACTACTTTAGATACAAAATGCTGCTCTAAAGATACTACACTAAGACATCAACAACAACCCAAAACCCAAAACACTAGAAGTTACAAAATGTTGCTCCAAAGATATAACACTAAATTATTAGCAACAACCATTAGCAAAAACATAGCAAAATAACAGGAAAAAAACTGAGAACCAACAACAGAAAAACAAACAAAAAATAGACAATAGGACACTACTTCATACTACTTCCTATGCAGCCCAATCATGTCCAACAATTCTTTTTTCTTTTCTTCAAAGGATTTCTTCTAGTCAGCCAATCCTCTAGCAGCAGGGCCTTTACCATCATCCTTTGCACCTTTTTTCCCTTTACCTTTGGCCAATTGTTCCTTCTCCATTAACTCAAAAAATATAACTGGTCCTCTCTAAGTTCACTGATCTTGCAAAATAGGAGCTCCAAAGATTCTACACTATTCTTCTTTGAAATGTGACAGGCAAGGAGAATTTTCTTGATATCCGCATTGGTTTCCAAGACCTTGGCTTCTAAACCAGCCAAGCACTGCTCATAAAGGGACTTGAAATCAATGAATGTACCCTCAAGATCAACAATCATGTCAATCAAAATATTTGAAGCCAAACCTTTCAAAATATTCTACAAATTCTCCTTCAATCCCCTTATTTTGATGTTGACCCTATTGAATTCCTGTAGAGTTCATTTTTCCAATTTGAAAGTTTCAGCAACCCCCACCCTCGCCATGTCAAGAAGCTCAAACATAGAGGTGGAGTCATCATTGAGATAGGAAAAGTCCTCTGAGAGGGGATTAGCCTTTAGAGGCTTAGTCTTCTCTTGCTTCTATTCAACACCCTCCTCCTCCTGAACCATTTTATCACCCATAGGATCCACATTATGAGAGTTTTGAATCGGGGAATCATCAATTTCCACTACCTTCTCCTCTAGAGCCTTCTCCTTGCAAATTTTTGTGGTATCCTTAACCATATCTTTTGAGGCCTGGTTCATCTTGGCAATGCACTTAGAAACCCTTCTAGGCTTATCCTTGGCCTTCGTAGTTGTCATATTATCCTAGAATCCCTCCTCCTTACCACTAGCCTTGATACCACCCTAGTTAATGTCCATAGCTTCATCCTTGGGCATAGAATCCAAAAATCCCACCTTCGTATCGTCACCATCAAAATGGGACTTCGAATCATGCAAAATAAGACGCTTGACTACCCATTTTCCTTTAGGGTTACCCTTCTTCCTATTTTTGGAATGGGCAACCATAAGGGATTAGGTCCCTTCCTCACCTTCTTCATTCTGCTCCTCCTCCTTAGCCACACTAGTATCTGAGCCAGAAGATTTAGAATCCTCACTAGGAATCTTCTCCTTGCCTTAATTGAAGAGGTAGGGATAAGGGCTTTTACATGCTCCATAATTAGCAAAATTAGGCCCTCATGAATGATTGATGCCATCCTATTTTTTAAATGTGCATACATAGAGACCTCCATGGAGGACAAGAGAAAGAATAGAAAGGAAATAAATAACCCATGCCTAAAATGATTTAAAAGAGTAAAATGATGGCCAAGGATAGCCGTGAATTTTCCTTCCAGAGTCACATACCACATTACTGCTTCCACAATATTCACCCATATTTTCTTGAGAGATTTCCGCTATTAGCCCCAAGCCTCCATCTTGATGATTTTTTTCCATTCATCATCTTTGAAAAATTGAGCCATTGCCTCCCCATTACTCTTCTTTTCCTTGACGAATTTATGGCCTACCATAGGAAATCCAGCCACAATATCTATGAACTCTTCATTGATATCAACAACCAAGCCCTTAATATGGATTTTGCAGTTGTGCCAACAAGAAACAAACCCTGTTGAAGCATTTGGATTGTTTCCATGCATCTTATCCAAAAATGGCATGAAATTCCCATGTTGGAGAATCCTCCAAATTTTCTTCTTTCTCAGGCTCGCACAAGAATGAGGCACAATTCTACTTCTGTCGTCTCCCATATTCACAAGAACCAACAAAAAAAATCCTTGGCAAGTAGAGTTCATCTGATAGCCAATAAGCCGAGTGATACCCACAAAATGTGTGAGTCGAGAGTTGGTACTAATGGTTAAATAACCCCACCACAAAACTCAGCCAAAACCATCATTTCTCATTGATCCTAATGTTAAGTATATAGTAATATTATTTAAAATATAAAACAACAAAAACTTATTTTTTGGGCTATAGAGCTGGTTTTTGGTAGAAATAAATATTCTTAGTTGTTCAACATCATTTATATGGATGCCTTTTATATAAATATTTTTCAGCTCTACAATTAAGAAAAATTAGGCTCTAACATACTCATAGATCAAAATTTATGACACATTGGAGATGTAAAATATTTAGGACATATAAACTAGCTATAAGAGGGAGTTCCACTTATTGACCAACTTACAATGCATGTTGTGATGTGCCATAATGAATCTTTAAATGGAGATAATGAGACTAAAATTGAACACTCAAGTTGGTGAGTGGATTATGATGCACTTATAAAAGGCAGAAGAAATATATTATTTTTAGTATATTAACTCATCTTGGGATTTAGGTGTTGGTTTTATAACTAGGTGTTTGGGTACTACATTTTTGAGTGGCTTTATCTCATGGCTTTGTAATTACCATTTTTTGTTTTTGTGTATTACTTCTCCACATTATTGAGTGCTTGAGATGCATGTATTTAATATTTGATTTGTATGTATTATTATGCTACTAGAATTTATCCAAATTTGTATGCTGGTGATACTCCTATAAGGGCATGCCCTTGAGATTGTATTGTAACCTTTGTTGTTGATAATAAAATTGGTTTTTGTTTGAGTGTGGAGTTTTTTCCTAAAAATATTTTCTCCACATACACCTATATTATGATATATTTGTTTATGTTTTTATACATTTTTTTTCTTATTTTTATCATTATAAAGATATTAAATTTGTACATTACTCTCCTTTGAGATTAGTTTAGGGATAATTCCCATGTACCTTACTTCCTTTCATCAAAACAAGGGAAAAATTAATAGTGAAATTTACATAGCTATGTCATTTCCTATTTATTGTTATGCCCTTATTTGAGAGAATGGCTTGATACATTTACAAATATTAATACCTCAATATTGTGAAAAGTTAGACACATTCCCCTAGCCTTCACATATCCAAATTAAACACATTCCCATACACCCATCTACATCTTATTCATTTGTGCACATCTTTCCATACATACCCCATTTACTACACCTATGATAACTATACATTATTTTGGTCATATATTTTACTATTCCATCATCTTGGGTCATTTCCTTGGGTGGAGGGTTCATCTTGCATCAATTATTTTTATCCCTAATTTTTAAAATTCGCATTTTAACTTTGGCCCTCTTTATCAATTTAACTGGTCGTTGTGAGCCGACCAAAGATATTTGCATGATTAATTTCTATGCACATGTATTTAAAGGCATTCAATTAAATTCATTTAGCATCCTATCATATGATCCACATGAATCATTTGACTATCATTTGCATTCAATGAACATTCTAAAAATAATTCAATTGCTGCACTAAAAAGAACAAAATTTACATCAACATATTCATCTAGGAAATTTACATGATTGCTTGTTACTTTTAATATTTTGAGCAATTATATAAGTTAGTTTTTTAAAGGGTTGACCTATGAGAACATATGACCGACTAATTTGAAAAACTCTAAAGCTTTTTAAAATACCACTAGTCTAGAAAGCAAAAAAGGAAATAATAAACCCATCAAATTAGGCAACAAAAGTGTACATCAAGAATTGTTAACTATGTACATCAAAGGATGGGTCCATATATGTGGAAGTGATTTGTAGGCATATCTTTGATCAAGATAGAGAAACATGTATTTCACACTATCGAAAGTGATATATAGGCATATAGATATTATTTCTAATCTCAAGACAATGCAAATTCGAAAATTACAACAAACTTATTTATCTTGAAAGCAAAACTATATGACAGACCTTAATTCATTCAGAATTTTCACGTGACTGGTAGCGTTGGTGCGACACGCCCTCCGGTACCATGAGGACGATGGAGAGACTAGACCTCATGACCTCTTGCCTACAATAGAATGCTTTAACCAATCGAACTAGACCCACCGCCCCTTAAATTATTTATGTACATTCATCTTACTAAATTAAGCTAAATTACTTTTCATTTGAATCTAATTTTCTAATCAAAATAAAATAAAATTACCTATCTCAAAATAAGATAAAAAAAGGAAAATTCAGTTTTCTTATCAAGCTTAAGAACACACTATTGCCATGTTACAAAATTTTTTATTTATCATTGATATTTTATATTATGTAGAATGTGTTATTTCAATGTTTGGGTGCCTTGTCTTTTTAGTGGAAATCTTAGACTAAGAGAGAGAAAAGGGAAAAATTATCCATGTATTTGTTGTGCAAAATATGGGGCATGGATGATCACTAGCTCAGCATGACCTCACCATTCTCTGGGGAAGTCAAATTCATAGAATTTTAAAATAAATAAATGTTTGGCAAATTTGGAACCTTTGGTGGGCACATAGTTGATGTCATATTACATATTGCTGAATGGAACGTGTCATCATTTATCACGCAAAATATGGGAGGGAATTACATTTGGAAGACAAAAGCTTTTTTCTCTTTAAAAAAGTCTTAAAGATGATGTATTCCACTTCCTTTTGTGTCTTCAACACATATAGACATCAGCATATGTTAAAGTAAATCCTTGGTTTCAAGAAAAATATATATTTATATATTATTGTATAATAATTTGGTCAATGTATTATTATTATTATTTTTTAATTTTTATAATTTAAATTATTTGAATTTTTTACAATAAAAAGTATATTAATAGTCATATATATATATACATACACATACACATATAATACAAACACATATGTATATATTGTTAATATAAATTATTTTTAATATAGTGAAATATTATAAATATGGGCATCGTTTATCTTAAAATTGTGTTCAGTCGCTTAACTTTCTTTCAAATGTCAGGATGACATAATTCTGAGAGATATGACAAATATATCAAACAAAAGAAAACTAGTTATTCCGAAAGATTTGCAAATGTTAGGATGACATAATTGCATTAATAATTTCTCCAAAAGAAGATAACAAGAGTGTGCAAATATATAATGAGACCCTTGCATATATAAGCAAGGATGAGGAGGTGAGAAGGTAGGAGTGAAAGAGTAACTACCACTCCAAAGATGCAATACATGAATGCTTAAATGGAAAATGTGTGAACATGTGTGAAATGTGCATGCAATAGGTATCTGAGAAAGTGAGTACATGTGTCCCAACCACATGAAGTGAGCTGAAAATTAAAAAAGTCCCTAAGTAGAGACTTAACTAGTGTGAATGGGTCAACCTAGAAAAAGTGATATGCTAACTAGATATGAAATAATCCTATTTACACTACCAAAATAAATAGTAAAATTTACTAATATTTTCCTCACTTGGTAAGGCTTTTTTGTGTTTTCCTCAAGCCTTTTGCCACTATGAACTTTCCAAATCACATAAGTTTCTTACTTCTTTTCTATTAATTTTTCCATATTATTATTGAATAGTTATGAAAAGTTGTATATTTTAAGATGCGATTATTTTGGGATAGAATTTTCTTTGGTAAAAGACTATTTGATAAAAAAATATCATGAAGTTAGTTAGCTATTTTTTTCCTATGACATAGCTTATACAAGGTTTGCACTCAAATAAGCTATAGTTGAACAAATGACAAGTTATGATACTAAAAACATATAAAATAATTTTTTTTATGACACATTTATAATATATTAAAATTGTACAAGATGGTAGGTTTGTTTGGACATGATTTTGAGAAATTTAAAATGAGTTATTAAATTTTTCATTGATATGAATGTCATGTTTGTCATACTTTTTTTGTTTTAATTGTAAAATTTTATTATGGTTGATTTTAATTGAAGAACATGTTCTTAAAGTTAGATAGTCTCTCATTTGACATGTTTTTCTTAAAACATACATATCTTGACTTCTTTTTTCTTTTGCATTAGTCTTTTGGGAGGTGATGTGTACTTTAATGTGGTTGTAAGGTTTGCCCATCTTTTCACACACATGCACACATATAATTAGGAGCTGAAGGTGGGTCTTGAGAGAGCTCAAACTTTTTTACAATGATCAAAATATACACACTAAAGATTGGCACACATCACAGGAATAAACCTACCCACAAAAGGAATTAAAAGAGAGATGGAAACCAACATCATAAAAACAATGAAACAACAAACTAACAACACAAGAACATAAACCACCGAGCTTATAGTTGAGATGATGAATGAGATTTCAACAATTCCTACACATTCCACTCCTCAAGGAATTCTAGAGGATGTTTTGTCACCTCACTATCAAAATCAACAATATCACTCTCCTTCAAATTCAAAATTTGCATATTATATAATTTCTTTTAGAGTCTCATTTTCATTATTCAATAACACCAAAAATATTATTTATTTCACTTATTTTTTAATATTTATTAACATTAAAAATCAAATATTCAATCAATGAGAATGATGTTATGTTCTTTTGTTATATTATCTATTGAGATTTAGTTTTTCCAGAGATACAATGGTTAAATCATGACATTGTTGTTGTAGACACCAAGGTGCAAACCCCCTATTGGGCCATAGTGATCAAGCGCATTGCGTCCTTATTGATTCATTGTGCTTGCAGGTTTGAACCTTACGTTTGCCTATTATAAAAGAGAGACCCAATGACATGAAAATGAAGATTTTTGCCAAAAGAATCATTAGCCGAGATACAAACCTCATGAGATTGACCTCTATTGTGTCAACAATTGAGAAATTTGATCCATAGCTCCAGTGAAAAAGTGTTTAATATAGACTTTTGTGACACCCACAAATTTGTTTAAAAAGTGTTTAATATAGACTTTGTGACACCCCCCAATTAGTTTCTTTTTATCATGTAATACTGCTCCCTAAATTTTAGCAATGCAGCTATCCATGCACGACCAGTAGCTCAGCATGAGTTCACCATTACAGTCGAGTCAACTTCCTTGTGCTTTTTGAAGTTAAAAAAATCCTTAGTGGGCACACATTGTCATAATAGACAATGCTGAATGGTACATGCCATTCTTTGCACTTTATTCTGCTACACATTTACGCAACACACAATTGATACTGGATTGCATTTGGAAGACAATATCTGGTTCTCCGGGCCACCTTGCTCCCTTAAAAGTCTTACCAGATCATGTATTCCACTCCCATCTTGTCTGCAACTCATATATCCAGTTTCCTTTGGGACTCCTTTCAAACCTTTAACTAGAAACTATGGCTACCCTCTTGAGGTTCATCACTGTGTACTGTGGACATATTTGACTGATTTTTTTAATGGCAGATACTTGTTTAACATTGCTTTTCATATCTTGGAATGGTTTATGGTTAGAGTAAGAAACATCAAACAGATAGATATATTTAATGGTTTATTTAATATATTTTAAAGAAAATATATATGACTTTCAAATTTATTTTTAGTTTATATTCAGCATTAATTATGACATCAGACAAATTTATCATTAGCAATTCACTATCAACAATTCATTTCTAACAATTCACCTTTGTTATATTCATCGCATATACAATTCGTCACCAACAATTTATTGCTATGGTATATTCACCGTGTATACCTTATTTATGCATTCAACCAAATCTCTCTACTTTTTCTTTTTGGGTGCTCCTGGCCACTTAAATATTAAAAAATGTTTATACCATGACAATGAATTGCTGGTGGTGAATTGTATACACGATGAATATGTCGCGGCGATGAATTGTTGGCAGTGGATTGTCGTGAATTTTTGGCACTGAATTTTCCTAGAGCCATTAATTATGAGATTAGATATTTAATTATAAAAAATTGGTAAATATGTGTAACGGTAAAATTTGTATATTCATGTTAGTTTCTATTTATTTTTAAATTCATTTTAAGAGTATGGTTTAGTACAAGTAAACATCAATAAATTGGTACAATCTAGTGTAAAATTCGACTTATTCTTTGATCTTTCACCTATCTCCATTTATGCACATTCTCATGCTTTCGAATTTATGCCATTCATTCCTACATATTTTTCCATACACGTTATATTTATTGCATCATCATATCTAAATATCTATTTCCTACACTAGAATTACTACTCCCTTAGCATAGGTTAATCTTGTGCTGTTGATTTGTCCCTTGAAAGTCAAAAATTCAAATTCAAATTTTATTAGCTCCTACCCATTTCTTTTCTTCTTTAGCTAGATTGGTACACATTTGGCATGATTTAATATAATTCAATGTGCATGCATTTATCATCCTCTCATTTTTTATAATCATTAACAAAATCTTATGCGTTGGAGAGATGAGTCATTCTAGGAACACTTTCACTGAAGCACTAAACTAAACCTAAATTTGTATAATCATTCTAGAGCATCTAGACATATTTGAATATTGCCATCCTCAATCACTTCCATAACCATAAATCCAAGATTTCTTAGGGGCTGACCTAGGATTACTTGACCCTAGTAATATAGTAGCCTCCCCAAGGTATTATCAAATATTTTCAATCCTTGACTATCAACATAAAACATAGTTTAGGGCAACACAAGTTGCGGAATTCTATAATACATAGGTTCATTCCCATAAGTTATACAGTACAAATCCACACAAAAGGCCAAATCAAACACAAGGGCTCAATCCACCAAATTTTGAGAACAACCCAATGTAGATATTGTTGTTCTACTTCCAACACATATAAGAAGTTGTGATTCTAAGTTATGATTCAAAAGTTATGATCAAAATAGTCAACTATATTTTGTTTAGTAGAATTAGCTAAATGCATTTATTTTTATTATTTTCATATTTCAAACTTATGTTAAATGATCTATCCTAGCTCTTTATTAGGCTAGTTGATTATCTTATTCATAAAACCTAATTTTTATAAAGGAATTGAGCTATTTTATTATATTTTTGGTAAACTTGTTTGATCCTACACACCCTAGTTTCCTCGCTAGGGTTTTCTCCTTAATTTTAGGATTTTTAAATTAATCATGTTTTCTATTTTTTATCATATACTTAGATCCAATCTTCCTTTTATCCTTGTGCTTTATTGACACATCCTTATTTTAGAGTTTGATGTGTTTATCTACATCCTATATCTTTAACATGCCCTACACACCCTTGTTTTGGATTTACGTTTAATATATCACACTTCTTTTAAATTTTATTAATAAATTAGTTTTTACATATATAAGATCTTATCTCACTTTTAGACCATTTATTTGTAGATTTAAATAATATTTTATATATCCACCCTTGGAGTGATTTTCTTTGTTATATCTTTCACCATGGCTCCTTTTGGGTCTTGCTCCTTAAATAATATACACACCTACAATTTATATTTTGATAGGATCTTGTATGTCATTATGTATAATACCTTTTTCATTGATATTCTCATTACAAATTATAGTAAGGATAGAGATATGCATTTTATGGCGGTGTTATTCTATCATGTCATTTTTCTATTTGATTTAGTTGATTAGTGTACATCCATGCCTATTATATACACTAATGCCATGTATCCATTATCCTAATGATGATCACATGGATTGTGATAGTGAGTACATACCTAGTGAGGATATGCATTATATCACATCTTGTAGGAGGGACATATATGATATTTTTCTCCTTCACCTACATATGACATAGTTACACTTTTGATGATAAATATCTTATATGCCATGTTATCCCTATCTACATAGGTGGATCTACATAGAATGGATTATCTTCTTTTATACACAATAGTGTGTATAATGATTATCGCTTTTTAATGTCATGTTGAACCTATAAAAACTTATGTAGATACACCTTCATCCATGCCTAGTAATATGCTTGCTAATTTTGGTTTAGCTATGGTGTTTATCCTAGTGATGAGATTTATGAAATTTCACTTCTTCTATCACTAGTGATGTGCCTTGTTTATTGTCACATGAGGTGATTACCTCCATGTAGTTCATAATGGCCTATCTTTCATATCTTTTGTCTCAATGTCTATTTATGATATGTTTATTGAAAATAATAGTGATAATTTATTGTCTAGTTGGGATGAAGTTGATGGTACACATTTTTAACACACTTATGATAGAGCCAATCAATATTTTAACAAAAATGGAAAAAGTATATGTTAGGTCATTCGTATCTTCATATTACACTTCTCTACATGGTGATAGTACTTTGATACATACATTTGGTTATACCTTGGTTGATAGTGGAAAATAATGGTTTGAGTCATGTTGAAACTATTATACATTCTTCCATGATTTGTCATGTGAATTCATAGATTAGTTTTCAATTGGACCTAGATGAATTTTTACTCATTATTATCATTATTCAACTTCTAGGGGCTCTTCCTTAGTATATTCTATTGATTTTTCTATTTCATTATGATAGAAAAAATTCTAGTAGAGACCCTTTCTTCGATCTATTCAAGTTTTGACATAAGACATCTTCAAATACATGCAGAGTACCTCCTAAATCCAGTATTTCACATGCATAATTTAGATATGATTTACGATGAATGAAAACATGAGGATTTTATTATAGCCAACCAATCAAGCTTAGAGAAGAAAACATTTCCAAGGAGGGGGGCCCTAAACTCCCAAAGATAGGGGATTATTGAGATGAAAATGTAGTAGTGCAAGTTGCAAAGATCTTATCAAAGTTAAAATAAGTGTTCCTTAGATTATTTATAGATTTAAAGGGGATAAAAAATGAGGTTGACATAATGAAGATACAACTAAAAGAAGGGACTAAACCAGCAAGGAAGAGACCATATAAACTTAACCCAATATTGAGAAAGTCAAAGTTGAGTTAGATAAAATTATTGAGGCAAGAATTATTAGACAGGTAGAAGATGCAAAATGGATAAGTCCTATGGTCATGTAAAATAAAAAGACAAGGGAAGTAAGAATATGTGTTGATTTTAGGGAACTAAATAAAGGTTTCATACATGACCCCTTTCCCACACCTCTTACATAAGATATATTAGAATCGATTGCTAGAAGGGAGATTTATTAATTTACTGACGGGTTCTCTAGCTATCATCAAATTAAAATAAGGGGAAAAGATCAACCAAAAACTACATTTGAAATAGAATGGGGTTCTTACATGTATACAGTAATGTCATTTGGCTTGAAAAATGCAACTGTGGTATTTAGTAGGATAATGATAAATGCATTCAAAGACTTTATACATTAATTTTTGGAAGTATAATTGGATTACCAGAGATTATACAGATTGGTAAAAGACCATTTTCATGTACTTAGGATGATGTTAAATAGATTTTAGAGTATGTAGATAGCACTAAACTTGTAGAAATGTATGTTTGTGGTACCCTATGGAACACTACTAGGGAAAATAATTTATAAAGAAGGCTTGATGATAGACCTCATTAAAGTTACATTAATTATGACACTACCACCTCCCAAAATTTCTCTAGAAGTTAAAACTTTCTTGGGTTATACTAGCTATCACTACAAATTTATAAGATGTTATGCCAATATTGTTGCACCATTGGAGGAACTATTGAAAAAGAAGTACTGTAGGAATATTGAATGGAATGAAAATTGACAAACCACATTTGGCACACTAAAACAAAAATTGCAAAGGCACCCATCTTAATCTTTCCAAACTGGACCATACCATTCCATGTGCATCTGGATGCATTCGAGATAGAAATAGGAGTAGTATTGGCTCAACCTATAGGAAACAAGGATCACCCATATTATAAGTAGAGAATTATCAAAAGCAAAGAAAAATTACACTGCAGTTCAAATAGTGACATATTAGCCATGGTCTATGCACTCCAAAAACTTATAAATTATCTATTGTCCACACCCTTTACTTCCTTATAGACCGTGAACCACTAAAGTATCTACCAAATAGACCTATTATATAAGGCTAGATATATAGATGGCTACTCCTATTTCAGGATTTTGACTTCAAAATAACGGTAAAAACTGGAAAGAGAAACCCATTACTAAATTATTTTTCTAGAATAGAAGTAGGGGAAGAATTGAAGGGCCATCCAATGGATCTCCTTGGAACATTCCTATTTAGAATAAATGCGATAATGAAATAATTATATGATATTGTCATACTTTTATCAACAAGGGAATTCCCTAGAGATATTTCACTATAAGATAAATAATCTCTAATATGAAATTCCATGCCTTATACATTAATACAGGGATAACTACACCACATGGGACAAGATAAAATTATGAGAAGGGTTGTCTATGAGAATGAAAGAGAATATATTCTAAGAGAAGCACATTAGGAAAAACAACAAAAGATTTAAACAAGATAGACTTTGGTGGCCAACTCTGTTGAATGAAAAAGACAACTAAGAGGGGGGGATGAATTAGTTGTAGAAAATTCAAACATAAAAACCCTTAACAATAATCAGACCCACATTCATTAAACCCTTATTCTATTAAAGTGATTAAACATGAAATGTAGATAACAAAAACTGAAATAAGAACACCATACACAAGAGAACACCAAATTTACGTGGAAAACCCAATGAGGGAAAAACCACGATGAGGATTAGCTCACAATATAAGTAATTGAAAACTTGGTACAAGGGCTAGTCACTACCAGAATAAGACACACTATCCAAAAAGGCTCACAGCCAAGGCTCATTGCCATGAAAAGTGTAGTGTAGAAAAAAGTAACCCTTTTTCACACTTAATTTGGGAATGAATAATTAATGATAAAACGAACCTAATTGTGCCTTATTTAGGGTGTTTTAAAGTGTATCCTAACACTTTCAGGACTTTATCAATTAATTTGACTTCTTTATGCTTTAATTGGTCCTATTTTGCATCCACAAGCCTTATTAATTGCATCTTTCCATGGATAATCCCAATGCTTATCAAATAATCAATCATAATTTAGTATTTTGGGTTGTGTGTTCTAGATTTGGTGATTTGGGACTCATATGCCACCTTGGGCATATGAGTCCCACCTAGGTCTTGGGACCTGATTTCAAATTTTACATTAAACAGGACCTATCTTGGAGTTTTTGTCCTAGTTTTGAACCACTAGGACTCATAGTCCACATTGGGTGTATGAGTCTCACTCTAGTCAGGACCTTTTTTAAATTCAATTCTTGGAAGGATTTTATCCTCCTAGATATGATGTCGACTTGTAGTGTTGTAATTTCGAGAAATTTGGCATAAACAAGTATAAATACAAGGTTATTTCACATAGTTTCATCCTAGAATTTCATAAGAAATCAAGAGCACTTTAGAAGAGTTCACAAGAGAATTAAAGACCATTCAAAGCATTTCAAGAGCATTCAAAGGAAGATTTGAAGAATATTATTGCAGCAATTTAAGATCCATCATCACATCAAAGGAATAAAGCATCAAACATGTTGAGCTAGTTTTGTGATGTAGCATTCAAGATCCAAGTTAAGCATTGTTCCACATCTAATTCAAGATCAAGATCTACATTCTTCATGGCCACTTCATGTTAGATTGCATATTTTCATTTCAAGTTATCATTCAAGGCATCATTGTTCATGATTCATGCTCATATCTCATTGTTTCATCATAAGGTTTAATTACCTAAATAGGGTTCGACCAAGGAAAATTCCTATTCGCTAACAATCAACAAGTTTTTCTCTCTCTACATGTGTGATTGCAGATTTAGATGTTTTGGAGCTTGAAGATCCTCTAAAGACTAAGTTGCAAGATTGAAGAAAGCTATCAAGTTTTCATCATCATGAAAAGTCACCTACAAGATAGAATTCAATCTTTCAGACTCAGAGATCTAGCAGGAGAGAAGCTACAGTAGGTCACTAGAGGATACTAGAGTTTCAGCCAAACCCTAATACTAGGAATAAATCACTACCTTGGACATATGAGTCCCAGTACTTCCTTTTTCCATATTTTAGGAGATCTAGATCAGTCACAGAAAGATTCTAGTTTCTACACAAAAACCCTAGTCTGGGACTAAATTGCCCCTACTGGTGTATGAGTCCTAGTGTGCTTCAAAAGTTAGATTTTCAATATTTTGTACCTTGTTCCGAGCCTCTTTAGCTTTCCAGGTGCACCTCTATTTATCTCTAGTTTGTTATTTTGATTTAAGTTTAATTTCTAGGTCATATCATTAGGCTTTGCATGTTATTTACATTTCTTGTCTTTCCAATCCTTTGTTTGGTGTTGAACCCCTTTTTTGTCTTTAATCACACCCTAGGAAACCTTATTACAGATCTTTTTTTCTCATTTCCATCCCTAGATTGAGATTTCTAAGGTTTCCTTGAATGAAACTGAAGGAAATTGGTGGTTCTATCTCCCAAAACATAGAATGATAATTTTATCCGTTCAAAAAGAACACAAGAAGATAGAAGAGAAATGTTGCATAGATAAAAAAATTCTCAATGCAATAAGGAATCCACCACAAATGCTCCAACACTTCCACAACCTTGTGTGAAATATTTTAGACACCTTCAACTCACTTCCTTCAACCAACACTTTGAATTTCTCACTACTCTACTCAAATTCACATCACACACATCACTCACATCAATCTTGTATCTATCATGTCTTTCTCTTTCATCTCACAACATCACCACTCTTATTTATATCAACCTCAACCTCAAAAACCTTCTCCAAGATCAACAACTATCCGTTATACTTACAAATTCAAATTAGGTCAAAATCTAAACATTCCCGCAGTGGATAAAAATGAAGGTGACCCAAATAAATCCTTAATTAGGACCCAAATAGATCCCAACACACCTCAACACAATTTCATGAACTTCACATGTTGTGTTAACACAAGGTTGGCCAATAATCATGCTAAACACCATAAACATTAAGTACACACTTCCTTAAATCAATCCAAAATTTTTGAACAAAATTAACTTGAACACGATCTAGAATAATCCTTGAACTACTTGAGATCCAACAAAGACTTCAACCCAAAACATCCGTTTAACCTTGTTCACACAATGACATATGAAACATACACTGTACTATACCAAATCAAGTGAAACCTTGAATTCTAAAATATATAAAAATTATAAACAACTTCCCAAATCTGCACAACCTGAAGCCAAAATTTGGAGAAACGTAGAGCAAATACATTTCTTTGAGGCCACAAAAAATAATAATTGAAAATTGGTTCACACTGGTGAAAATATCTCATTTTGCACAAAGATCTAGAAACCCAAACTCTAAATATAGCAACTTCTAACAACCTTGAACAACATATCAAATTTGCACAAGCATAACATCAACACAAAAGAAACACGAAGCACATCCCAGAGCATATTTTGAACACTTGCACAACACTGTTTTCTCTATTTATCAAATTTTCTCAAAAGCACTTGGAAACCAAGTACCAAAGACATCATCTTAGCTCATTACTTCATTCCAACTCATCTGCAGACACCACAACAAAAAAATATTTCTATGTACTCACAACAATTCCTCAATATCTCAACTACACATGCACAACCTATAACAACCTGTTCCTCTCTTTTTCATAATTTTCTCAATATCCTCGACATTTTCTTCATGCAAAAAACATTCATAACACATAGTTTATTTCAATGACAATACCAGTTAGTAGACATCCTATTGACATCAATGAAAACACCTTCATTCTTGTAACAATCTCCCCCTTTATCATTGATGGCAACACATGATGTGAAAAACCATCAAAGATAACACAACAATTCTAAACACACTTTCTTATGATTTCCTTTTTTCTCTCCCGCCAAATAGATAAAAAATTTCACATGATACTTTCTCTCCCTTTGACATCAATGATAAACAATTTTTTGTTTTTTTGCATTGCTCTCCCCTTTGACACTGAACCAAGATACTTGCTCTGAATACTCCCCCTTAAGAGTACACCTAAAAAATTCAACAACTCTGCAACAATGACAACACATGACACTACCTACTCCCCCTGAGAGGTAGTCACCAACATCAGTCTAGAAAAGAGATGAATCCATAGATCCCTGGGATTGATGCATCTCCATATGGATCTAGTTCAAAGAAAGAGGGGCAATAACCCCCAACTTCTCTCAAAGATACTCAAAAGTATCCTTAGAAAGATCCTTAGTAAATATGTTCGTAATCTAATCTTTTGTAGGTACATACTCAATTTTTAACTCATTCTCCATAACCTTCACTCTTAGAAAGTGATACCTAATTGATGTATTCTTTTTCCTTCAATGCATCACTAGATTCTTTGAAATGTTAATTGTTGGGTAAAAAATTTTGCACGTTGAAATAATGTAACCCTATTCCTAAAAGGTGTCAAATGAACCAACAACTTTGAATAATTACCATTTGGAAAAAGCAAATATCCTCTGAATTTTTTCAAGGTACAACTCCCTCACAAGCTTTTCAATAAATTGATAGAACAAGAGAATGAAAATAATGTTTGATTTTAACTAGAAGGCATAAAAGGCTAAACTTAATATCAAGAAGAATCCTAATATCATATGTTAGATACATATAACAACATATTGACACAAAGACCAGTTTAATCTTTAAAATAACAGAGAATAAAAGATATACTCAATATTATCTAAAAGATGAAATTTATCATGAAGAAACTACATAACTCACACAAAGGTAAAACATAGCATTGAGATACTCCTAAACACAAAGATTTAAGAACATCAAATTATCTTCACAATCTAAATGGACAAAGAAAAATAGTAATTTCATCCATAAGAATAGTTGGAAAGTATATATAATATTGAGCTCTTAAAATAGTGTCTAGAGAGTTGTAGTTTGAAAATAGATACATATTTATAAGTGGGTAGATAACCGCTTCCCTTTTACCCATAACTAATCAAAATTGAAAAGTCTATAATAAAGAAAAATAAAGAAAATGAACAATCAGGATGGTGTCGCTTCATTTCTTACCTCTGGAAGTGCGATTGGTCTCTTCCATAAGGTTTAGAAGGCCTTAACGGTATGTAATAGCTCCTTATGCTAAGGAATGGTCATATTAGTTAGTCATACCTTCCAAGCCAGCTAGCTATCTTTGATTGCTTCAATGCGCTTTCCATAGGCCTTCATGAGGTCAATTGCTTGAGATGAAACCAGATGTAATTCACTAAATATTTTCAAATGTTCAACATTACAGTAATGAGAATCAAGTATTCCTTTATCTAGATTCTAGAAATTGTTTGTCAACTCTTTGATGTTTGTATCTTATTTTTTTTCTCCTTTTTTTTTTGCAATCCCAAGGTGACTAAAGTGCCTTGTGCTTCCTCTGTGACCGTAGTGCATTCAACCAAAATTTATCAAAGCTTTTTGCAAACCTTGTCGAACAATTTACAATTTCTATTCAATGCTTTTATTCCATATAGGGCAATGGGAGTTTGCGGTGCTGGGTATGATTTTCTCTACCACCAACTTCTCTATGTCCCAGTTCATCATTAGTTTTAACTCAATATGACAATTGTTCCATGTTTTCTCTTATTTTTCAGTTGCAACAATTTCCTCGCCAAGGGTAGATTTCAATGCATTAACTTCTTGCAAATACTTTATAGACTCAACAATAATGAAATTTCCTTTTCTAATTAAACATTCATTCCATTCCTCTACAACTTTGCCTAGGATTTGACAATTCTTTCCCCTTTTCATTGCTTCTTCTCCTATCATAGATAGAGGATTTGAAGAAGAATCGACCTAGGAAATTGGTCAAGGAGGAATATTGAAGATATAACTTAGTCATTTTGTCAAAGCTCAGATGTGGGCCTTCAATTCGTCTTTGCTCTCCTTATCTTTATTTGATCATTATACCATCCTTGTCACATATACTTGAAAAATATAAACATCCTTGTCCCTAGTAGGAAGCCCAAGATCAATTCTATTGACCTCAAAATAACTTGTAGTTGCCTAGGAAACTTCCTTTTATGTTGAAGGGTATGCAATTTCTAAATGTAGGTTCCTTGATTCAACATCATCTAACAATTGTGTAGTGGTCTTCAATTTCTTTGGTTTCAGAGTTGAGGTCCTCTGTAATAATTGGCCTACCATATTCTATTTTGGTAAGTTGAGTTGTATTGTATTTCTCTTCTTGGACAGGGTTTCCTCTAACCAAACTGATGTAGTAGGTGTATTAGTTGCCTTAGAGCTTGAAGATTCAAATAATGTTCTAGATATAGGATGGGTATTCACTTGTGTTTTGTCTGATGTAGTTGGAACAATCTTTGATTTTTGTGGCATCCCCATCTCTATGATAGGTGATTTAGAGTCAATGCCAATATTCTCTAGGTCTTCTTCTTCCTCACTTCCTTTCTCCTTCTCCAGATTAGGCAAATCAAGAATATCTTCTCCACATGTTTGTTGATACATATTCTTATTAGGTGGATTATCATCACTGTCTCCTAGAGTTCCCGAGGGTAAAGATTGTGAGGTGGTACTAGTTGTTCTTACATTAGGGCAAGGTTGGATAGTATTCTTGGAAGGTTGAGAGTGATTTGACCTGGTGAGAGGATGAGACTAATATGTTATCTTCTTGTTTAACCACTCTTGTGTCCTCGCTAAAACATCAGTGATTTTTTCTTCAATGGTTTGCTTTTCTTTAATGCTCCAATCCATGGTAGAGATAGGGTGACTTTCAATAAATTCAATGTAAACTGGGTCAATCATATCAGACCCATCCTCAATGATATCTTGCAGGTCCCAATTTAGGTTATAGATAACAATTTTTTCCATAGACAGTCTCATCCAACTTCTCCTAACTTCACATTCGTCAAAGAAGTCAACCCAATAGTCTTCTAAGTTGGGCTGATGAAAGAAATTATGACTCAATTTTAGATTGTTCTTAACATAATCCTTTAGGTCAAAAGGAAAATTCTCATCATAAGAATGCAAATTATACTTGGACAACTCCCTCTCAATATTCAAAGCATCAGACATAGACTGACATGTATAGGGACTAAATCCAATAGGGAAAAGGATAGTCAATCTTCTTCTATCTTGGAATACCCTGTTCACATCTGCTAACTGCCTACACACTTCAATCATGACCTATTTATCTTTAGGATACTTTGGAAGTTTAATAGGAAAGCATGCAAAACCACCCACTCTTATGTAGGGAAACCTTTGAAATTGGATGAACTGGCTACCATAAAAGTTCACAAACTAAATGGCTTCAAGTGATAACCACATTCCGACATGGTCTTGTAACTCCTTGGCCATCCTCATGGTGAAGGTATCATTTATCCTCCTAAAATGGATGAAGCTTTTATTAAGATGCAATTTATGTAGGTAATCATAAACAAGAAATTTTTCAGGAGGGAGGCCACTTGGCCTCAATCCAGGCTAAGGTCTAGTGCTAGCAATGACATAAATTAAGTATGAGGTCATGTAAAAGAACTTGTTGAGTGTAAAGAAGGTCATCAAATTATGCACACAATCACTGATAATTGTAGCCCATTCAAGGAATTGATGCATAAACAACATAATATGGATAAAAAAATACATCCACTCTTTGAAGCCATGCACATCCTCTTTTCCCCTAACTCTATGCAACAACACCACAATGTCAGCTACTTCGTCCACAAAATTATTCTTGTGTAACTTCCAAGGTAATTGAGATTTACCCCATTTTGGTTTTTCCAACCAATTTTTAGCTATTTCATTCTTATAAAGTCTCTTCTTAGCAGAAATTTCAATCTAGGAATTGGACATATTCATAGATGAGTAGTCATCCCTCTCTGGAATCTTCAAGCACAATGCGAAGGTGTCCCTCTGAACTTTTAAGAATAATTGATTGTCCTCGGCCTTGAATTCTTGAGTTTTCGAGTTATAATGCCTAATACATTCTAGAATAAGCTCAAGACACTATACAACAATGGGGAAAGCAACTGCTTCGACTAGCCCACTACTGATTACCCACTGAGTGATGGGTGACGAGTTTGGGTTATTAAACTTATCCCTCAATTTACTTAAATTCACGGGCCCTAAATGAGTATCCCCAATTTCAAGCCCTTCATAAGTTAACTTCGATATGTATTCGTAACCCGTGCATTTGAGCTTAGCCATGATTTTGAATTTAGGGCCCATACAAGAATATATTCAAATAGACTACAATGCAACAAATAAATAACCTAGAAAGACAAACTTTGAAGAAAGAGAATATTGTAAATACCTCTAATGGTGAACTCTTTAGCCAAAAATTCACAATGATATGTACCTCTTTAGTCTTCTCCTTGAAACGCAACACTGTGATAAGGAATGTTTATCTATGAATTGTAATTTTCTTAAAAACCCAGGAAATGTGTGAGTAGATGAGCATTTAATATCAGTTCTTTACAATAGGACACATGCCAACTTTCCCATCATTGTTTTATTGCAACTTCTTTTCAAAATTTTAAAAAATAATGGCTAGAGGTGGGGAAGTGGGGAGTTTGACGAACCTAATAAAAGCTTGTCGGATTGCGACTTTCATTCTAACACACCACCTAACAAAGGGAACTTTAACATGATACTCGCACCAAGCGGGAAAAGGAAATTTTGATGACCTTTTTAAAACACTTCCTAGGTAAAATTAACTTGCTAAAGATTTGGAAGAATACAAAGCTAAGTGGCTAAGTGGAAAGTTGGACGAACTAAGGAAAATTATGCACAGGTTTGTGAAGATGAATTAAACACCACTTGACATATAACTTAACTGATTTTTGGACAAGAAAAGGGACTCTTGTGAGCCATAGAAAAATCTAGGGTAACGATGGATCTGATTGGGGATGAAGACTGAGACACAAATTAGAAATACCATTGCTTTATTCATTGGGCAATAGAGTCAACATAAATGATCTACACTCTCAAACACTAAGAGACAAACCAAAAATGAAACAAAAACCCAAAATTGACTATGTACAGGAGAAGAGCTCGAGGGAAATCAAAGATGATAAAGCTTAAGATCCTACCCATTATAAGGGATAGGTAGGGGGTATCATCAAAATATGCAAGGTGAAAAGAATTAGGTCTGCATTCATGAGTAATCTTAAAAGTACCAATCCATAGTGCATCAAACTTCTTTTGGGCTCCTTTGGGTTCTCTACATTTTTCACATAGACTAAATCTCCTACCATGAACTTCCTTAGCTTGGCTCTTTTATCAAAGATCCTTTTGAATTTAACTTGATGCATGGTTATCTTATCAACCATCTCCTCTCGTTGTTCTTCAATCTTGGTCAAATACAAAAATCCTTTTTTCTAAGGCATCACTGAATTCAAGATCTTCAATGGAAGTTTGCAATTTATGTGCAGATAGCTCTAGTGATAGAGGAAGTACACTTTCAACCCCATACACTAGTGCAAAAGGAGTCATCCTAGTCATTATTTTTGGAGTTGTCATATCCACCCATAGAGCTTCATATAGCTTCTTATGCCAATCCCTTTGGCATTCATCTACTAACTTCTTGATAATATTTACTAAATTCTTGTTACTGGATTTGGTTTGATCGTTCCCCTAAGGATAGTAGTCAGCTGAATGGGATAAGGAGATCCCATAATCATAGAAGAAAATTGAAATCTCACTAAAGGAAAAATTGGTTTCATTATCAATGACCAACTTGTGTGGAATTCCATATCTAACCAGAATATTCTCCTTAATGAAATTACATACTACTTTAGAAGTGGTTATCTTGACCAGAACTACTTCTACCCACTTGGTGAAATAATCCATAGCTATGACGATATGTGTATGACCACCACTGAATTGAGGGTTGATTGTTCTAATGAAATCTAGACCCCATTGTTGGAATGGCCCATCAATTACTACGAGCTTGAGTGGTAAAGCTTCCAGTTGAGGTCTTCCTGCAAATAATGTACACTTTTCACATTTGGCCACCCAATGATAAGTGTCTTTGAACATCCCAGGCTAGTAATAGCCATGCCTTAAAATTTTAAATGTAGTTATCGTGGAGGAGAAATGGCATCCATAGGCTTCATTGTGGAAAATGGTGAGTAGTCTCTCCTACTGGCCTTTATCCACACTTCAAAAACATCCCATCTATACTGGGCTTGTACTAAGTATCATCCTAGATAGCATACTTAGTTGCTTTTAACATTAAATTTATTTTTGATTACCTAAGAGGTGTTTAGGAAATTCTCCATAGGTGAGGAAATAAGCTATGTCATATAACCACTCATCTTGCAGGATAACAATCAATACTAAGGGTAGATTTTCATCATCCTCTAATCTTTTCTAGTCTTTAGCCATCAATTTATAGAGTCCTCTTCCCCTTACCAATTTTGTAGGCTTAAGATCCAAATCATATTCTTGTACTTTTGTAATCTAGCCACCCCTTCTATTGCAACCAATATCCTATTGAGTAAGGATACTTTTAATAGCAGGATCATGTATATACATAATTGAATGCGAGTGCAAAATATATAGTCGAAACTACTGAATTACTCTAACTACTATAAATGCATGTTTCTCTATTTGAGAATAATTTAGTTTTTTTTTCTTCAGTGGTTTACTCATGAAAGCAATAAGAGCTTGTACATTATTTTAATCAACCTAAAGCAGAATGGCAGACACAGTGTGCTCTGAAGCATAATAGTAAATAAAAAAATATTTCTTGAAATTAGGACTAACCATAATAGGAGCTTGGGAAAATGCTTCTTTAATGTCATTGAAGGCTTGTTTCCTAGCTTTATTCCACCTGAAGAATTGTTTTTCCTTCATCATTTGTATGATATGTTTGGTGATTTTAGAAAAAAATGGGACAAACTTTCTTAAGAAGTTCACTTGGCCAAAATAGGATTTTACACCAGCTATGCATGAAGGAATGCTCAATTGCAGGAGGGACTTAACCCTTTCTAGATATATCCTCACTCCCTCTTTGGACACAATGTGACCTAGAAGTTTACCCTCAATGACAACAAAAATAGACTTCTTAGGGTTAAGGGATATACCATGTTCTTTGCATCTTAGAAATAGTTGCTCCAGATCTTTTAGATGATTTGCTCTTCTCTTGGAGAATACTGTCAAGTCATCAAGATAACTATTATTTTGTTTCTAAGATCTCTGAAGGATAAGTCCATATCCTACTGAAACATTTCTCCTATATTGATGAGTCCAAAAGATATCTGATTATAGGAAAAGGTTTCCCAGGGCATAGTAAACACTATTTTATGTTGATCTTCTCTAGCCACACTAATCTAGTTATAACCATAAAAACCATATAACATGGACATTATCTCTGAGCCAACAACCATTTGTAGTATATGGTCCATGTTTGAGAGTGGGTAATTGTCTTTGAGTGACACCTAATTTAAATTTTTGAAATCCACACATATCCTAATTTCTCCATTCTTCTTGCAAACTGAAACACTATTTGCCACCCAGGTAGAATGATGTATAGGGTATATTATTCGAGCTTTCAGCATCTTGTCAATCTCCCTAAAAATCTCATCTGTTACTTTGGGATTGTAGTTTCTATATTTTGTTGGTGTAATTAATATTTAATTACACTTTGCATAAGTTTACTTAGGCATATTTAATTCCTAAGTTTTAGGTTCTTATCTTTATCTTTTGAGTTATCTTGTTGCTCAAGATAAGATTAGGGTTATGCATCTTTTCTTTTATAAAGCAAATCATATATTGTAATTACGTGAATTCTCAAATAATATTATGTTGCACATCCTTTTGCAACCTCTCTACCTTTTCTGATTTTCTCTTTTGTGGAAGGTCTTTTCGGTTTGCAAATTAGATCTTGGTTTCAAAAATATTTCTTCCTGAAAGTAGCTTTCCCTTCTTTCAATGGGATATGATGATGAAATTTCCCATTCATGAAATTCTTCAGATCATTGTAACACCAGGAAAAAATATCCTTATATTTGATGAGAAAAGATATCAATTTTTCTCTTTCCTCTGGTGAACAACTTTTCCCAATATAGACCATCTTTGGGGAATCGGGATCTCCAATATTTACCACTTCAAATTCGCCAAAATGGCTAACGGGTTTAGTCATTTTTTGGTTTTATAGAGAGATTAAATTGCGGTTGAATAAATCCTCCTGAGGGACTATCCCTTTAGGTATTTTATTTCCCTTCAGCTGAATCACCTCATCCTTAAAGTTGTCGACTTCATCAAGACAAAATTTATTACATTCATTACTGCTTCCTTCAAAGAAGATCTAAGAAAAGACTTCGAAATTCTCTAAGAAGTCTTGAATCTTTTTATCATCCTCAAAAGCTTGCCAATGATTAACATTATCGGGAACACTAGGCCTGTAAATTAATTCAATTCTATAATATTTGTTTTTAAAATCTGGATGTGGAAGTAATAAGTATGTAGAGACTACCAATGAATTAGCTCTAGAGTTTAGTTCCCTAGGAATAACTTCTATTGAGAAGGCATCAAAACTTTTGATTGAAGCCCATACACGATTTTGGTAATGTTTCAACCTTTCATTTTTAATAGCAAAAAATTTTCGTACCTATTTGACAATTAACTCTACATCTCCCAAAACCTTGAGCACTTTTATCCGCATACCCTTTACTTCAGTTAAACCTAATAGTAGGGCCTCATATTCGGTATTATTGTCTATATTTACAAATTCTAACTTGTAAACAAAAGGGAATTGCTCATCAGAGGGAGAAATGAGGACTAATTCTACTCCTGAACCAGAATTAGAACAACTTCCATCGAATTCCATTGTCCAAAGCTCGTATTTTGAATCTGGAACACTTATATTGTCTCCTTTTTCTTCATCCGAGAAGATCATGTAATTCCCAAACTCAATTTCCTCGAATAAGATCTGTGCTTTAGGATCTTTGGATTTTAGCACTATTACTTTATCCTTTGGCTCAAGTTCCAAATGCATTTTCTTACTATCGATTGGTATGGTAGAATAAGATGAATCTAATTGAATTTCCTCTTCTATATCTTTACAAAAACTTCTACTCAAAAGTATACCATAGTTGGCAGGTATGTCTGTGACCAGGATGGTGAGTTTGAGTTGCTTGTTTTGATGAACCGCAAGTGCAACTTGAGTGTCTTTGATTTGTCTAAGTAGGGTAACTTATTTGGAATACATAGAGTAACATTTCTCAAAAGTCTTAGTCATCTCTAGTTCAAAGGCTTTTGCAATTTGTGTAGGCATCACATTGTTAGAGGTACCTGAGTCAATAATGTAATTACTAACCCTGAACCCATTTACAAATAAGGATACATAGAATGGATTGGGTTTCTCATCAAAATCAGATGATCGAGATGCCTTACTATTGGATGCCATGTTGGATGCAAAATTTTGAGGATTGATCATAATTTCATCTAAACCTGCATGAGACTCATAATGTCCCAATCTAACATACTTGATTAATCTATCTAACTCTTTAGGATTCATTCTTAAATATTTCTCTTGAGAAATTTGTACTTTATAACTTTTACAGAAATCCACAATATCAAAAGCCCTAGTCAATTTTTTCGTGGATGACATAGTTGAATTCTTAGAAGAGTCTTCATTTATGCTTTGTGATACATTTTCACCTTTTGAGATTGCTCTAGCTCTAGTAAGTAAAACCTTAGGAGGATTTTGAGTACCTTTTTGGTAGGTATGTCATTGACTTCTAGTGATTACCCATTGAGTGATGGCTGATGGATTTGGGTTATTAAACTTATCCATCAATTCACTTAAATTCACGGGACCTAAATAAGTATCCCCAATTTTAGACCCTTCATATGTTAACTTGGATATGTACTCATAACCCATGCATTTGAGCTTAGCCATGATTGTGAATGTAGGGCTCATACAAGAATATATTCAAACAGACTACAATGCAACGAATAAATAACCCAAAAAGAAAAACTCTAAAGAAAGAGAATATTGCAAATATCTCTAATGGTGAAATCTTTGGCTAAAAATTTGCAATGATATACCTCTTCAGTCTCCTTGAAACCCAACACCATGATAAGGAATTTTTTTTTAGGACTTGTAATTTTCTTAAAAACCCCATAATAAATGTGTGAATAGATGAGCATTTAATATCATTTCTTTACCATAGGACACGTGTCAGCTTTCCATCACTATTTTATTGCAACTACTTTTCAAAATTCTGAAAATAATGCCTAGAGGCGGGAAGTGGGGAGTCCAACAAACCTTATGAAAGCCCATAAGATTTTGACTTTCATTTTAACACACTTCCTAACAAAGGGAACCTTAACATGATATTCACACCAAGCAGGAAAAGGAAAGTTTGATGAAATTTATAAAATACTTCCTATGTAAAATTAACTTGCTAAAGATTTGGAAGAATAGAAAGCTAAGCGGCTAAACAAAAAGTTAGATGAACAAAGGAAAAGACCGTACAGGTTCATGAAGATGTATTAAACACCACCTGACATATGGCTTAGCCAATTTTTGGACAAGAAAAAGGCCTCTTGTGAGCCATAGAAAAAATCTTGGGTAGCATTAATTACACTTATATTGTCACAAAAGATAGATATAGGCTCATCAAACACTACTCTGATATCCTTTAATGTCTATCTCATCCACAAAACTTGTGTACAACATGATGCTACTGCAATATACTCAACCTCTATAGTGGATAAGGAAACTGAATCTTACTTCTTACTTAACCATGAAACTAATCTACATCCAAGAAAGAATGCACCACTTGTACTTTTCCTATCATCAACACAACCAACCCAATCTGTATCTATGTAAGCACTTAATATGAATTCAGTATTCTTAGGATACCATAATCCATAATATGGAGTGCCTTTTAAATATCTAAATATCCTCTTCACCACTGCAACATGTGTTTCTTTATATTCTTATCTAAATCTAGCCACAATACAAAATTGCATGCATGATATTCGGTCTAGTACTTGTTAGATATAGTAGTCCACCAGTCATAGATCTATATTTTCTCTGATTAGCCTTAGGTGAATCATCATCTTTGCTCAATTTACAACTAGTCACCATAGGAGTGTATACCAGTTTGGAGTCTTCCATTCCAAACTTCTTCAACATGTCTCTGACATACTTAGACTATGAAATGAAAATCCCTTTATTTGTTTGATTGATTTGTAACCCAAGGAAGGAATTCATCTCCCCAATTATTGACATCTCAAACTCTTTCTACATCTCTTCAGAAAATTTCTTACACATAGCTTCATTTCCACCAAAGATCATATCATCCTCATATACAACCACTATAAAGATTTTGTTTTCCTCAATTTTCAAGTAAATATTACTATCTGTGGTACCTTTACTAAATCCTTGTTATATCAAATATCTATCTAATCTTGCATTCCAAGCTTTGGGATCTTGCTTCAATCCATATAATTCCTTCTTCAATCTACACACCATATCCAAATGATTTGAAAACTAAAATCCTTTCGGTTGTTCCATGTAAACCTCTTCTTCCAATTTACCATTCAAAAAAGAGGACTTCACATCCATCTGATAAATTTTAAAGTCCTTCTATGTTGTAAATACCAAAAACATTCTGATAGCTTCCATCCTAGCCATAGAAGCAAATGTCTCCTCAAATTCTATTCCTTCCACTTGTGAGTAACCCTTACACACAAGTGTTGCCTTATTTCTTACCACTTCTCCATTCTCATTCAGCTTGCTTCTGAAAACCCATTTAGTTCCAATTATGTTCTTGTTTTCCAATCTAGGAACCAATTCCCAAGTCTGATTTTTCTCAATCCACATAAATTCTTTTTCCATTTCCTTCATTCAATGTTCATATTTTCATTCCTCACTCACTTTTTAGGTTCAACTTTAGAAAGTAAAAATAGATTTACCTCAACTTCAACAACTTTTCTTCTTGTCAATGCTCCTTTCCTCTTGTCTCCAATGATTTGATCTTTAGAATGATTCTTTTGCACATGCTTAGGGGTCTTAGGGGTCTTCTTTGGAGCATATTCCGATTCATTTTTCACTTATTTTTCATTGTCTTTTTCTTCTTCTTCTTTGCAATTAGGTTCATTTGACACATACCCATCTACTACAATTGAATTCTACAATTTTTTTATCAATTTTGACATTTGCACTTTCAACAATATTTCTCAGCCTTTTCTTGTAACATCTATAAGCATTTTTTTTTAGTAGAATATCCAAGAAAGATACCTTCATTAGACCTTGCACCAAATTTTCCTAAGATCTCTTCATCTATATTGATGTAACATTGCTTCCAAATACTCTAAAGTACTTGATAGTAGGAATCCTTCCATACCATAATTCATAGAGAGTCTTTGTATTGTTATCTTTAGCTTGAACTTTTTTAAGTATGTAAATGGTAGTATGAATTTCTTCTCTTCAGTAGATTTTTGGTAGATTTTCTTCTTTCATCATAGTCCTAACAACTTCTTGAATAGTCTAATTTTTCCTTTCAACCACTCCATTCTGTTGAGGAGTTCTAGGTGCAGACAAGTGCCTCTTTATTCCATGAACTTCACAAAACATTTTAAAATCATTGGAGGTGAATTATCCACCTCTGTCAGACCTCAACCATAGCTTTAAATTCCTTGAATCTATCTAATGCATTAGATTTCTCTCTAAGAAAAGTAACCCATGTCATTCTAGAGTAATAATCAATCAAAAGAATGAAATACCTGTCACCTTGAAGACTTCTCACCCTTGTAGGACCACAAAGATCTATATGAATTAATTCCAGTAGTCTTATAGTAGAATGTTCCTTTCCTTTGAAACTACTCCTTCTCAACCATTCATTTCATTCTCAACCATACCTTTAATTTCCTTGAATCTATATAATGCATTAGATTTCTCTCTAAGAAAAGTAACCCATGTCATTCTAGAGTAATAATCAATCAAAAGAATGAAATACCTGTCACCTTGAAGACTTCTCACCCTTGTAGGACCACAAAGATTTGTATGAATTAATTCCTGTAGTCTTATAGCAGAATGTTCCTTTCCTTTGAAACTATTTCTTTTCCAAACTCAATTTTTTTACAAACAACATTGACAGGCTTTATAATTCTTGGTAAATCTCTCACTGCATGAAATGAACTAATTCTCACCAAGTTATCAAAATTCATGTAGCACATCCTCTAGTGCCATAACCAACTATCATTAATCTAAGACATAAAGAAATGAACATCAACACCCTTGAGTTGATAGATGTTTCCATATGTCCTCTTACCAACAACAATTAGAGTTCCAGACCCTTTTTTGATCTCACATGTTTGATCCTTAAACACAAGATTATATTTGTTGCTACACATTTTTCCAACACTCAAAAGGTTATGCCTTAAAACCTTAACATACTAAACATCTTCAATGCTATACTTTCCATCAAAAGTGATTGAAACTATTTCATAAATCTTAGCTTCTGAATCATCTCCAAATTTAACTAGTCCTCAATCATACTTTTCAAGTTTAACAAACTTACTTTTGTCTCAAGTCATGTGATTAGAGTAGCCACTATCAACCCAGTAATTCTTATCCTCTTTAACATGAAAAGTAGATACTAAATTACCTTCAACCTTATCCTTCTTCTTCGAAACAATTTCCTTTAAAAAAAATTCAGAGTTAGTAGAGCTAGGTTCTTTTATAGCCAAGAACAAGCATTCATTGTCATTGAATTCTCCATAATTAGATTCATCATAAAAAATTCCAGCATCTTCTTTGACATAGTAAGCTTTCTTAATCATCTTTCCTTTGTTTTCCTCACTCTTATTGTTTACAACTCTTTTTGGACATCTAGAAGCATAATGACCTACATTTGCATAGCTAAGACATTTGAAAGGTAGTTTACCTTTGTACTTACTAGTGCCCTTCTTCATTCTTCTTACAAAATTAGCTTCCACATCATCAAGATCTTCCTTATCTAAATCTTCAACCTTTTCTGATACTCTAGCCTTGAAAGTAGTTTCTACATTTATACCATTTTTCAAGCCCTTTTTTTCTCATTTCAAAAGAATTTAGTGTACCAATCATCTCATCTCTAGAATACGTATCAAAATTTGCAATTTCTTCTATAGAAAATACCTTTTCACTATGAGAATCAGGAAGAGATATGAGAAATTTCTTTACCACTTTAGGTTCTTTGACTTGTGCACCAAGACCTCTCATTGCACTCACTAGTTCATCAACTCTTTGCATGTAGATTTTGATTGTTTCATCTTCAGACATATGCAGGGTCTCAAATTGTGCCTTCAAATTCTGTAGCTTTGCTTGTTTGACTTTATCATCTCCTTCATAAATGCTTTCTGGCTTATCCCAAACCTCTTTAGAAGTCTTCAAACTCATAACTTTTACTAATTTAGTATTTGAAAGACTATTCACAATAATAAATATTTCCTTAGCATTGATCTCATGCGCCTTGATCACTGTACTTATACTTGGACCATTTGTAGGTGGAGTATATGCAGTTTGATAAGAATTTTCAACCTCAAATATCTGAGCTTCCAAATATCCTTCCATCTTTGTCTTCTAGAATTCATAATTTGTGCCATTGAGTCTAGGGAATTCCAAAGAAACTTTGTTTTCCATCTCTGATCTACCTCAAGCGGTTAAGCTCTTCTCCAAAGAACCTTTCTCTGATACCAATTGTTGAATGAACAAGACAACTGAGAGGGGGGGGTGAATCAATTTTATCTAATCAAAACATTAAAAACCTCAATAGTAATCAAATCAACATGCATCATTAAACCCTTATTTTGTTATAATGATTAAACATGAAATGAAAATAACATAAATTGAAATAGCAACACCATACACAAGAGAACACCATATTTATGTGGAAAACCCAATGAGGGAAAAACCATGGTGAGGATTAGCTCACAATATAACTAATTGCAAAATTGGTACAAGTGCTCATTACCAAAATAGGACACTGTCCAAAAAGGCTCATAGCTAGGTCTCACTACCACATAAAGAATTACAAAAAGATAGAAGAAAAATGTTACATAGAGAACACTTTCTCAATGCAACAAGGAATCAACCACAATGCTCCAATACTTTCAAAGTCTAGCATGAAATATTTTGGACACCTTCAGCTCACTTCATTCAATAATCCAATAATTTGAAGTTTGCACTGCTCTACTCAAATTCGTATCACACACATCACTTGCATTGATCTCACATCTATCTTGCTTCTCTCTTCTTCCCTTTTTTTCAAATCACAACAACCCCACTCTTATTTATATCAACCTCAACCTTAAACATCTTCTCCAAGTTTGGAATTCTATTTGTTATATTTACAAATTCAAATTAGGTCAGCACCTAAAAATTCCTATGGTGGATAGGAATGAAAGGGGAGCAAAACAACACTTAACTGAGACCCAAAATTAAGTCTCACACACCACACTACACATCTATTAATACTTGAACATTTCCAAATGTAGTGTAGACACCAGGTTGACCATTACCCGTGAAAACACATTAAACATTAAGTACATGCTTCCAAAACTTCTGATACACCTAACCATGAATCCTCTTGACATAAACAAGATAACACCATTAACTCTCCTTCAAAACCACAAGTCCTAAAAAGAAACTACAAAGAAATGTGGATCAAATACATTTCTTCTTGACACCTCTACACAACACTGCAAAACTAGTTCACATACTGGTGAACACAACTTCCTTTCACCAATGATCTAGAACTCAAAATTTTAAATATAGCAACCTTTAACAACCTCAAACAACATAATAAATTTTCACATTCATAGCATTAACATAGAAGAAATGTGAAGCACCATCCAGAGCACATTCTAAACACTTCTACAACACTATTTCTTTGTTTATCAAATTTTCTCAAAAGAACTTGGAAATCAAGTACTGAAGAAATAATCTTAGCTCATTACTTCATTCCAACTCATCTTTAGACACTACAACAAAATATATCTCCATGTATTCACAACACTTCCTCAATATTTGAACTACACATGCATAACTTGCAACAACTTGTTTTCCTCTTTTCTACAATTTTCTCAATAACCTTGACATTTTCATCATGAAAAAACTTCCTTAACACACAGTCGACATCAATGAAAACAAAAATTAGTAGGATTCATGTTGACATTGATGACAACACCTTCATACTTGCAACATATTTGGCACATAGATGTGTAGCCTTGTACAACTAGCAGTTGGAACATAAAAGACAAAAAATATGGCATGATATAAACCTTCAACTAAAAAAAATTAAAATAAGTGATTTAGTCCTACTATATGACAACAAATTCAAAAAGAAAGGGAAACTAAAAGTAAGGTGGCTAGGACCTTATTACATACATGAAATTGTAGAATTCAAAGTAGTAAGACTAAGGAAATTAGATGGAGATCATAAAATAGGCTATTTGAATGGAGCAAGACTTAAACATTATCACCAACCAAAAGTATGAATAACAAATTAAAATATGAACATGATGCACATTATGTATTATAAATTAATAAACAATAAAATAAAACCATTAACAGTCAAGGGTTACAAGCAGCTAGAAAAGACCATGAAACTTAATGAGATAAAATAAATTAATGACTAAATGACTAACCCTAAACTTATTTAAGACCTAGTTCTTTCACTAAATTCTCACTTTGCATTCAAACACTTCAATGAAATAGAAAATAGATCTCTACAAATTTCAAAACCCTACAAGCTACAAATAAAAGATGGCAACACCAACCCTCATAAACATTTTTGAGAAGCCACACCTAGAATATAAGAAGTATTTGTTTAAGGAAATGGAAGTGGATAAAGATGGGGTATTCTCAGGCATTCTAGTAGATGTGGTATATAAAAAATATGTAAGGATGTACATCCATGAGTTGATTTATAAATTTGATCATACAAAATTTGAAGAGCTTTGCTAAATATTGCAAACTCTAGACTAGAGTACATATCAACCACAATACCAAGAATTGGGATAGGAACACCTAGACATATGGAAAGATCACCCAAAATTATGTGATGAACATGAATAATCTAGGATAAGTTTGAGTAGGGTATAGAATGAGCTCATATATTTGGACAAACTCTACTAAATCATAAAGGAAGTAATTCACATTATCGTGTGGTTGAGTATGGTAGGGGAAATACCAATGAAAAAAGTGGTAAAAAATGATAAGGTAACCAAGATGATTGGGACTACATGGGATGGTTGTAGCTTAAGTGTGAGAGTAATTAAAAACCCTATAGTGTAGGTATGCCACCATGGGTATCGCCTACAAGATCTACTATGCAAACCAAGAAGACTAGGATACAACAACCACCATACACACTACATGCCAAATGGTGGTGGAAGGGAAGGACTTTGACCTCTATCAAGTAATGAGGGAGTAACTAATGGAGAATATTCAAAAGATAAAGACTTCCCAGTACAATTTTTAGTATGGTACAATACTCATTTTCTTGGTCTTCTATTTCCTTCATGGACTACCTACATTTAAAGGAAAGGCATGGAAAACAAATGTGACAATAGCAGCAAAAATCAAGTACCTGCATACACAACAATTTAAAGATAAACTGACCTACACTACTACCTATTGGGGATTTTTCAAAAGCATTCAAAAACTAATAAAGGCCACATGTAATGAATCCATATGAGTTCATCAAACAATAATCAAGAACATCCTAGATGCCTAAGATCCTATATGAAGTTGCACAAATGGAAGTTGATGCTCATGGTGCAAATATCTAAAGTAAACTGAAGGACCCAAATGTGAAGAGATTTGGGACATACAAAGAGATCATGGACAACATACAATAGAAAAATGCAAAAGATAAGTTATAAAAGAACAAAGAACACTTGCATACATGGTGAGATCCCATTGAAAGGTCCAATACAACCATCTTCCTTTGCACCACTCCCAAAAACAACCACACTGGTGGAAAGAAGGTCTAATAGACTACATGGAGATGCTAGTGCACAATTAGAGGGGCCTACCTCATCTTGACAAACAGTGTCCACTTTGGACGTCCAAGAAGTCTCAGAGACCCTAATACAGTTTGAGTGTGAAGAAAAGGACTAGAAGGGTAAGGCCAAAATAGCCTGTCAAAACATCTTGTCTATTCATTTACTAGTGTAAAGATAAAGTTTACTTAAATCATTTGATTCATATTAGAAGAGAGAAGATGAATTAAAATGATACCATAGAGTGTTTAACAAGAACACATCTAAATATAACAACACAAAAGGGTTATAGTAATACAAATAAATGTTCAAATTAAACATGCAAACCCAAATATTTAATATTAAGGAATTAAATAAAACAAATGAATGTCAAATCAATTACTATTGCCATGGAATATTAAGGAATGTCAAAATGATAACTTAACATGTTATGCTAATGGATAATTTAATAACTATACAAAACTAATGGATATTAAGTTGATCACTATTCAATTCTAATGAATATTAAATCAACACATAATCAATACTAAAAAATATAAACTTGTTACTTTTTCATGCAATACAAATCAAATCAATAACTAAAAATATCAAATTGATAATAAAAAAATACTAAAAAATAACGAAAGAATAACAACTATGTTTTCAGTCTCCCAACACCCTTGTTTTGCCACTTTGATTATCAAAAATATTTATACAAACTACTAATCAAAACAGTAACAACTTTATAACTATACAAATAATAACCCAGACTAAAAAAATAATAACAACCTAACAAAACTATCCAAAAGTATCAACTTGAAAAATAATGAGAACCACAATGCTAATCTATTGCATGCATATGAATTTCAATTCATGTTCTATACCATGCAATACTAATGAATTTCAATTCATTTTCAATACACAAGAAGAGAATGGGTTATGAAGGCATATTCTTATGTTGATAGTGTCTAAAGCCTCTGTATTGACTGGGCAACTATAGGTTGTTACAAACACAAAATAATCAAAGAAATGCAGTTTCATATAATGAACATTTGTGGGATATGGTTTAAATGGGTTTTCTTAAAACAAGTAGCAAAGACTCGAATCCATTGTTACCATCCTGCATTTCTAAACATAACCAAAAAGAGAATTTGTAGCTACGAGTACCCAAGTATACATGCATGGAATTGTGGAAGATTAGACAAATTACGTGAACATGACTATAGTGAAAGCTAGACTACCTACACAAAGGCGTTTGGGATTGTCCTTAGAAATTATGTGAACCAAAATATAAAATACCTCATAAAGAAATGTGATGTCAAGATTCTATACACAATCATTATCATAAGATTTAAACCAGATATTCTTCTTTGAATGACTCCCTCTTTGCACCACCTTGGTCTTTCTTCTCTGGGATCAGCTGCTCCAAAATTTCTGCACTACAAATTCCTTGTGACTTGTTCCTTTCTCTCACTACATGGTGATTACAAAAGAAGAATCAAATACAAAATATAATAAATGCAGTTTGACAAATATTGGGTTAGCAGTTAAAATCAAATTGTTAAAATTTCAAGTGACTATACACATAATAGAAATAATAATAACACTATGAATTCTGTAAAATATTATACTATTGTAATTATTTTTTGACAACTCTTATATGTCTAGAAATGGTTGTAAAAATCTCGTCATTCAATTCAACCATTTTGTTCAAGGCTTCCTCATACTTATTCATTTTGTTCTAGAAAACATCCATCCCTCCTTCAGCTCATTCCATTTGATATCACAGTTATATAACAGTTAGAGACATTTTTTCCATGGTTCCATCTTTCTCATGAGGGAGATCAAATTGAACTACTACTTTAGGGAAATCTAGATAGGCACTCATCATGGGCAGCTCCAATTAACTCTATTCTATTGATTAATCAACCCACTACCTTTTCACATTTGAAATACACTTCATCTCTTCAATAACAAAGGAATCTTCATAAGAAATATAAGTAGGTCTTAAAATTAGGACATGAGAAGATTGAAGAGGTCTAGCTAAGTGCTTAATGTAGGAGGTTAACTATTTAGCCTACTCTTTTAGATTTTATTTAGTTTGACAATCTTTGATAATACTAGTAACAATTGTTTGCATATTCTTAAATTTAGATTGTATTGTATACATATCCAAATTAATGCTTGATATATATTTATCAAATAATTGTAGATCTCTTTCATCCTTGTCTACAATTGGATGGAAACCTTTACAGTCCTTAGGTCTTACACATCAATGAAAATTGTAGAAATATTTTTAACCTCTTTAGCTTGAGGTGGCTTTTCTAAATTCAATGATACTATAGAGAAGTCATGTATTAAGGTTTTGAAGACATTTGTATTTTCTTAATGGTGTTTTCCAACCAAGTGGTGATTTTAGGAAGGGAGGAGTTAACTTGTTTTGATATATGTTCATCCTCTTAGGTATCTCAAATAGTTTTTATGTGAGATTGTAAAGGATAAAAAATGTATGAGGGTAAAGGATAGGAGCAAGTTCTTTCAAAAATAATATTATCCATAGGAAAGGATTCTAGAGAACCTAATCCTTTAAAGGTGATCCTTGAGGAGTCAAAACTATTTCAAGGGGGGATCCTATGAGGGAATAAGAAGAGTTTGTTCCTGAGTAGAATTTATGAGAGGTTAATAAGGAGGAGATAAATGAAGAGATTGAGTGGAATCATGTACTTGTAAATAAAAATGAGCCTTGAAAGGTACCTTCTTTGCAACTTTCTTTGATTGTTTTCTAAACATGAAAATAAATTTGGGAGACCTTTGACTCTTGAGTGTTTCTTATTCTATCTCTCCTTCCTCTTTATGACTCAAAAAACTTATACTGGAAAGTCATTGTGCCTAGAGTTTCTTTTGGTTATTTTTTATTTTCATCTTTTACTTATTAGGGGGATGATAAGTCGCATCATCCTTTGGTGCATCTCTTTTATCCTAGCTTGGATCTTTTATCTTATGTTTTGTCCAAGTTAGGATTCTATCTATGACCTCTCTACTTATTACTTATACTAATTTTTCCTCTTCATTGGACTAATTTGGTTTAGGAATAGGTAATTTTAAGATATCCCTTTTGTTGTAAATTACTCTTTAACAATTCTAAATGCATTGAGTTGAAAATAAATAAGCCTTGAGAAGCTTTTTTTCCTTAATTCATGTTCATCCATCATAGTCAACCTAGAAATCATCTAAGCTATATTGATGCTTTAATAGTGACCTTGTATTTTTCCCTATTCACCCTTTACGTCAAATGCATTACCTCATTTTTTAATTTATAAGTTAATTTTAGACAAATCAACCTCATAATTATTTGCATGAAGAAGAGAGGAGCATTAATATTTACTGATGATATGGGAATTAGACACTTGGCCTATGCTTTCTAAACATAACTTTATGACTTCAAATAACTACCTTGTAAATTCTAGTTGATTACTATTTTATCACTCATATATATAGGAAAATAGTAGAGTGCACTTATAACACCTCTTTTTCTAATATATGTGAAATTTGGGGGCTAGATAAACTAGTTACCCTACTCTATAATAGTTGTTTTAGCATTTAAAGGTAGGAATTTGTTCAAATAAATTATCATCTAACTAATTAAGTAGAACAAAAAGGAATCATGTTAACCCTTTTGATTTTCTTAAAATATCTTTTAGATGTAATTGAGGATAGAGCTTATACCTTTATTTAATATTGGTGGAATTACTCCAACTCTAGTTAGCTCAATAAAAAGTTATCTTCTAGCCATGAGATAGACCAAATAAGAAGTCATTTATAATGATTTTTTTTCCTAAATAGTAGAAAACTATTTCTATAAAGTGTCACTTATAATAGTTTCTAGTTAATTATTTTCTTGTTTTCTAGAATGATAGAAATGTATTTGAACATTTGAGCTAGGAGCTATTTATTGTTAGAATTAACTATTACCATATTCAAAAGAGTTATTAGGTCATTAGTTTATTTTATAAATTCACTCCTAAAAATCACCTTGGGTAACCTCAAGGTGCATTCCCTTTTATTTTTAAACAAATTAATATTTATGACTTTTCAACAAAGATTAGGGTCCAAGTTGAAAATTCGATGCGAGTGATAAAATAGAGGGGGGCGGGGGGGAGGGGGGGTTCAGACACAAGCCCTCTCATACAAACTTTCAACAAAAACAAAAACTAATGTGAAAAAATCTACAACAAGATTATAGCTTTTATATTCAACTTCTTCAACATAGTTTTTCCAAACTTTAGAAATGCATACAAAACCCTCTAAAAATATTATTACAACAAATAACTCAGTCTCATGGACTAATGCATAATAATATAAATGAGTCTCAAACCGATCTAAAAAGGAAATTAACAAACTACAATATAAACAACACTTTCCCTTCGCATAGAAACTCAACCCACAACCTATAGTGGCAATCTTCAACATGCAGTTGTTCATGTCTTGCACTATGATCTCAAAACTTTAAATTGTTGTCTTCAAACCCTCATACCTACAGAAAAATGGCTTCCAACAGCTCTTGGAGAAAAAGCTACGCCTTTCTCCTTCCACTCCCCCCTTTTTGGCTGCAATAATGAATCCCTTGTTTATTTTCATGCCTTCCTTTTTTCCTTTTTCAAGCAAAATGTAACTCCAATAAATGCAATGCCTCCAACTTGGAAAAACTCTCCAAAATCAGGAAATAAAATATTAAATATGCATTTACAGCTCCAAAACACTCCCATGAAAGATTAGGCCAAGAATAGATGCATTATGGCTTTTCCACTCCACCCGAATAATGAACCGAATAGAAAAATCTTTTCCAACTCAACCTGGGTTCCCAACCTTCAACTTGATATAAAATATGAGTTTTAAAAGAGTTTACCAAGTTGGTAACTCCAAAATCTCACACCCAAGAAGGCAAATTTGATAATTTTTCCTTGAAAATGCTACAAAATGAGTCCAAATCAGTGCCATAAAACTACAACATAACAACTTGGCCAAATATTTATCAAATATTTTAGGACTTATTAAAAAAAATTATTCACCTAAAATATTTAAAGACCACACTAAAGAAAAAATTAAAATTAAATATTTTTTGGTCGATACAAGATTGCCAGTCAACCATGCATGCTCCTGCATTAGACACCCAAGGTAGAAAAATTTTGTGAGCTTGATCACACAAAATGGATTTGAATGGTAGAACCATCCTTTCAGGTTTTAAACAACCTTCAACAAACTTCATTACTAAATTTGATACCGCCAATGAGTTCTTTTTTCTCCTCTTCCTGCACCTAGCCAGAATAAGCTTCCATCTTTGACAACTCTACTCTTCACTAAACCTCCTGAATGTGGAATCAATTCCACCATAAACTAGCCACCTCCTCCAAGTGTATATCACAGTCTCGTTTGATCTCATGGGATTCAACCCACCATAGTCTGGCAACCTCCACCAAATTGCACTTGCACTAAACTCTGCAAAAATTATTAAATTTGAGAATGATGATGGTTTACAAGTTATGGATGGGGGTATGTGCAAGATCATCATGGAAAAAACAAGCCCTTAAGTGGTGAAAATTTCAGAAAAATAAGGGTTAGGTAACTTGACGTAAAAATTTGAATAGGTTATCTATACTATTTCAAAAATATGTAAGAATAGAATTTGTAGCAAATTTAATGTAGTTTCTAAACTACTAGGTTTTTTTTTTATAAAGAAATCTATTTGGTGAAAATTTGAAATTTTAATGCAATAGTACTTAAATTTAAGGGAAAAAAAGAAGAAGCGTCTATCTGACCACCCTAACCACAATAAAATAATAATATTTTTTTATAAGATTTTAGATATAAGTAGAGGACTCATGTCCCGATGTGATGA
This sequence comes from Sequoia sempervirens, assembly GCA_007258455.2. Taxonomy (NCBI): domain Eukaryota; kingdom Viridiplantae; phylum Streptophyta; class Pinopsida; order Cupressales; family Cupressaceae; genus Sequoia; species Sequoia sempervirens. The sequence continues at coordinate 130,656,641 of VDFB02000003.1, forward strand.
TATATTTTTAAAAAATTCCAAGTAAATAATTAATTATGATTTTTTATTACAAATTTTAAAAATATAAAAACTCGTGATGTCCGGACCACCTTAACTTGGTAAACTTCATGAAATTCAATTTTGTTTTTTTAATCCTATAGTATGTGAAGCATAGAATGTGATACATGTTTCAGATTCAAAAAATGTGATACCGTTTGAAAGCTATAGATTTTTTCAATCAGCCTATCAATCGACTTTAGTTGTAATTCAAATAGTAAATGAATAATAATTATTTATTAAATTCAAAGTAAAGAATAATTTATATTGGTGGAAAGCTGAGAATATCCTTTAAAAATCCTTTTCATTTTATCAATTTTGGGTAAAAAAAAGTTATCACCACATACCCATCATATTGCCACTTTTGGCCCATCATGATCCTGACATACCCATGGGTTAGTTCAAGAAAATTTTGCTAGTGATGTATGGTATGTAGAGAAGGGTTTGTATGGTATGGGTATGTGTAGGATCATCATGGAAAAAACAGGCCCTTAAGTGGCAATGAAAATTTAGAAAAATCAGAGTTAGGCAACTTGACATAAAAATTTGAATAAGTTATCTATATTATTTACAAAATATGTAAGATTAGAATCCGTGGAAAATTGAATGTAGTTTCTAAACTACTAAGTTTATTTTTATTTTTTAAAGTCTATTTGGTGAAAATTTGAAATTTCAATGCATTAGTACTTAAATTTTAGGGAAAAAAAAGTAGGTGTCTATCTGACCACCCTAACCACAATAAAATGATAATAATTTTTTATAAGATTTTAGATATAAGTAGAGGACTCATGTCTGGATGTGACACATTTTTTTTTGTAATTTTTTTCCAAGTAAATAATTAATTATGAATTTTTTATTAC
>VDFB02000003.1:130657636-130805836 GCA_007258455.2 Sequoia sempervirens
ATAGATCACTTCTATCAAACCGCCATGGCCTCCCTAACAACATGTGACATGCATCCATGGGGATGATATCACAGAGTACCTCATCATGGTAGCTCCCGATCTTGAACTTTACTAGGCACTGCTCATTGACCAAAACTTTGTGGTCTTTTTGCAACCAGGCAATTCGATACGGATGTGGGTGTCTTTCCCTCTTCAGCTTCAAATTTGTGACCATCTCCTCTGACACCAAATTATCAGTGCTCCCACTGTCAATAATGACATCACAACATTTTCCTTCACACTTGCACCTTGTGCGAAATAGATTATTCCTTTGTTCTGGTTCCTTTTCCTCAGTCACCAGGGCTCTCCTAATCACTAGGGCTTCTCCCCTTTCAGCATCATCTGAATGTTCAGATTGGGCCTCCTCATCCACATGTGCAACCCTTCCATGACCTTCTAGCCTTTTTTCTGCCCTTCCTTGGTGTTGTGGACATTCATAGGCTCGATGCCCTTCTTCACCACACTGGAAATGTGTTCCTCTGAAACCACCTCTTCCAGATCCTTGTCCATATCTCCCTCATCCTCTACCTCTATGATCACCACTGTTTTGATCACGAGGGTGGTAGAAGTTGTCATTTATTTGGCTTCGGCTGGTACCCACATCTTCACTTTTCTTTTCATCATCATTTTGGCTTCCTGAAGGTCTTCCATTACCCCTTCTGCTTTGACCTCCTCGTCCTTCTTGCTTTCCATCAGATCTTTTGTTTAGCTTCTCTTCCACCTTCAGAGCAAACTGATAGACATCCTCAATGGTGGTTATTCTGACTAGGCTTAACTCCTCTTGAATGCTCGGTTGTAACCCATTAAGATATCGGGCTACCTTCTCCTTATTGGCCTCTGCGTGACCTGTTCTAATGAATATCTTGTGAAAATATTTAGTATATTCTTTCACAGATCTGCTTCCTTGCTTCAACCCTTGCAATTTCTTCAACAGATCTAACTCGTAGTCCACTGGTATGAACTGCATCTTCAGTTTCTCTACCATCTGATCCCATCTGGTGATATTGCCTTTTCCTCTTCAATTTCTTTCCAACTGGACCTCTTTCCACCAAATAATGGCATGGCCCTTCAGCTTCATTTTTTCAAACTTAACCCGATCTGGGTCCTCTATTTCCTCATACTCAAAATATTCTTCTAGCTTGTTGATCCAGTCGATCAACTCTTCCGGGTTCGGACTTCCAGAATAACTGGGGACTTCTGCTCTAGGTCTTTTCTCGATCTTCGAAATGGCCCTTATTAGCTACATTTGATCTTGATCAATTGCTTCTTCTTCCTCTTATACATCTGAACCTTCTTCCTCTCCTTCATCCTCACTTTCCTCCCTCGAGTTTAACCCTCTTCTCAACTACTCTTGTAACGCATCAATCTGTCTCTGGAGGGCTGCCAGTGCATCTCTTCCACCAGCATTTATGCTGCCTCGACCACCTTTGGCACCACCATGCCTACCAGGCATCACTCTTGGAGGAATCTTTCTTGACCTCGACCCACAACCACGGTCCTGGTGTGAACTGTCTCACGATCGACGATCTGTCCACACGCTCAAGAAAACCCGCTCTAATACCACTTGATGAGGGCACAGCTTGAGACCGAGACATAGAAAATAACCCACAAACAAGAGAATAATTTTATTATTCAAAAAATGGAGCTTCTTACATGCAGAGGATCTCAATCCCCAAGTTCTACAACACATGCAAGTTACAGAAAGCTACAAAATAACCCTTTCGCAATATGCGAGCTTGTCCCCAAAAAGTTACCCAAAAAATTAGAAACCCGGCCATAAATAGAGCTCCTCATTAGTTTGGAGCCAAAAAGACATTCAAATTTGAGTTTAGGCGGTTTGGCACTGAAAATTTACAACATGAAGTTCAAATTTCAAAAGAGCATTTGCAATTGTATTTTCTAGAAAGTGCGCCAACTTCCCAGGGCCATAACTTTTGATCCGAGACTCCGATTCGCCAACCGTTTGAACCGTTGGAAAGGTCTTGAAGTCAATAACATGCTCAAAATTTTCTACACCAATTTTGGAAAGTTTTGGGGTCGTTCCGGGAACTCTAAGTGCCTCAAATCTCATTCGAAAGATTTTTAGGTGCAAATTTGGGAAACTAAAACTGCAATATCTTTCAACCCAGGAACAAAAAATAAGAACCGTAAATTGGGAATTTCATTATGATGAAAAGGGTATCCAAAAAAGTAAAAACATCTAAAAACCAAGAAACTTGAAATTTAACTATTTTTGGGTGATGCAAGATTGCCCTTACAGCACTGGATGCTCCTGCATCATAATGCCATGACCAAATTCTCCTCTACCAAATGGGCCTTCTATATTTCCACCTCCATGGTCTTCAGCTCAAAGAAACGAACTCCCCCACTAATGCAGGCATTCAAATCCTTGATGAAATGTTGAACCAACATGGCCTCATCACCAATACCTACATATTGCTTAAGCTCATAGAAACTATGTTCATACTACTCCATGGACATAGCCATCTGTATCAACTCATGAAACTCATTTGCATGACACTCTCTAGTGATCTGACATAAAATGAGCTCTAAACCTCTCCAGAAACATCTCCCAACAAACTGAACCAATATCTAGATGTAATTTTTGTTCCTCCAACCGCCACCATGTAGAAGCAAAACCTCTAAGGTCCATGATGGCACATCTTGCCTTGGTGTTGCTACTATACGGGTGCATGGAAAAAAAATTGTCCAAATCTATCAACCAAGTCTCTGCCTCCAAACCACCACTAGAACCATCAAAGGTAGGAGGACATGCCCTCAAGAGCTCCCTCATATGACCCACTGAAATAGATTCTTTCTCTGTTGAAACATCTCTCCTCCTAGGAGACCTTTCTCTTTCCCTAACCACTTGCTAATTACCCTCTTGTCTAGGGCCTAGGTAGGAAATGACCTCCTCAAGAAAATGATGCAACTGAGTTCCCTCTAACTCTAACTGACCCAGATTATGTCCCCCGCTTTCCTAATCATTCTAGGAGCCCTGTTGTTCCTCGCGATCACTCTTGTGGGAACTCTAAGAAGGGGTGTTTTGGAAGTTAGCCCCAAAGCCACCACCTTGACCTCTACCAGGACCCCTACCATGACCTCTTGGAATCTTCCTACACAACATCACCACAGGACAAGTCACAGATTATTAGGCAAGGGTGAAAAAGGGGAAAAACATAAGCTCAAGAGTCTAGGCACTAGGACAACATAAAAGATCATTTTAATCCAAAGTACCAAGTGTTGGAACTTGGCTCTAATACTAGGTGTAACGCCCAACCAAGGAACCCCAAAGGATGACACATCTAAACACAATAATGGAACAATTTTTTTTTAAATGAAAACAATAGTGAAATGTATAACATAATATAGTATATAATCTAATCTAGGTCCTCTAAGGTTCCATGACTACACTACTAACACAGCTATTAACAAGAACTAGAATCAATTCATTAATCATGATTTATCTATTAATCAAGAGTTCATTTTAAATCATCACATTACATAATTCTACTAAATACATTTCCATAACATGTCATCCATTAAACAACATGAAAGAACATTTATAAATAACTAGCAAGTATAAATACAAATTATATTACATGAGAGTGCATCACAATTCGTTACATCATTACATTGTTTACAATAATGCTTCTCTAAATACAATTGGGAAGAATACATTAGTATTACAATAAATGGTATAACTAATATGCAAGTCCAATACATATACATAAAGACTGTCTTCTCGAACTGGTACATGAACTGGAATCTGCTACACAAGGTTCCACCTCCATGCACACAAACAAGAAGCAAGAGAAACCCAATGGAGGAAAAAGTAATAACCTATCGACCATGTGGAACTCTAAGGTTCACCCCCTATGCTAGGAGATAGCATAAGGTCCTACTAAAAACAAACAATCAAGAAGATAGAAGGCTAACATAAACAAGGCTATACAAGGCTCCAACACAACACTGCAACAACATTAACATCACATAAACACATACATCACTTCCAGAAGGGGAATACACAACTACAAAATGCTAGACTACAATAGGGAAGAGTGTCATCGCATAGTCCTAGCATGGATTACCTTGAAATTCTCTCACTAGATTCTGACCCCCATCTATGGTTACCCTGACAGTCTCTCACTAGATGCCAACCCCATAGGGTGATACATGTGGAACTAGCATTCCTTTCGTGAGGACAAGGAAGTTGATCTTGCCAACCAAGCCTTCTCAACCCATCCTTAGCCTAAACGAGCACTACATGCATGGGTGAGGAATCCAATTATCTTGTTTAATGTGAGATCTACCCATCCCCCTAATTCATTTTAGGTTATCACTATATTAAGAAACTCCCAATTGGGTTACCCTAGACACCACTTTGGGTTTTGGCCCCCATTGAGAGCCACTCCCCCTACTTGCAACTAGTAGACCCTACTCAACAAGCAAGGTAAAACCATTTTCAACACTTACAATATCACATGAAACCCACACATAGAGCAAGGCATAGACCATCTCGTTCACATATCCCAGTCACCAGAAATTATAAACAGTGCAAGGCATAGACCCTTTTACACACACCTCAAGCACATTACCAACCACTTCAAAATGGAACAATCATAAAACCCCACATACAAGATACTCCCCCTAATCCTTTAGAAGAATACCATTGACCACTTTGGATAAAAGGATCCCACTTAAAATAATAATAAAAAACTCCCCAATCCCACTAATTAAACACATTTTTCTATACAAGTAAACAAATGAACATTGCAGCCTTGAATTCAACTATTAATGAATACAAAAGAAATCAACATTATAGATCAACTAACTCATTCACTTAATTTAATCCTTCAATTATCCAAATATAATTAAATCAATTTTGTTTCTTTCTATTTAATTTTCCAATTCATTTAACTTTCATAATCAATTAATTCCTAAAGGCAAAAATTTTCTTTAACTATAAGCTTAATATACACGTGCATACATATATATATATATATTAAAAAAGACAAAATGACTATTGTAACTCTTTATTTCAGTTTATATTGTGATAAAAATATATATTTGTTTATATATCTACATACATACATATATATCTATATATATATATATATATTATAAAATTGAAAATCAATCATTAAGTATATCCGCAATGAAGTATATCGAATACAAGATAAAATAGATTTTATTGAATTCACTATATATATAGTAGATTCAACCAATACTGAATACAATGAATGGCCATTACATCAAACTACAAATGAATTAAACTTCCATTGAATTTCATTAAAAGGCAAACACATCGAACCTCAATCAACATATATGCAACAAATCGCCAAACAGTAAATATGCATCAAACTCAATAAAGAGTTAAACCAATGATTATAAATAAATTGAGTTTTAGATTTAAATGGAACCCCTTTGACAATGAAATCAAACATTGATAAGCATTGAAAACAACTTTTATATGAAATATAAAACAATTCATAAGTATAAGCAGATAGAAAGCTACAAGCAATGACCAAAAGCAAGGAGTGGCATGTGACTGTTAGGAAAATAGGCTACACTGGGTGGCTACCAATTTGGCTAAAGAAACTTTCTTGCAATTGTAAAATATAAACATTCAATATGATTGGGAGATAACCCTCAGGAAAATCAAATTGCACCAAGTAGAAATTGATAGGGATTTGAAGTATACAGTTTGGAAAATACACCAAGAAGAAACTCACAAATATACATTTACCCAATTTTCCTATCATACATGGAATCAAATATAGGCATAAACATGGGAAGTGCACCCATTCAAAAGAGAATAAAAAGGTTGATAATCTGCAGAAGACTCAATGTAGAAATAAATCGATTCATAGCTAAAATGCAATGGTTTTTTAGATCATTAACAATAATCCAAAAAGGGCAAGAAATGAAGGATACGTTGGATGTTCTTGAAACTTTCAAACAAGAGACAAATGGCTGCAAGAATTTTCCACAAAGGAAATAGTGAGAGGACAGACAATTTACAAGAATGCAATGATTACAATATATATAGATAAAAATGCATATTTAATGGTTTCAACATGGAAATAAAATAGATGATTATCACATTTCCAAGAACATCAAATAAACAAATGTTCATTTTCAACAGACAAGAGAGGAAGAATTCAGTTGCATTAAATGGAGAAAAAAAGAACAAAGAACAAAGATAAAGCCAACCTGGATTCCAACGCCGGCTGAGACAAAAATATGATGTTGACTCTAAATCCTTCAACTTGCAACTAGAACTCTCCAATTCCCCAATCCAAGTTTTCCCATAATCAACAATGAAATGCCAATATTTTACAGAAATTTTCTTGCAAACAACTTATTTTCTTCTTTTCACAGAAACCAAAAAATCCATAATCCTCAAAGTCCCTTGAAAAGATAATTATTTACAAAAGGAAGCTGTTCGATTTTTCCAAATCAAAAATCTAATAAAAATATCTAAAATCCCACAAAGCAACAAGTTTCTTTTCGATAATCAGTTCAAAACTGTGCATGTGCTCCATAAAAGATCCTTTCTATCTTTTTAATTATTTTCACTATTTATCATTATCACATTTCATTATAATTCAATTTTATTTTATTTAATATCACATTACACTTTTAAATTTGTTATAACCCATAATCAATTATAAATATATTTATATCTATTTATTAAAATAATTTTACTTAATAATTTATTTAAATCATCAATTAATCAAAAACAACATTTATTAAACAAATTTAAATTAAACAACCAAATATCAATAACAACTACCTAAACATAAACAAGGTCGAAAAACAAGACCAACTAACCACGAACATCAAATAACGTTGGCGAGGTAACAGGCTGGATACTCATCCTCCTTGAGGATGATGGCTAGAGTAGGGGACCATATGTTATCTTTGAAAAATTGTTCCATTGGGTTTTAAGGAACACTCAGACTTGACAATTCAGGTGTAGTTGATCCCTAGTACCTGCATCCTGTAACACACAAAATGATCAAGCATATACATAATCATACAATTAGGCACATCATGAAAGGAAATTGCAGTGTAGCAAGGTACTCACAAATGAGTAATGCGACACTATCCCTTTCACCTAAAACACATCAAACAAGTAACCACATCAATGCATAACAATCAATTACACAACAACAAGATAAGAACAATCACCAGATAGTCATATAATCCTCATCATAAGGCTAATCCACATAATCAAATAAGTTCATATAATAGCCATAACATGTGCATAAACTCAAATAATAGAAGTATCATCAAGTATCATCAAAGTGTCATCAACCATCATCATAGCATAAGTCCAACATCAAAAAAAGTGTCATAATGTCTGGTCTAAAGCAGACAAATACCAGTATAACATTGAACAACATGAGGGGCACTACATATATGACTACCATGACTGAAATAAATAACTACAATGACTAAATAAATGACTACCATGACTAAATAAATGATTACTATGAATAAATAAACAAATACCATGACTAAATAAATGACAACCATGACTAAATAAATGACCAGTTAATAACAATCAATGACTAAATTAACAAATACATATACTACCAAATTGATCAATCAAAACAACCAATAAATGACTAAAAATGATTTAGTCATGAATTTCAAGGTCGCATTATAAATGACTAGCAATAAACTACTAATGGTCATGTTACCAATTTTTAGTAGTTTTTTTAGTCATTTATTGTTGTTTTTCTACTAGTATTATGACTATCAATACATAAATGTCTCAAGTGAAAAAAGGAAATAATAGATAGAAAAGGAACAAAGGACAAACAAATTCATGTCCAGACATTATATGTCAAAGATCATCCAAGCTACATGCCAGTGCTATAAATGTTAGGGCAATGCTATAAATGGTAAGGATAGTGCTATAACACAGAGGAAAGTGACCTTGTTAAGGACAGTGACATTCACATGAATGGTGCTTCAATTAGTTTTAATGTTGGAAGACAAGAAACCCATAACACATTCATTATGAATATGAAGCACATGGATAATGAAAGAAAGTATTTGAGAAGGTTTTAAGGATAGTTAAAGCATACAATGAAGGGACAACCTACCATAAACAGGGGCAATCACTTAGGCATTTGAAAGCATTGAGTTGAAGAAAGAATAAAAAATGTGATAGTGCCAGTGAGTGGCAGTGAAGGGGTGAAAGCATTGTTGCTAGGTAATTGAAATGCATAGTTTGTTAAAGGTCACAAGATAGTGAAAACCAAGGACTTTGTGTTTGAAGTAAAGATGAGGTTTAGTGACAGTCTTTATTCCAAAGAAAATTTATGAAGATCATGATGAGACAAAGAAAAAAATCTGGGAATGACATTTTGGTCTCTCCTAGAAAATATAATTGAACAAATAATCAAGAAAAGAAAGTGAACTCGAGTTTAAACTTGTAAATATATATATATATATATATATATATATTTGAAAAAAGACCGTTTAAAAGATTACTTTTTTTTGGCTAATTTTTCGTTATCTTTTACTTTGTCACTTTTTAAATAATTTAAAAAACCAAATAATCAAGAAAATAAAGTGAACTTGAGTTTTTTAATAAATTATAATAGAAATATAAGTTACCAAACTTGAGTTTAAGAGTTTTTAAATAAAAAATAAATAATGAAAATAAATTATAATAGAAATATATGTTACCACTTTTAAAAAATCATGGACTTCAATTTTTTTAAAAATTATAATAGAAACGTGTGTCCCCACTTAACCCATTTAGTTAAGTAATTTATATTTTTTATATTTAAATAATTTGTATTATATGAGATAATTTTTGTTTCTTTAGAGTTCCTTAGGAGGCCCATTTTTTATGTAAATTTCCCCTAATATAGGTACAAATAGTAATAATTTTTATTGGAATTGCAAAATGGATCATGTCTTAGGAGTTATTGCTATGCAAGTCAATGATGACATTTTGAATTTTATTACTCATTTTGAGTGTCTTCATACTCTTTGGACTAAAATTTTGGAGATATATGGAGATCCTAATACTCATCCATTCCCATATGGTATTGTGCCTCTTCATTTTTCAAAATGTATACCCTATGATTATGTTACTATTCAAGAGTTTGAAGATTTGGATTACTTTGAATCTTTAAATGAGGATGATGAGGTATATTCAGATGCTCCTTTTCTCCATCAAAGATGGTTGTTGATCCTTCACCTTCAATGATTCCTTGTGTAGAGTCATTGATTGAGGCTCCTATCGTTCATGTTCAATAGGACCATTTATCTTTAGTTGGTGATTCATTGAGAGCTTCCAATGATTCATTGCAATAGGTATCTAATTATCTTCTTGATAGGGATTCTTTTTTATCAAACATTGCATCCTTGTTTGTGGAGTCTCACATTTTAGATTTGGAGGACACATTTGAGGGGTTATCTCTCCTCTTTGATTATAGTCATTGCACAACTATTGCCAAACCATCATTGTCTTTGAATCTTGTTCAACATTGGTTTCTACATAGTCTTGGTTTGTCACCTTCTTCTTTGATTGGGAATGTACTTGATTTTATTGTGATATCATCATCTAACATGGACAAGGTGACACATGAGAATATTTCAGTGACATCGTGTTGAAGACAAGGTTGAAGTTGTAGTAGTGAATGGAACCAAGGTAAATTTCATTTTTTTTAAATATTATCCTAAAGAAGTGTGTGATTGTGATGAAGTTGCAAAAAAATAGAATAGAAATTCATATTTTATTAAATTTTAGAATGGTGATGATTTACAAGTTATGGATGGGGGTATGTGCGGGATCATCATGGAAAAAACAGGCCCTTAAGTGGCGAAAAATTTAGAAAAAACAGAGTTAGGCAACTTGACGTAAAAATTTGAATAAGTTATCTATATTATTTCAAAAATATGTAAGAATAGAATCTGTAGCAAATTAAATGTAGCTTCTAAACTACTAGTTTTTTTTTTTAATTTATTTGGTGAAAATTTGAAATTTCAATGCAATAGTACTTAAATATAAGGGAAAAAAAGAAGTGTCTATCCGACCACCCTAACCACAATAAAATGATAATATTTTTTATAAGATTTTAGATATAAGTAGAGGACTCATGTCGATGTGATGCATATTTTTTAAAAATTCCAAGTAAATAATTAATTATAATTTTTATTACAATTTTTAAAATATAAAACTTATATGTCTAACCACCTTAACTTGGTCAAAACTTCATGAAATTCAATTTTTTTTTAATCCTATATTATGTGAAGCATAGAATGTGACACATGTTTTGGATTCAAAAAATGTGATACCATTTGAAAGCTATAGATGTTTTTCAATCAACTTATCAATCAGGACTTTAGTCGTAATTCAAATAGTAAATGAATAATAATTATTCATTAAATTCAAAGTAAAACATAATTTATATTGGCGGAAAGCTGAGAATCTCCTTTAAAAATCCTTTTCATTTCATCAATTTTGGGTAAAAAAAATTCATCAGAAACATACCCTACACATACCCATCATATCACCACTTTTTGGCCCATCATGATCTTGCACATACCCATGGGTTAGTTTAGGAAGATTTTGCTAGTGATGTATGGTATGTAGAGAAGGGTTTGTATGGTATTGTAGAGTTTAGGGCAAGTGCAATTTGGTGGTGGTCAGACTATGGTGGGTTGAATCCCATGAGATCAAAGGAGACTGTTGTATACACTTGGAGGAGGTGGCTAGTTTATGGTGGAATTGATTCCACATTCAGGGGGTTTAGTGAAGAGTAGAGTTGTCAAAGATGGAAGCTTGTTCTGGCTAGGTGCAGGAAGAGGAGAAAAAAGAACTCATTGGCGATATCAAATTTAATAATGAAGTTTGTTGAAGGTTGTTTAAAACCTGAAAGGATGATTCTACCATTCAAATCCATTTTGTGAGAACAAGCTCACAAAATTTTTCTACCTTGGGTGTCTGATGCAGGAGCATCCATGGTTGATTGGCGATCTTGCATCGACCAAAAAATATTTAATTTTAATTTTTTCTTTAGTGCGGTCTTTAAATATTGTAGGTGAATAAATTTTTTTAATAAGGCTAAAATATTTGATAAATATTTGGCCAAGTTGTTATGTTGCAGTTTTATGGCATTGATTTGGACTCATTTTGTGGCATTTTCAATGAAAAATTATCAAATTTTCCTTCTTGGGCGTGAGATTTTGGAGTTACCAACTTGGTCAACTCTTTTAAAACTCCTATTTTATATCAAGTTGAAGGCTGGGCACCCAGGTTGAGTTGGCAAAGATTTTTCTATTCGGTTCATTATTTAGGTGGAGTGGAAAAGCCATAGTGCATCTATTCTTGGCCTAATCTTTCATGGGAGTGTTTTGGAGCTGCAAATGCATATTTAATATTTGATTTCCTGATTTTGGAGAGTTTTTCCAAGTTGGAGGCATTGCATTTATTGGAGTTACATTTTTCTTGAAAAAGGAAAAAAGGAAGGCATGACAATAAACAAGGGATTCATTATTGCAGGAAAAAGGGGGGAGTGGAAGGAGAAAGGAGTAGCTTTTTCTCCAAGAGCTGTTGGAAGCCATTTTTCTGTAGGTATGAGGGTTTGAAGACAACAATTTAAAGTTTTGAGATCATAGTGCAAGACATGAACACCTGCAGGTTGAAGATTGCCACTATAGGTTGTGGGTTGAGTTTCTATGCAAAGGGAAAGAGTTGTTTATATTGTAGTTTGTTAATTTCCTACCATAGATCAGTTTGAGACTCATTTATATTATTATACAACAGTCCATGAGACTAAGTTATTTGTTGTAATAATATTTTTAGAGGGTTTTGTATGCATTTCTAAAGTTTGGAAAAACTATGCTGAAGAAGTTGAATATAAAAGCTATAATCTTGTTGTAGATTTTTTCTCATTAGTTTTTGTTGAATGTTGAATGTTTGTATGAGAGGGGTTCTGTCTGAACCTCCCCTCCACCCCACACTCGGCCCCCCCTCTACTTCATCACTAGCATGGAATTTTCAACTTGGACCCTAATCTTTGTTGAAAAGTCATATATATTAATTTGTTTAAAAATAAAAGGGAATGCACCTTGAGGTTACCCAAGGTGATTTTTAGGAGTGAATTTATAAAATAAACTAATGACCTAATAAATCTTTTGAATATGGTAATAGTTAGTCCTAACAATAAATAGCTCCTAGCTCAAATGTTCAAATACATTTCTATCATTCTAGAAAACAAGAAAATAATTAACTAGAAACTATTATAAGTGACACTTTATAGAAATAGTTTTCTACTATTTAGGAAAAAAATTAATTATAAATGACTTCTTATTTGGTCTACTCATGGCTAGAGGATAACTTTTTATTGAGCTAACTAGAGTTGGAGTAATTCCACCAATATTAAATAAAGGTATAAGTTCTATCCTCAATTACATCTCAAAGATATTTTAAAAAATTAAGAGGGTTAATGATTCCTTTTTGTTCTACTTAATTAGTTAGATGATAATTTATTTGAACAAATTCCTAATTTTAGAGGCTAAAACCACTATTATAGAGCAGGGTAACTAGTTTATCTAGCCCCCAAATTTCACATATATTAGAAAAAGAGGTGTTATAAGTGCACTCTACTATTTTCCTTTATATATGAGTGATAAAATAGTAATGAACTAGAATTTACAAGGTAGTTATTTGAAGTCATAAAGTTATGTTTAGAAAGCATAGGCCAAGTGTCTATTTCCCATATCATTAGTAAATATTCATGCTCCTCTCTTGTTCATGCAAATAATTATGAGGTTGATTTGTCTAAAATTAACTTATAAATAAATGAAATGAGGTAATGCATTTGACCTAAAGGGTGCATAGGGAAAAATATAAGGTCACCATTAAAGCATCAATATAGCTTAGATGATTTCTAGGTTGACTATGATGGATGAACAGGGCTTATTTATTTTCAACTCAATGCATTTAAAATTGTTAAAGAGTAATTTACAACAAAAGGGATATCTTAAAATTACATATTCCTAAGCCAAATTGGTCCAATGAAAAGGAAAAATTAGTATAAGTAATAAGTGGAGAGGTCATAGATAGAATCCTAACTTGGACAAAACATAAGATAAAAGATCCAAGCTAGGATAAAAGAGATGCACCAAAGGATGATGCAACTTATAAGCCCCCTAATAAGTAAAATATGAAAATAAAAAATACCCAAAAGAAACTCTAGGTACAATGACTTTCCAGTATAAGTGTTTTGAGTCATAAAGAGGAAGGAGAGATAGAATAAGAAACACTCAAGAGTCAAAGGTCTCCCAAATTTATTTTCATGTTTAGAAAATAATCAAAGAAAGTTGCAAAGAAGGTACCTTTCAAGGCTCATTTTTATTTACAAGTACATGATTCCACTCAATCTCTTCATTTATCTCCTCCTTATTAACCTCTCATAAATTCTACTCAAGAACAAACTCTTCTTATTCCCTCATAGGATCCCCCCTTGAAATAGTTTTGACTCCTCAAGGATCACCTTTAAAGGATTAGGTTCTCTAGAATCCTTTCCTATGGATAATATTATTTTTGAAAGAACTTGCTCCTATCCTTTACAATCTCACATAAAAACTATTTGAGATACCTAAGAGGATGAACACATATCAAAACAAGTTAACTCCTCCCTTGCTAAAATCGCCACTTGATTGGAAAGCACCATTAAGAAAATACAAATGTCTTCAAAACCTTAATACATGACTTCTCTATAGTATCATTGAATTTAGAAAAGCCACCTCAAGCTAAAGAGGTTAAAAATATTTCTACAATTTTCATTGATGTGTAAGACCTAAGGACTGCAAAGGTTTCCATCCAATTGTAGACAAGGATGAAAGAGATCTACAATTATTTGATAAATATATATCAAGGATTAATTTGGATATGTATGCAATACAATCTAAATTTAAGAATATGCAAACAATTGTTACTAGTATTATCAAAGATCGTCAAACTAAATAAAAGCTAAAAGAGTAGGCTAAATAGTTAACCTCCTACATTAAGCACTTAGCTAGACCTCTTCAATCTTCTCATGTGCTAATTTTAAGACCTACTTATATTTCTTATGAAGATTCCTTTGTTATTGAAGAGATGAAGTGTATTTCAAATGTGAAAAGGTAGTGGGTTGATTAATCAATAGAATAGAGTTAATTGGAGCTGCCCATGATGAGTTATAGAATAGAATAGTAGTTCAATTTGATCTCCCTCATGAGAAAGATGAAACCATGGAAAAAATGTCTCTAACTGTTATATAACTGTGATATCAAATGGAATGAGCTGAAGGAGGGATGCATGTTTTCCAGAACAAAATGAATAAGTATGAGGAAGACTTGAACAAAATGGTTCAATTGAATGACGAGATTTTTACAACCATTTCTAGACATATAAGAGTTGTCAAAAAATAATTACAATAGTATAACATTTTACAGAATTCATAGTGTTATTATTATTTCTATTATGTGTATAGTCACTTGAAATTTTAACATTGTTTTCCTCAATTCAATTATTTAACAATTTGATTTTAACTGCTAACCCAATATTTGTCAAACTGCATTTATTATATTTTGTATTTGATTCTTCTTTTGTAATCACCATGTAGTGAGAGAAAGGAACAAGTCACAAGGAATTTGTAGTGCAGAAATTTTAGAGCAGCTGATCCCAGAGAAGAAAGACCAAGGTGGTGCAAAGAGGGAGTCATTCAAAGAAGAATATCTGGTTTAAATCTTATGATAATGATTGTGTATAGAATCTTGACATCACATTTCTTTATAAGGTATTTTATCTTTTGGTTCACATAATTTCTAAGGACAATCCCAAACGCCTTTGTGTAGGTAGTCTAGCTTTCACTATAAGTCACAATTGATTTAAAAAAAATGGGCCTTTTCATCAAACTCATGTTGTGCTGTTCTATAGTCATGTTCACGTAATTTGTCTAATCTTCCACATTTCCATGCATGTATACTTGGGTACTCGTAGCTACAAATTCCCTTTTTGGTTATGTTCTGAAATGCAGGATGGTAACAATGGATTCGAATCTTTGCTACTTGTTTTAAGAAAACCCATTTAAACCATATCCCACAACTGTTCATTCTATGAAACTGCATTTCTTTGATTATTTTGTGTTTGTAACAACCTATAGTTGCTCAGTCAATACAGAGGTTTTAGACACTATCAACATAAGAATGTGCCTTCATAACCCATTCTCTTCTTGTGTATTGAAAATGAATTGAAATTCATTAGTATTGCATGGTATAGAAAATGAATTGAAATTCATATGCATGCAATACTCATTATTTTTCAAGTTGATACTTTTGGATAGCTTTGTTAGGTTATTATTTTTTTAGTCTGGGTTATTATTTGTATAATTATAAAGTTGTTATTGTTTTGATTAGTAGTTTGTATAAATATTTTTGATAATTAAAGCAGCAAAACAAGGGTGTTGGGAGGCTGAAAACATAGTTGTTTTTTTTTCGTTGTTTTTTAGTATTTTTTATTATCAATTTGATATTTTTAGTTATTGATTTGATTTGTATTGCATGAAAAAGTAACAAGTTGATATTCTTTAGTATTGATTATGTGTTGATTTAATATTCACTAGAATTGAATAGTTATCAACTTAATATCCATTAGTTTTGTATAGTTATTAAATTATCCATTAGCATGACATGTTAAGTTATCATTTTGACATTCCTTAATATTCCATGGCAATAGTAATTGATTTGACATTCATTTGTTTTATTTAATTCCTTAATATTAAATATTTGGGTTTGCATGTTTAATTTGAACATTTATTTGTATTACTATAACCCTTTTGTGTTGTTATATTTAGATGTGTTCTTGTTAAACACTCTATGGTATCATTTTAATTCATCTTCTCTCTTCTAATATGAATCAAATGATTTAAGTAAACTTTATCTTTACACTAGTAAATGAATAGACAAGATGTTTTGACAGGCTATTTTGGCCTTACCCTTCTAGTCCTTTTCTCCACACTCAAACTGTATTAGGGTCTCTGAGACTTCTTGGACGTCCAGAGTGGACACTATTTGTAAAGATGAGGTAGGCCCCTCTAATTGTGCACTAGCAGCTCCATGTAGTCTGTTAGGCCTTCTTTCCACCAGTGTGGTTGTTTTTGGGAGTGGTGCAAAGGAAGATGGTTGTATTGGACCTTTCAATGGGATCTCACTATGTACATGCAAGTGTTCTTTGTTCTTTTATAACTTATCTTCTGCATTTTTCTTATGTATGTTGTCCATGATCTCTTTGTATGTCCCAGATCTCTTCACATTTGGGTCCTTTAGCTTACTTCAGATATTTGCACCATGAGCATCAAATTCCATTTGTGTGACTTCATATAGGATCTTAGGCATCTAGGATGTTCTTGATTATTGTTTGATGAACTCATATGGATTCATTACATGTGGCCTTTATTAGTTTTTGAATGCTTTTGAAAAATCCCCAATAGGTAGTAGTGTAGGTCGGTTTATCTTTAAATTGTTGTGTATGTAGGTACTTGATTTTTGCTGCTATTGTGACATTTGTTTTCCATGCCTTTCCTTTAAATGTAGGTAGTCCATGAAGGAGATAGAAGACCAAGAAAATGAGTAGTGTACCATACTAAAAATTGTACTGGGAAGTCTTTATCTTTTGAATATTCTCCATTAGTTGCTCCCTCATTACTTCATAGAGGTCAAAGTCCTTCCCTTCCACCACCATTTGGCATGTAGTGTGTATGGTGGTTGTTGTATCTGAGTCTTCTTGGTTTGCATAGTAGATCTTGTAGGCGATACCCATGGTGGCATACCTACACTATAGGGTTTGTAATTACTCTCACACTTAAGCTACAACCATCCCATGTAGTCCCAATCATCTTGGTTACCTTATCATTTTTTCCCACTTTTTTCATTGGTATTTCCCCTACCATACTCAACCACATGATAATGTGAATTACTTCCTTTATGATTTAGTAGAGTTTGTCCAAATATATGAGCTCATTGTGTACCCTACTCAAACTTATCCTAGCCTATTCATGTTCATCACATAAGTTTGGGTGATCTTTCCATATGTCTAGGTGTTCCTGTCCCAATTCTTGGTATTGTGGTTGATATGCACTCTAGTCTAGAGTTTGCAATATTTAGCAAAGCTCTTCAAATTTTGTATGATCAAATTTATAAATCAACTCATGGATGTACATCCTTACATATTTTTTATATACCACATCTACTAGAATGCTTGAGAATACCCCATCTTTATCCACTTCCATTTCCTTAAACAAATACTTCTTATATTCTAGGTGTGGCTTCTCAAAAATGTTTATGAGGGTTGGTGTTTCCATCTTTTATTTGTAGCTTGTAGGGTTTTGAAATTTTTAGAGCTCTATTTTCTATTTCACTGAAGTGTTTGAATGCAAAGTGAGAATTTAGTGAAAGAACTAGGTCTTAAATAAGTTTAGGGTTAGTCATTTAGTCATTAATTTATTTTATCTCATTAAGTTTCATGGTCTTTTCTAGCTGCTTATAAACCTTGACTGTTAATGGTTTGATTTTATTGTTTATTAATTTATAATACATAATGTGCATCATGTTCATATTTTCATTTGTTATTCATCCTTTTGGTTGGTGATAATGTTTAAGTCTTGCTCCATTCAAATAGCCTATTTTATGATCTCCATCTAATTTCCTTAGTCTTACTGCTCCAAATTCCACAATTTCGTGTATGTAATAAGGTCCTAGCCACCTTACTTTTAGTTTCCCTTTCTTTTTGAATTTGTTGTCATATAGTAGGACTAAATCACTTATTTTAAATTTTTTTAGTTGAAGGTTTATATCATGCCATATTT
This sequence comes from Sequoia sempervirens, assembly GCA_007258455.2. Lineage (NCBI taxonomy): Eukaryota > Viridiplantae > Streptophyta > Pinopsida > Cupressales > Cupressaceae > Sequoia > Sequoia sempervirens. The sequence continues at coordinate 130,675,561 of VDFB02000003.1, forward strand.
TTTGTCTTTTGTGTTCCAACTGCTAGTTGTACAAGGCTACACATCTATATGCCAAATATGTTGCAAGTATGAAGGTGTTGTCATCAATGTCAACATGAATCCTACTAATTGTTGTTTTCATTGATGTTGACTGTGTGTTAAGGAAGTTGTTGCATGATGAAAATGTCGAGGTTATTGAGAAAATTTTGGAAAAGAGGAAAACAAGTTGTTCCAAGTTGTGCATTTGTAGTTCAGATATTGAGGAAGTGTTGTGAATACATGGAGATATATTTTGTTGCAGTGTCTAAAGATGAGTTGGAATGAAGTAATGAGCTAAGATTATTTCTTCAGTACTTGATTTCCAAGTTCTTTTGAGAAAATTTGATAAACAAAGAAAATAGTGTTGTAGAAGTGTTTAGAATGTGCTCCGTATGGTGCTCCACATTTCTTTTGTGTTGATGCTATGCCTGTGAAAATTTAGTATGTTATTTGAGGTTGTTAAAGGTTGCTATATTTAGAATTTTGAGTTCTAGATCATTGGTGAAAGTAAGTTGTGTTCACCAGTATGTGAACTAGTTTTGCAGTGTTGTGTAGAGGTGTCGAGGAGAAATGTATTTGATCCACATTTCTCTATAGTTTCTTTTTAGGACTTGTGGTTTTGAAGGAGAGTTAATGGTGTTATCTTGTTTATGTCAACAGGATTCATGGTTGGGTGTATCATAAGTTTTGGAAGCGTGTACTTAATGTTTAATGTGTTTTCATGGGTAATGGTTGACTTGGTGTCTACACTACATTTGGAAATGTTCAAGTATTAATAGATGTGTAGTGTGGCATGTGAGAAATAATTTTGGGTCTCAGTTAAGTGTTGTTTTGCTCCCCTTTCATTCCTATCCACCATAGGAATTTTTAGGTGCTGACCTAATTTGAATTTGTAAATATAACAGATAGAATTCCAAACTTGGAGAAGATGTTTAAGGTTGAGGTTGATATAAATAAGAGTGGGGTTGTTGTGAGTTGAAAAAAAGGGAAGAAGAGAGAAGCAAGATAGATGTGAGATCAATGCAAGTGATGTGTGTGATACGAATTTGAGTAGAGCAGTGCAAACTTCAAAGTATTGGATTCTTGAATGCAGTGAGCCGAAGGTGTCCAAAATATTTCATGCTAGACTTTGAAAGTATTGGAGCATTGTGGCTGATTCCTTGTTGCATTGAAAAATTGTTCTCTATGTAACATTTTTCTTCTATCTTTTTGTAATTCTTTATGTGGTAGTGAGACCTGGCTATGAGCCTTTTTGGACAGTGTCCTATTTTGGCAATGAGCACTTGTACCAATTTTGCAACTAGTTATATTGTGAGCTAATCCTCACCGTGGCTTTTCCCTCATTGGGTTTTCCACATAAATCTGGTGTTCTCTTGTGTATGGTGTTGCTATTTCAGTTTATGTTATTTGCATTTCATATTTAATCCTTATAACAAAATAAGGGTTTAATGATGCATGTTGATTTGATTACTGTTGAGGTTTTTAATTTTTTGATTAGATAAAACCGATTCACCCCCCCTCTTAGTTGTCTTGTTCATTCAACAATTGGTATCAGAGAAAGGTTCCTTGGAGAAGAGCTTAACCGCTTGAGGTAGATCTGAGATGGGAAACAAAGTTTCTTTGGAATTCCCTAGATTTGATGGCACAAATTATGCATTCTAGAAGACAAAGATGGAAGGATATTTGGAAGCTCAGATATTTGAGGTTGAAAATTCTTATCAAACTGCATATACTCCACCTACAAATGGTCCAAGTATAAGTACAGTGATCAAGGCGCATGAGATCAATGCTAAGGAAATATTTATTATTGTGAATAGTCTTTCAAATACTAAATTAGTAAAAGTTATGAGTTTGAAGACTTCTAAATAGGTTTGGGATAAGCTAGAAAGCATTTATGAAGGAGATGATAAAGTCAAACAAGCAAAGCTATAGAATTTGAAGGCACAATTTGAGACCCTGCATATGTCTGAAGATGAAACAATCAAAATCTACATGCAAGGAGTTGATGAACTGGTGAGTGCAATGAGAGGTATTGGTTCACAAGTCAAAGAACCTAAAGTGGTAAAGAAATTTCTCATATCTCTTCATGATTCTCATAGTGAAAAGGTATTTTCTATTGAAGAAATTGTAAATTTCGATACGTATTCTAGAGATGAGATGATTGGTACACTAAATTCTTTTAAAATGAGAAAAAAGGGCTTGAAAAATGGTATAAATGTAGAAACTACTTTCAAGGCTAGAGTATCAGAAAAGGTTGAAGATTTAGATAAGGAAGATCTTGATGATGTGGAAGCTAATTTTGTAAGAATAATGAAGAAGGGCACCAATAAGTACAAAGGTAAACTACCTTTCAAATGTCTTAGCTATGCAAATGTAGGTCATTATGCTTCTAGATGTCCAAAAAGAGCTATAAACAATAAGAGTAAGGAAAACAAAGGAAAGATGATTAAGAAAGCTTACTATGTCAAAGAAGATGTTGTAATTTTTTATGATGAATCTAATTATGGAGAATTCAATGACAATGAATGCTTGTTCTTGGCTATAAAAGAAGAACCTAGCTCTACTAACTCTGAAAGTTGTTTGAAGGAAATTGTTCCGAAGAAGGATAAGGTTGAAGGTAATTTAGTATCTACTTTTCATGTTAAAGAGGATAAGAATTACTGGGTTGATAGTGGCTACTCTAATCACATGACTTGAGACAAAAGTAAGTTTGTTAAACCTAAAAAGTATAATGGAGGACTAGTTAAATTTGGAGATGATTCAGAAGCTAAGATTTATGAAATAGTTTCAATCAGTTTTGATGGAAAGTATAACATTGAAGATTTTTAGAATGTTAAGGGTTTAAGGCATAACCTTTTTGAGTGTTGGAAAATTTTGTAGCAATGGATATAATCTTGTGTTTAAGGATCAAACATGTGAGATCAAAAAAGGGTCTGGAACTATGATTGTTGTTGGTAAGAGGACATATGGAAACATCTATCAACTCAAGGGTGTTGATGGTCATTGCTTTATGTGTAATGCCTCGTCATAATAACCTAAGGAATGTAGCAATTGTGTATAAAGGTGAAATAATTTTTTTTTTAAGTATAATCATTAAGTTAATTAGTTGCATACATTCATTAAGTTGCAATATGTTACACTACTTTGAGTTTCCATAGACGACTTTTAGTATTTTGCATTGAACATATTAATTAACATTAACATAAAGATAAACATTACATAACATTGAATTCCTTTCAAGATAATATAAAGTACAAATATGTTTCATTACATTACATTTGATAAAAAAATACAATACTCATCCATCTGATGAGGTAGGTTAATAATAATTACATTTTACAATATTCACCTCATAACAATTGAGGGATGTTTTACAATACAAGTTTTACAATTTACAATGATGAAGTACACATAAGTTTCCAAGTGCGATCTCTCCATCCATGAAGCTCTCGATGCCATGATCAAATTGGGGACCCAACGGAGTAAGATGCACGTTCCACCCAACCATGTGGTACTCGTAGGTCCACCCCCCGTGCTAGGAGATAGTAATATGGTTACCTAGACATAATCTACTAACCCTAGACACAGTACATAACTGACTAATGGTTACATTGCTTCTATATTTTAGACAATCGAATGTACTAATTACAAAAGGTAGACTATTACTTTAGGTGGAGTGTCATCACAATATTGCAAAGGTTACCCTGGTGTTTCTTCCTAGGTTCTGGCCCCCAACTTGGGTTACCCTGGTAACCTCTTATGAAACCCGGCCCCTATTGCATACTATTGCGGAATCGAATGTCTCTCAAAGAAACAAGACACCGATTTTCCATTCCAAGCCTTCTCATCTTATGCTCAAGACTAAACTAGCTCAAGAGTCATTAAGTGAGGCATAAAAATCTTGTTAAGAGTTTTAATTCTAACTACTGTGTTATTTAGCTATCACTGACTTACTAACTCTTTGTAAGTTACCCTGACACCACTTTGTGTGTCGGCCCTTACAAAAAGCCACTCCCCTAAACATAACAAAGGAATCTAAGTTTTCTTGACTAAGGTTTATAAGGTGTATAGAATTACAATAGGAAATTCTACACTTTTCATTATGTTCATCAATGACTATATTCATAAAAATCAGGTGTCTAAGCACCACGCAAATAGCATGTACACAACCTTAGCTAACTCAAGAAATTAACTTTAACAATCACAATACCCACATTTACAATTGGTCTGGAAGACTTGTACAACTAAAGCATTTCCCGTTTTCCCCAATTAAATAACACAATTTAACGCAAATCAAGAAAAATAGACACCTACTACTCGGATTTACTAAATCCAATCATTCATTAAATTGAGAAATTAATCTTCTAAGATTTAATCAAGTCTATTACTTACCCAATATCATAATTTAATTCTTATAATGAAATCTAATTTCACTAATTTAAGCATTTCATCATAACAATAACCAATAATAAAAAAATACATTCTAATCATGGTATTTGATTATTCATTTAAATAACTATATTAACTTATTTAAATAAAGAAACAAATCTTATTTATACTGGTATATATATATATATATGTATATATATATATTATATATATACTATATATATATATATTATATATACTATATATATATTAATAATAATATATATTATATATATATGTTTTAACCAAATTGAAATTAAATAAAACCATACAAATTTAAATCGCATCATATAAAAATTCCATTAAATAACATTTAAATGAAATTCGCATTTAAAAACGCGCATATTAAACATTTGAATAAAATAAAACTCTAAATCCCATGGGCGCAGCTCGTGACCTCCCTGTGGGGAGGTCGCGGCCCTTACCAGGGCTACGCCACCCATAAGGGGTGAGGGGAGGGTTTCGGCCCTCCCCAAAACCTTTAAAAAAAATTATTTATTATTTTTTTTAAAACGGATTTTTTAATAATTATCGCCCGTACAGCGATTCGTAATTTTTTTTTTTTAAATAAAATTTCAATCTATCTTTACATAGATTTTTCCATATTCTTGTACAAATTAAAGGGTTTTCACATTCCAATTTATATATGATGAGAATATATACAATATATATATATACTCACAATTTCACAGAGTACCTTTATAGGGAAATAAAGAAAATTTCTATAGGGTTTTAATGGGGAAATCAGGGAAATAAACTTCTTCAGAGTTTTTAAGGAAACACGCACAGTAAATTTTCCATAAAAATCCTAATTTACCCCAGAGGTTTTCAATTTCCTTTTTAACAAATAAATTCCACTCATAAAAATTCAAATACTTTCTACAGAGAGAATACTACAGAGGTATTCTGAATCCATCAAATCTTCAGAAAACAAAATACAGAGAACAATTTTTGTGCGAGAAATACAGGGATTTAAATTAAACCAATTTCTTTTCAGAAGCATTCCCTTTCAAAAACCAACAAAATAAAATTTACAAGAAGAATACCTATTTTCCTTTTCTTACTAGTGAAGAGAGCCTCTGTTGCCTCTGTTGCCTGTAGCTTCCAAATTCTTTCCCGAGAACCAATTCCCAAAACAAGAACCACAGAAATTCCACAAGTATCCAATATACCAAAAGCATATACAGAAAAATTTAACAAAAGTACTGATAATTTTCCCGTGAAGAGAAAATAGAATAGAATCCCTATGTGTTTTTTTTCCAGATCCAAATTAACCTCTGTGAACAATTCTTCAACAAAATTCAATAAATGCAACTTGCACACATGTCGAGAAGTGCAAAATATCTATTAACCACTTCTTGGCAATCTTGCCTTCCAAGATTTGCATGAATTCAATTCATTTTAAATTTTAAATTTAAATATTCAAATTGCATGCATTTATTTTATTTATTTAAAATTAACAATTTTCAAATTGTAAATATATATTTAATAATAAAGCACGCCATTTCCACAAAAATAATATTTAATTTCAAATAAAACTATTCACACACTTAAACAATTTAATTTAATTAATTTATTTATTTAATTAAATAAATTTAATCTTTATGATCAAACCATTTAACCAAACAAACTAATTAATTAATTAAATAACTTGCAAAACTCATTTCTTTAACATTAAAATTTAATTTAAATAACAGTAAATAAAACATAATAAACTATTATTTAAATTGACATTTTTCCTTTCAAGCAATTAAACCAAACAGAAAAATGCAAGACAACCTATGACTCAGAACTAAAACAAACGATGTACTATGACCGGGTTATAGACTAGACTAGGATGAACCAAACTACTACCTCCCAATCAACATATCAGTTGAGTCTTGACACGCTCAAACCTGAGTAACCAGGTGGAGTCGGTGTCATGTACCTGCAATCCTGCAACCAAGCAATAACATGCATATATATATATAAACCATTGTACAGGCACACCGTGCAGAGAAAATCACGGACATCACAGGGCACTCGCAAGCAAGTGATGCGATTCCGTTCTCCACACCAATACACGTCACATCGAACTGACGAATTAAATAACAGTTAGTCCATCAAAACATATGCATAGCAATAATCAACTGAAAAATAAACATCTATGCTATCTCAAAGCATATCAGAAAACAGTAATCACCATTCAATGTATCATCATCTCACAGAATAAATCCACTATCACTCAAAACCAGTGATCAAAATATCCAAACAAAGTATCATATCTAACAGTGTGGCGTATCAGCAGAAAACATAAGCATAAATGGAGGGTACTACATTATGTCTCAGATTAATGATAGTTGGTTATGGCATTGGAGGATGTGTTACATGAATTTGATAACTTGGTGAGAATTAGTTCATTTCATGCAGTGAGAGATTTACCAAGAATTATAAAGCCTATCAATGTTGTTTGCAAAAAAATTGAGTTTGGAAAAGAAGTAGTTTCAAAGGAAAGAACATTCGCTGCTCAGACTACTTTTGGAATTAATTCTTTACATATCTTTGTGGTCCTACAAGGGTGAGAAGTCTTCAAGGTGACAGGTATTTCATTCTTTTGATTGATTATTACTCTAGAATGACATGGGTTACTTTTCTTAGAGAGAAATCTAATGCATTATATAGATTCAAGGAATTTAAAGGTATGGTTGAGAATGAAATGAATGGTTGAAAAGTAGTTTCGAAGGAAAGGAACATTCTACTATAAGACTATTGGAATTAATTCATACAGATCTTTATGGTCCTACAAGGGTGAGAAGTCTTCAAGGTGGCAGGTATTTCATTCTTTTGATTGATTATTACTCTAGAATGACATGGGTTACTTTTCTTAGAGAGAAATCTAATGCATTGATAGATTCAAGGAATTTAAAGCTATGGTTGAGGTCTGACAGAGGTGGAAATTCACCTCCAATGATTTAACATGTTTTGTGAAGTTCATGGAATAAAGAGGCACTTGTCTACATGTAGAACTTCTCAACAAAATGGAGTGGTTGAAAGGAAAAATAAAACTATTCAAGAAGCCACTAGGACTGTGATGAAAGAAGAAAATCTACCAAAATATACTGAAGAGAAGAAATTCATACTACTATTTACATACTTAACAGATTTCAAGCTAAATCTAACAGCACAAAGACTCTCTATGAATTATGGTATGGAAGGATTCCTACTATCAAGTACTTTAGAGTATTTGGAAGCAATGTTACATCAATATAGATGAAGAAATCTTAGGAAAATTTGATGCAAGGTCTAATGAAGGTATCTTCCTTGGATATTCTACTAAAAAAAAGCTTATAGATGTTACAACAAAAGGTTGAGAAATATTGCTGAAAGTGAAAATGTCAAAATTGATAAAAATTTGCAGAATTTGATTGTAGTAGATGGGTATGTGTCAAATGAACCTAATTGCAGAGAAGAAGAAGAAAAAGACAATGAAAATAAGTGAAAAATGAATAGGAATAAGCTCCAAAGAAGACCCCTAAGACCCCTAAGCATGTGCAAAAGAATCATTTTAAAGATCAAATCATTGGAGACAAGAGGAAAGGAGCATTGACAAGAAGAAAAGTTGTTGAAGTTGAGGTAAATCTATTGTTTACTTTCTAAAGTTGAACCTAAAAAGTGAGTGAGGAATGAAAATATGAACATTGAATGAAGGAAATGGAAAGAAGAATTTATGTGGATTGAGAAAAATCAGACTTGGGAATTGGTTCCTAGATTGGAAAACAAGAACATAATTGGAACTAAATGGGTTTTCAGAAGCAAGTTGAATGAGAATGGAGAAGTGGTAAGAAATAAGGCAATACTTGTGTGTAAGGGTTACTCACAAGTGGAAGGAATAGAATTTGAGGAGACATTTGCTCCTGTGGCTAGGATGGAAGCTATCAGAATGTTTTTGGCATTTACAACATACAAGGACTTTAAAGTTTATCAGATGGATGTGAAGTCCTCTTTTTTGAATGGTAAATTGGAAGAAGAGGTTTACATGGAACAACCGAAAGGATTTTAGTTTTCAAATCATTTGGATATGGTGTGTAGATTGAAGAAGGAATTATATGGATTGAAGCAAGATCCCAAAGCTTGGTATGCGAGATTAGACAAATATTTGATATAACAAGGATTCAGTAAAGGTACCACAGATAGTAATATTTACTTGAAAATTGAGGAAAACAAAATCTTGATAGTGGTTGTATATGAGGATGATATGATCTTTGGTGGAAATGAAGCTATGTGTAAGAAATTTTCTGAAGAGATGTAGAAAGAGTTTGAGATGTCAATAATTGGGGAGATGAATTCCTTCCTTGGGTTACAAATCAATCAAACAAATAAAGGGATTTTCATTTCATAGTCTAAGTATGTCAAAGACATGTTGAAGAAGTTTGGAATGGAAGACTCCAAACTGGTATACACTCCTATGGTGACTAGTTGTAAATTGAGCAAAGATGATGATTCACCTAAGGCTAATCAGAGAAAATATAGATCTATGACTGGTGGACTACTATATCTAACAAGTACTAGACCGAATATCATGCATGCAATTTTGTATTGTGGCTAGATTTAGATAAGAATATAAAGAAACACATGTTGCAGTGGTGAAGAGGATATTTAGATATTTAAAAGGCACTCCATATTATGGATTATGGTATCCTAAGAATACTGAATTCATATTAAGTGCTTACATAGATACAGATTGGGTTGGTTGTGTTGATGATAGGAAAAGTACAAGTGGTGCATTCTTTCTTGGATGTAGATTAGTTTCATGGTTAAGTAAGAAGTAAGATTCAGTTTCCTTATCCACTATAGAGGTTGAGTATATTGCAGTAGCATCATGTTGTACACAAGTTTTGTGGATGAGATAGACATTAAAGGATATCAGAGTAGTGTTTGATGAGCCTATATCTATCTTTTGTGACAATATAAGTGTAATTAATGCTACCCAAGATTTTTTCTATGGCTCACAAGAGGCCTTTTTCTTGTCCAAAAATTGGCTAAGCCATATGTCAGGTGGTGTTTAATACATCTTCATGAACCTGTACGGTCTTTTCCTTTGTTCATCTAACTTTTTGTTTAGCCGCTTAGCTTTCTATTCTTCCAAATCTTTAGCAAGTTAATTTTACATAGGAAGTATTTTATAAATTTCATCAAACTTTCCTTTTCCTGCTTGGTGTGAATATCATGTTAAGGTTCCCTTTGTTAGGAAGTGTGTTAAAATGAAAGTCAAAATCTTATGGGCTTTCATAAGGTTTGTTGGACTCCCCACTTCCCGCCTCTAGGCATTATTTTCAGAATTTTGAAAAGTAGTTGCAATAAAATAGTGATGGAAAGCTGACACGTGTCCTATGGTAAAGAAATGATATTAAATGCTCATCTATTCACACATTTATTATGGGGTTTTTAAGAAAATTACAAGTCCTAAAAAAAAATTCCTTATCATGGTGTTGGGTTTCAAGGAGACTGAAGAGGTATATCATTGCAAATTTTTAGCCAAAGATTTCACCATTAGAGATATTTGCAATATTCTCTTTCTTTAGAGTTTTTCTTTTTGGGTTATTTATTCGTTGCATTGTAGTCTGTTTGAATATATTCTTGTATGAGCCCTACATTCACAATCATGGCTAAGCTCAAATGCATGGGTTATGAGTACATATCCAAGTTAACATATGAAGGGTCTAAAATTGGGGATACTTATTTAGGTCCCGTGAATTTAAGTGAATTGATGGATAAGTTTAATAACCCAAATCCATCAGCCATCACTCAATGGGTAATCACTAGAAGTCAATGACATACCTACCAAAAAGGTACTCAAAATCCTCCTAAGGTTTTACTTACTAGAGCTAGAGCAATCTCAAAAGGTGAAAATGTATCACAAAGCATAAATGAAGACTCTTCTAAGAATTCAACTATGTCATCCACGAAAAAATTGACTAGGGCTTTTGATATTGTGGATTTCTGTAAAAGTTATAAAGTACAAATTTCTCAAGAGAAATATTTAAGAATGAATCCTAAAGAGTTAGATAGATTAATCAAGTATGTTAGATTGGGACATTATGAGTCTCATGCAGGTTTAGATGAAATTATGATCAATCCTCAAAATTTTGCATCCAACATGGCATCCAATAGTAAGGCATCTCGATCATCTGATTTTGATGAGAAACCCAATCCATTCTATGTATCCTTATTTGTAAATGGGTTCAGGGTTAGTAATTACATTATTGACTCAGGTACCTCTAACAATGTGATGCCTACACAAATTGCAAAAGCCTTTGAACTAGAGATGACTAAGACTTTTGAGAAATGTTACTCTATGTATTCCAAATAAGTTACCCTACTTAGACAAATCAAAGACACTCAAGTTGCACTTGCGGTTCATCAAAACAAGCAACTCAAACTCACCATCCTGGTCACAGACATACCTGCCAACTATGGTATACTTTTGAGTAGAAGTTTTTGTAAAGATATAGAAGAGGAAATTCAATTAGATTCATCTTATTCTACCATACCAATCGATAGTAAGAAAATGCATTTGGAACTTGAGCCAAAGGATAAAGTAATAGTGCTAAAATCCAAAGATCCTAAAGCACAGATCTTATTCGAGGAAATTGAGTTTGGGAATTACATGATCTTCTCGGATGAAGAAAAAGGAGACAATATAAGTGTTCCAGATTCAAAATACGAGCTTTGGACAATGGAATTCGATGGAAGTTGTTCTAATTCTGGTTCAGGAGTAGAATTAGTCCTCATTTCTCCCTCTGATGAGCAATTCCCTTTTGTTTACAAGTTAGAATTTGTAAATATAGACAATAATACCGAATATGAGGCCCTACTATTAGGTTTAACTGAAGTAAAGGGTATGCGGATAAAAGTGCTCAAGGTTTTGGGAGATGTAGAGTTAATTGTCAAATAGGTACGAAAATTTTTTGCTATTAAAAATGAAAGGTTGAAACATTACCAAAATCGTGTATGGGCTTCAATCAAAAGTTTTGATGCCTTCTCAATAGAAGTTATTCCTAGGGAACTAAACTCTAGAGCTAATTCATTGGTAGTCTCTACATACTTATTACTTCCACATCCAGATTTTAAAAACAAATATTATAGAATTGAATTAATTTACAGGCCTAGTGTTCCCGATAATGTTAATCATTGGCAGGCTTTTGAGGATGATAAAAAGATTCAAGACTTCTTAGAGAATTTGAAGCCTTTTCTTAGATCTTCTTTGAAGGAAGCAGTAATGAATGTAATAAATTTTGTCTTGATGAAGTCGACAACTTTAAGGATGAGGTGATTCAGCTGAAGGGAAATAAAATACCTAAAGGGATAGTCTCTCAGGAGGATTTATTCGACCGCAATTTAATCTCTCTATAAAACCAAAAAATGACTAAACCCGTTAGCCATTTTGGCGAATTTGAAGTGGTAAATATTGGAGATCCCGATTCCCCAAAGATGGTCTATATTGGGAAAAGTTGTTCACCAGAGGAAAGAGAAAAATTGATATCTTTTCTATCAAATATAAGGATATTTTTTCCTGGTGTTACAATGATCTGAAGAATTTCATGAATGGGAAATTTCATCATCATATCCCATTGAAAGAAGGGAAAGCTACTTTAGGAAAAAATATAGAAACTACAATCCCAAAGTAACAGATGAAATTTTTAGGGAGATTGACAAGATGCTGAGAGCTCGAATAATATACCCTATACATCATTCTACCTAGGTGGCGAATAGTGTTTCAGTTCGCAAGAAGAATGGAGAAATTAGGATATGTGTGGATTTCAAAAATTTAAATCAGGTGTCACTCAAAGAAAATTACCCACTCTCAAACATGGACCATATACTACACATGGTTGTTGGCTCAGAGATGATGTCCATGTTATATGGTTTTTATGGTTATAACTAGATTAGTGTGGCTAGAGAAGATCAACATAAAATAGTGTTTACTACGCCTTGGGAAACCTTTTCCTATAATCAGATGCCTTTTGGACTCATCAATATAGGAGCAACATTTCAGTAGGATATGGACTTATCCTTCAGAGATCTTAGAAACAAAATAATAGTTATCTATCTTGATGACTTGACGATATTCTCCAAGAGAAGAGTAGATCATCTAAAATATTTGGAGCGACTCTTTCTAAGATGAAAAGAACATGGTATATCCCTTAACCCTAAGAAGTCCATTTTTTTTGTCATTGAGGGTAAACTTCTAGGTCACATTGTGTCCAAAGAGGGAGTGAGGATATATCTAGAAAGGGTTAAGTCCCTCCTATAATTGAGCATTCCTTCATGCAGAACTGGTGTAAAATCCTAGTTTGGCCAAGTGAACTTCTTAAGAAAGTTTGTCCCATTTTTTTCTAAAATCACCAAACATATCATAGAAATGATGAAGGAAAAACAATTCTTCAGGTGGAATAAAGCTAGGAAACAAGCCTTCAATGACATTAAAGAAGCATTTTCCCAAGCTCCTATTCTGTTTAGTCCTAATTTCAAAAAATATTTTTTTATTTACTGTTATGCTTCAAAGCACACTGTGTCTGCCATTCTGCCTCAGGTTGATTAAAATAATGTACAAGCTCTTATTGCTTTCATGAGTAAACCACTGAAGAAAAAAAAACTAAATTAATCTCAAATAGAGAAACATGCATTTGTAGTAGTTAAAGCAATTCAGTAGTTTCGACTATATATTTTGCACTTGCATTCAATTATGTATATACATGATCCTGCTATTAAAAGTATCCTTACTCAATAGGATATTGGTTGCAATAGAAGGGGTGGCTAGATTACAAAAGTACAAGAATATGATTTGGATCTTAAGCCTACAAAATTGGTCAAGGGAAGAGGACTCTATAAATTGATGGCTAAAGACCAGAAAAGATCAGAGGATGATGAAAATCTACCCTTAGTATTGATTGTTATCCTGCAAGATGAGTGGTTTTATGACATAGCTTATTTCCTCACCTATGGATAATTTCCTAAACACCTCTTAGGTAATCAAAAATAAATTTAATGTTAAAAGAAACTAAGTATGTTATCTAGGATGATACTTAGTACAAGCGCAGTATAGATGGGATGTTTTTGAAGTGTGGATAAAGGCCAGTAGGAGAGACTACTCACCATTTTCCACAATGAAGCCTATGGAGGCCATTTCTCCTCCATGATAACCGCATTTAAAATTTTAAGGCATGGCTATTACTAGCCTGGGAAGTTCAAAGATGCTTATCATTGGGTGGCCAAATGCGAAAAGTGTACATTATTTGGAGGAAGACCTCAACTAGAAGCTTTACCACTCAAGCTTGTAGTAATTGATGGGCCATTCCAACAATGGGGTCTAGATTTCATTAGAACAATCATCCGTCAATTCAGTGGTGGTCATACACATATCGTTACAACTATGGATTATTTCACCAAGTGGGTGGAAGTAGTTCTGGTCAAGATAACCACTTCTAAAGTAGTCTGTAATTTCATTAAGGAGAATATTCTGGTTAGATATGGAATTCCACACAAGTTGGTCACTGATAATGAAACCAATTTTTCCTCTAGTGAGATTTCACTTTTCTTCTATGATTATGGGATCTCCTTATCCCATTTAGCTGACTACTATCCTTAGGGGAACGATCAAACCAAATCCAGTAACAAGAATTTAGAAAATATTATCAAAGAAGTTAGTAGATGAAAGCCAAAGGGATTGGCATAAGAAGCTATATGAAGCTCTATGGGTGGATATGACAACTCCAAAAAGAATGACTAGGATGAGTCCTTTTGCACTAGTTTATGGGGCTAAAAGTGTACTTCCTCTATCACTAGAGCTATCTGCACATAAATTGCAAACTTCCATTGAAGATCTTGAATTCAGTGATGCCTTAGAAAAAAGGATTTTTGTATTTGACCAAGATTGAAGAACAACGAGAGGAGATGGATGATAAGATAACCATGCATCGAGTTAAATTCAAAAGGATCTTTGATAAAAGAGCCAAGCTAAGGAAGTTCATGGTAGGAGATTTAGTCTATGTGAAAAATGTAGAGAACCCAAAGGAGCCCAAAATAAGTTTGATGCACTCTAGATTGGTAATTTTAATATTACTCATGAATGCAGACCTAATTCTTTTCACCTTGCATATTTTGATGATACCCCCTACCTATCCCTTATAATGGGTAGGATCTTAAGTTTTATCATCTTTGATTTCCCTCAAGCTCTTCTCCTATACATAGTCAATTTTGGGTTTTTGTTTCATTTTTGGTTTGTCTCTTAGTGTTTGAGAGTGTAGATCATTTATGTTAACTCTATTTCCCAATGAATAAAGCACTGGTCTTTCTAATTTGTGTCTTAGTCTTCATCCCCAATCAGAGCCATCGTTACCCTAGATTTTCCTATGGCTCACAAGAGTCCCTTTTCTTGTCCAAAAATCAGTTAAGTTATATGTCAAATGGTGTTTAATTCATCTTCGCGAACCTGTGCATCATTTTCCTTAGTTCGTCCAACTTTCCACTTAGCCACTTAGCTTTGTATTCTTCCAAATCTTTAGCAAGTTAATTTTACCTAGGAAGTGTTTTAAAAAGGTCATCAAAATTTCCTTTTCCTGCTTGGCGCGAGTATCATGTTAAAGTTCCCTTTGTTAGGTGGTGTGTTAGTATGAAAGTCGCACTCTGACAAGCTTTTATTAGGTTCGTCGAACTCCCCACTTCCCCACCTCTAGTCATTATTTTTTAAAATTTTGAAAAGAAGTTGCAATAAAATAATAATGGGAAAGTTGTCATGTGTCCTATTGTAAATAACTAATATTAAATGCTCATCTACTCACACATTTCCTGGGTTTTTAAGAAAATTACAATTCATAGATAAACATTCCTTATCACAGTGTTGTGTTTCAAGGAGAAGACTGAAGAGGTACATATCATTGTGAATTTTTAGCTAAAGAGTTCACCATTGGAGGTATTTACAATATTCTCTTTATTCAGAGTTTGTCTTTCTAGGTTATTTATTCGTTGCATTGTAGTCTATTTGAATATATTCTTGTTTGGGCCCTAAATTCACAATCATGGCTAAGCTCAAATGCATGGGTTACGAGTACATGTCCAAGTTAATTTATGAAGGGCTTGAAATTGTGGATACTCATTTAGGGCCTGTGAATTTAAGTAAATTGAGGGATAAGTTTAATAACCCAAACCCATCACCCATCACTCAGCGGGTAATCAGTAGCGGGCTAGTCGAAGCAATTTCTTTCCCCATTGTTGTATAGTGTCTTGAACTTATTCTAGAATGTATTAGGAATTATAACTTGCAAACTCAAGAATTCAAGTAAGAGGACAATCAGTTATTCTTAAAAGTTCAGAGGGCCACCTTCGCATTGTGCTTGAAAATTCCAGAGAGGGATGACTACTCATCTATGAATATGTCCAATTCCTAGATTGAAATTTCTGCTAAGAAGAGACTTTATAAGAATGAAATAGCTAAAAATTGGTTGGAAAAACTAAAATGGGGTAAATCTCAATTACCTCAGAAGTTACACAAGAATAATTTTGTTGATGAAGTATCTGACATTGTGGTGTTGTTGCATAGAGTTAGGGGAAAAGAGGATGTACATGGCTTCAAAGAGTGGATGTATTTTTTATCCATATTATGTTGTTTGGGCATCAATTCCTTGAATGGGCTACAATTATCAGTGATTGTGTGCATAATTTGATGACCTTCTTTACACTCAACAAGTTCTTTTACATGACCTCATACTTAATTTATGTCATTGCTAGCACTAGACCTTGGCCTAGATTGAGGCCAAGTGACTTCCCTCCCGAAAAATTTCTTGTTTATGATTACCTGCATAAATTGCATCTTAATAAAATTTTCATCCATTTTAGGAGGATAAATGATACCTTCACCATGAGGATGGCCAGGGAGTTACAAGACCGTGTCGGAATGTGGTTATCACTTGAAGCCATTTAGTTTGTGAACTTTTATGGTAGCCAGTTCATCCAATTTTAAAGGTTTCCCTACATAAGAGTGGGTGGTTTTGCATGCTTTCCTATTAAACTTCCAAAGTATCCTAAAAATAAATGGGTCATGATTGAAGTGTGTAGGCAGTTAGCAAATGTGAACAGGGTATTCAAAGATAGAAGAAGATTGACTATCCTTTTCCCTATTGGTTTTAGTCCCTATACATGTCAATCTATGTCTGATGCTTTGAATATTGAGAGGGAGTTGTCCAAGTATAATCTACATTCTTATGATGAGCATTTTCCTTTTGACCTAAAAGATTATGTTAAGAACAATCTAAAATTGAGTCCTAATTTCTTTCATCAGCCCAACTTAGAAGACTATTGGGTTGACTTCTTTGACGAATGTGAAGTTAGAAGGAGAAGTTGGATGAGACTGTCTATGGAAAAAATTGTTATCTATAACCTAAATTGGGACCTGCAAGATATCATTGAGGATGGGTCCGATATGATAGACCCAGTTTACATTGAATTTATTGAAAGTCACCCTATCTCTACCATGGATTGGAGTATTAAAGAAAAGGAAACGATTGAAGAAAAAATCGCTGATGTTTTAGCGAGGACACAAGAGTGGTTAATCAAGAAGAGAACATATTAGTCTCATCCTTTCACCAGGTCACATAACTCTCAACCTTCCAAGAATACTATCCAACCTTCCCCAAATGTAAGAACAACTAGTACCACCTCACAATCTTTACCCTCAGGAACTCAAGGAGACAGTGATGATAATCCACCTGATAAGAATATGTATCAACAAACACGTGGAGAAGATATTCTTGATCTGCCTAATCTAGAGAAGGAGAAATGAAGTGAGGAAGAAGAAGACCTAGAGAATATTGGCATTGACTCTGAATCACCTATCATAGAGATGGGGATGCCACAAAAACCAAATATTTTTCCAACTACATCAGACAAAACACAAGTGAATACCCATCCTATATCTAGAACATTGTTTGAATCTTCAAGCTCTAAGGCAACTAATACACTTGCTACATCAGTTTGGTTAGAGGAAACCTTGTCCAACAAGATAAATCCTATACAACTCAACTTACCAAAATAGAATATGGTAGGCCAATTATTACAGAGGACCTCAACTCTGAAACCAAAGAAATTGAAGACCACTACACAATTGTTAGATGATGTTGAATCAAGGAACCTACATTTAGAAATTGCATACCCTTCAACACAAAAGGAAGTTTCCTAGGCAACTGCAAGTGATTTTGAGGTCAATAGAATTGATCTTGGGCTTCCTACTAGGGACAGGGATGTTTATATTTTTCAAGTATATGTGACAAGGATGGTAGAATGATCAAATAAAGATAAGGAGAGCAAAGACGAATTGAAGGCCCACATCTGAGCTTTGACAAAATGACTAAGTTATATCTTCAATATTCCTCCTTGACCAATTTCCTAGGTCGATTCTTCTTCAAATCCTCTATCTATGATAGGAGAAGAAGCAATGAAAAGGGGAAAGAATTGTCAAATCCTAGGCAAAGTTGTAGAGGAATGGAATGAATGTTTAATTAGAAAAGGAAATTTCATTATTGTTGAGTCTATAAAGTATTTGCAAGAAGTTAATGCATTGAAATCTACCCTTGGCGAGGAAATTGTTGCAACTGAAAAATAAGAGAAAACATGGAACAATTGTCATATTGAGTTAAAACTAATGATGAACTGGGACATAGAGAAGTTGGTGGTAGAGAAAATCATACCCAGCACCGCAAACTCCCATTGCCCTATATGGAATAAAAGCATTGAATAGAAATTGTAAATTGTTCGACAAGGTTTGCAAAAAGCTTTGATAAATTTTGGTTGAATGCACTACGGTCACAGAGGAAGCACAAGGCACTTTAGTCACCTTGGGATTGCAAAAAAAAAAGGAGAAAAAAAATAAGATACAAACATCAAAGAGTTGACAAACAATTTCTAGAATCTAGATAAAGGAATACTTGATTCTCATTACTGTAATGTTGAACATTTGAAAATATTTAGTGAATTACATCTGGTTTCATCTCAAGCAATTGACCTCATGAAGGCCTATGGAAAGCGCATTGAAGCAATCAAAGATAGCTAGCTGGCTTGGAAGGTATGACTAACTAATATGACCATTCCTTAGCATAAGGAGCTATTACATACCGTTAAGGCCTTCTAAACCTTATGGAAGAGACCAATCGCACTTCCAGAGGTAAGAAATGAAGCGACACCATCCTGATTGTTCATTTTCTTTATTTTTCTTTATTATAGACTTTTCAATTTTGATTAGTTATGGGTAAAAGGGAAGCGGTTATCTACCCACTTATAAATATGTATCTATTTTCAAACTACAACTCTCTAGACACTATTTTAAGAGCTCAATATTATATATACTTTCCAACTATTCTTATGGATGAAATTACTATTTTTCTTTGTCCATTTAGATTGTGAAGATAATTTGATGTTCTTAAATCTTTGTGTTTAGGAGTATCTCAATGCTATGTTTTACCTTTGTGTGAGTTATGTAGTTTCTTCATGATAAATTTCATCTTTTAGATAATATTGAGTATATCTTTTATTCTCTGTTATTTTAAAGATTAAACTGGTCTTTGTGTCAATATGTTGTTATATGTATCTAACATATGATATTAGGATTCTTCTTGATATTAAGTTTAGCCTTTTATGCCTTCTAGTTAAAATCAAACATTATTTTCATTCTCTTGTTCTATCAATTTATTGAAAAGCTTGTGAGGGAGTTGTACCTTGAAAAAATTCAGAGGATATTTGCTTTTTCCAAATGGTAATTATTCAAAGTTGTTGGTTCATTTGACACCTTTTAGGAATAGGGTTACATTATTTCAACGTGCAAAATTTTTTACCCAACAATTAACATTTCAAAGAATCTAGTGATGCATTGAAGGAAAAAGAATACATCAATTAGGTATCACTTTCTAAGAGTGAAGGTTATGGAGAATGAGTTAAAAATTGAGTATGTACCTACAAAAGATTAGATTACGAACATATTTACTAAGGATCTTTCTAAGGATACTTTTGAGTATCTTTGAGAGAAGTTGGGGGTTATTGCCCCTCTTTCTTTGAACTAGATCCATATGGAGATGCATCAATCCCAGGGATCTATGGATTCATCTCTTTTCTAGACTGATGTTGGTGACTACCTCTCAGGGGGAGTAGGTAGTGTCATGTGTTGTCATTGTTGCAGAGTTGTTGAATTTTTTAGGTGTACTCTTAAGGGGGAGTATTCAGAGCAAGTATCTTGGTTCAGTGTCAAAGGGGAGAGCAATGCAAAAAAACAAAAAATTGTTTATCATTGATGTCAAAGGGAGAGAAAGTATCATGTGAAATTTTTTATCTATTTGGCGGGAGAGAAAAAAGGAAATCATAAGAAAGTGTGTTTAGAATTGTTGTGTTATCTTTGATGGTTTTTCACATCATGTGTTGCCATCAATGATAAAGGGGGAGATTGTTACAAGAATGAAGGTGTTTTCATTGATGTCAATAGGATGTCTACTAACTGGTATTGTCATTGAAATAAACTATGTGTTATGAATGTTTTTTGCATGAAGAAAATGTCGAGGATATTGAGAAAATTATGAAAAAGAGAGGAACAGGTTGTTATAGGTTGTGCATGTGTAGTTGAGATATTGAGGAATTGTTGTGAGTACATAGAAATATTTTTTTGTTGTGGTGTCTGCAGATGAGTTGGAATGAAGTAATGAGCTAAGATGATGTCTTTGGTACTTGGTTTCCAAGTGCTTTTGAGAAAATTTGATAAATAGAGAAAACAGTGTTGTGCAAGTGTTCAAAATATGCTCTGGGATGTGCTTCGTGTTTCTTTTGTGTTGATGTTATGCTTGTGCAAATTTGATATGTTGTTCAAGGTTGTTAGAAGTTGCTATATTTAGAGTTTGGGTTTCTAGATCTTTGTGCAAAATGAGATATTTTCACCAGTGTGAACCAATTTTCAATTATTATTTTTTGTGGCCTCAAAGAAATGTATTTGCTCTACGTTTCTCCAAATTTTGGCTTCAGGTTGTGCAGATTTGGGAAGTTGTTTATAATTTTTATATATTTTAGAATTCAAGGTTTCACTTGATTTGGTATAGTACAGTGTATGTTTCATATGTCATTGTGTGAACAAGGTTAAACGGATGTTTTGGGTTGAAGTCTTTGTTGGATCTCAAGTAGTTCAAGGATTATTCTAGATCGTGTTCAAGTTAATTTTGTTCAAAATTTTGGATTGATTTAAGGAAGTGTGTACTTAATGTTTATGGTGTTTATCATGAGTATTGGCCAACCTTGTGTTAACACTACATGTGAAGTTCATGAAATTGTGTTGACGGTGTTGGGATTTATTTGGGTCACCTTCATTTTTATCCACTGCGGGAATGTTTAGATTTTGACCTAATTTGAATTTGTAAGTATAACGGATAGTTGTTGATCTTGGAGAAGGTTTTTGAGGTTGAGGTTGATATAAATAAGAGTGGTGATGTTGTGAGATGAAAGAGAAAGACATGATAGATACAAGATTGATGTGAGTGATGTGTGTGATGTGAATTTGAGTAGAGTAGTGAGAAATTCAAAGTGTTGGTTGAAGGAAGTGAGTTGAAGGTGTCTAAAATATTTCACGCAAGGTTGTGGAAGTGTTGGAGCATTTGTGGTGGATTCCTTGTTGCATTGAGAATTTTTTTATCTATGCAACATTTCTCTTCTATCTTCTTGTGTTCTTTTTGAACGGATAAAATTATCATTCTATGTTTTGGGAGATAGAACCACCAATTTCCTTCGAGTTTCATTCAAGGAAACCTTAGAGATCTCAATATAGGGATGGAAATGAGAAAAAAAGATATGCAATAAGGTTTCCTAGGGTGTGATTAAAGACAAAAAAGGGGTTCAACACCAAACAAAGGATTGGAAAGACAAGAAATGTAAATAACATGCAAAGCCTAATGATATGACCTAGAAATTAAACTTAAATCAAAATAACAAACTAGAGATAAATAGAGGTGCACCTGGAAAGCTAAAGAGGCTCGGAACAAGGTACAAAATATTGAAAATCTAACTTTTGAAGCACACTAGGACTCATACACCAGTAGGGGCAATTTAGTCCCAGACTAGGGTTTTTGTGTAGAAACTAGAATCTTTCTGTGACTGATCTAGATCTCCTAAAATATGGAAAAAGGAAGTACTGGGACTCATATGTCCAAGGTAGTGATTTATTCCTAGTATTAGGGTTTGGCTGAAACTCTAGTATCCTCTAGTGACCTACTGTAGCTTCTCTCCTGCTAGATCTCTGAGTCTGAAAGATTGAATTCTATCTTGTAGGTGACTTTTCGTGATGATGAAAACTTGATAGCTTTCTTCAATCTTGCACTTAGTCTTCAGAGGATCTTCAAGCTCCAAAACATCTAGATCTTCAATCACACATGTAGAGAGAGAAAAACTTGTTGATTGTTAGCGAATAGGGATTTTCCTTGGTCGAACCCTATTTAGGTAATTAAACCTTATGATGAAACAATGAGATATGAGCATGAATCATGAACAATGATGCCTTGAATGATATATTGAAATGAAAATCTGCAATCTAATAGGAAGTGTCCATGAAGAATGTAGATCTTGATCTTGAATTAGATGTGGAACAATGCTTAACTTGGTTCTTGAATGCTACATCACAAAACTAGCTCAACAACATGCTTGATGATTTATTCCTTTGATGTGATGATGGATCTTGAATTTCTGCAATAATCTTTTTCAAACCTTCCTTTGAATGCTCTTGAATTTTCTTTAATGCTCTTGTGAACTCTTCTAAAAGTGCTTTTGATTTCTTATGAAATTCTAGGATGAAACTATGTGAAATAACCTTGTATTTATACTTGTTTATGCCAAATTTCTCGAAATTACAACACTACAAGTGACATCAGATCTAGGAGGATAAAATCTTCCAAGAATTGAATTTAAAAAAGGTCCTGACTAGAGTGAGACTCATACACCCAATGTGGACTATGAGTCCTAGTGGTTCAAAACTAGGATAAAAACTCCAAGATAGGTCCTGTTTAATGTAAAATTTGAAATCAGGTCCCAAGACCTAGGTGGGACTCATATGCCCAAGGTGGCATATGAGTCCCAAATCACCAAATCTAGAACACACAACCCAAAATACTAAATTATGATTGATTATTTGATAAGCATTGGGATTATCCATGGAAAGATGCAATTAATAAGGCTTGTGGATGCAAAATAGGACCAATTAAAGCATAAAGAAGTCAAATTAATTGATAAAGTCCTGAAAGTGTTAGGATACACTTTAAAACACCCTAAATAAGGCACAATTAGGTTCGTTTTATCATTAATTATTCATTCCCAAATTAAGTGTGAAAAAGGGTTACTTTTTTCTACACTACACTTTTCATGGCAATGAGCCTTGGCTGTGAGCCTTTTTGGATAGTGTGTCTTATTCTGGTAGTGACTAGCCCTTGTACCAAGTTTTCAATTACTTATATTGTGAGCTAATCCTCATCGTGGTTTTTCCCTCATTGGGTTTTCCACGTAAATTTGGTGTTCTCTTGTGTATGGTGTTCTTATTTCAGTTTTTGTTATCTACATTTCATGTTTAATCACTTTAATAGAATAAGGGTTTAATGAATGTGGGTCTGATTATTGTTAAGGTTTTTTATGTTTGAATTTTCTACAACTAATTCATCCCCCCCTCTTAGTTGTCTTTTTCATTCAACAGAGTTGGCCACCAAAGTCTATCTTGTTTAAATCTTTTGTTGTTTTTCCTAATGTGCTTCTCTTAGAATATATTCTCTTTCATTCTCATAGACAACCCTTCTCATAATTTTATCTTGTCCCATGTGGTGTATTTATCCCTATATTAATGTATAAGGCATGGAATTTCATATTAGAGATTGTTTATCTTATAGTGAAATATCTCTAGGGAGTTCCCTTGTTGATAAAAGTATGACAATATCATATAATTATTTCATTATCACATTTATTCTAAATAGGAATGTTCCAAGGAGATCCCTTGGATGGCCCTTCAATTCTTCCCCTACTTCTATTCTAGAAAAATAATTTAGTAATTGGTTTCTCTTTCCAGGTTTTACCATTATTTTGAAGTCAAAATCCTGAAATAGGAGTAGCCATCTATATATCTAGCCTTATATAATAGGTCTATTTGGTAGCTACTTTAGTGGTTCACGGTCTATAAGGAAGTAAAGGGTGTGGATAATACATAATTTCTAAGTTTTTGGAGTGCATAGACCATGGCTAATATGTCACTATTTGAACTGCAGTGTAATTTTTCTTTGCTTTTGATAATTCTCTACTTATAATATGGGTGATCCTTGTTTCCTATAGGTTGAGCCAATACTACTCCTATTTCTATCTCGAATGCATCCAAATGCACATGTAATGGTATGGTCCAATTTGGAAAGATTAAGATGGGTGCCTTTGCAATTTTTGTTTTAGTGTGCCAAATGTGGTTTGTCAATTTTCATTCCATTCAATATTCCTACCGTACTTCTTTTTCAATAGTTCCTCCAATGGTGCAACAATATTGGCATAACATCTTATAAATTTGTAGTGATAACTAGTATAACCCAAGAAAGTTTCAACTTCTAGAGAAATTTTGGGAGGTGGTAGTGTCATAATTAATGTAACTTTAATGAGGTCTATCATCAAGCCTTCTTTATAAATTATTTTCCCTAGTAGTGTTCCATAGGGTACCACAAACATACATTTCTACAAGTTTAGTGCTATCTACATACTCTAAAATCTGTTTAACATCATCCTAAGTACATGAAAATGGTCTTTTACCAATATGTATAATCTCTGGTAATCCAATTATACTTCCAAAAATTAATGTATAAAGTCTTTGAATGCATTTATCATTATCCTACTAAATACCACAGTTGCATTTTTCAAGCCAAATGACATTACTATATACATGTAAGAACCCCATTCTATTTCAAATGTAGTTTTTGGTTGATCTTTTCCCCTTATTTTAATTTGATGATAGCTAGAGAACCCATCAGAAAATTAATAAATCTCCCTTCTAGCAATCGATTCTAATATATCTTATGTAAGAGGTGTGGGAAAGGGGTCATGTATGAAACCTTTATTTAGTTCCCTAAAATCAACACATATTCTTACTTCCCTTGTCTTTTTATTTTACATGACCATAGGACTTATCCATTTTGCATCTTCTACCTGTCTAATAATTCTTGCCTCAATAATTTTATCTAACTCAACTTTGACTTTCTTTTCAATATTTGGGTTAAGTTTATATGGTCTCTTCCTTGCTGGCTTAGTCCCTTCTTTTAGTTGTATCTTCATTATGTCAACCTCATCTTTTATCCCCTTTAAATCTATAAATAATCTAAGGAACACTTATTTTAACTTTGATAAGATCTTTGCAACTTGCACTACTACATTTTCATCTCAATAATCCCCTATCTTTGGGAGTTTAGGCCCCCCCCTCCTTGGAAATGTTTTCTTCTCTAAGCTTGATTGGTTGGCTATAATAACATCCTCATGTTTTCATTCATCGTAAATCATATCTAAATTATGCATGTGAAATACTGGATTTAGGAGGTACTCTGCATGTATTTGAAGATGTCTTATGTCAAAACTTGAATAGATCGAAGAAAGGGTCTCTACTAGAATTTTTCTATCATAATGAAATAGAAAAATCAATAGAATATACTAAGGAAGAGCCCCTAGAAGTTGAATAATGATAATAATGAGTAAAAATTCATCTAGGTCCAATTGAAAACTAATCTATGAATTCACATGACAAATCATGGAAGAATGTATAATAGTTTCAACATGACTCAAACCATTATTTTCCACTATCAACCAAGGTATAACCAAATGTATGTATCAAAGTACTATCACCATGTAGAGAAGTGTAATATGAAGATACGAATGACCTAACATATACTTTTTCCATTTTTTTTAAAATATTGATTGGCTCTATCATAAGTGTGTTAAAAATGTGTACCATCAACTTCATCCCAACTAGACAATAAATTATCACTATTATTTTCAATAAACATATCATAAATAGGCATTGAGACAAAAGATATGAAAGATAGGCCATTATGAACTACATGGAGGTAATCACCTCATGTGACAATAAACAAGGCACATCACTAGTGATAGAAGAAGTGAAATTTCATAAATCTTATCACTGGGATAAGCACCATAGCTAAACCAAAATTAGCAAGCATATTACTAGGCATGGATGAAGGTGTATCTACATCATAAGTTTTTATAGGTTCAACATGACATTAAAAAGCGATAATCATTATACACACTATTGTGTATAAAAGAAGATAATCCATTCTATGTAGATCCACCTATGTAGATAGGGATAACATGGCATATAAGATATTTATCATCAAAAGTGTAACTATGTCATATGTAGGTGAAGGAGAAAAATATCATCTATGTCCCTCCTACAAGATGTGATATAATGCATATCCTCACTAGGTATGTACTCACTATCACAATCCATGTGATCATCATTAGGATAATGGATACATGGCATTAGTGTATATAATAGGCATGGATGTACACTAATCAACTAAATCAAATAGAAAAATGACATGATAGAATAACACCGCCATAAAATGCATATCTCTATCCTTACTATAATTTGTAATGAGAATATCAATGAAAAAGGTATTATACATAATGACATACAAGATCCTATCAAAATATAAATTGTAGGTGTGTATATTATTTAAGGAGCAAGACCCAAAAGGAGCCATGGTGAAAGATATAACAAAGAAAATCACTCCAAGGGTGGATATATAAAATATTATTTAAATCTACAAATAAATGGTCTAAAAGTGAGATAAGATCTTATATATGTAAAAACTAATTTATTAATAAAATTTAAAAGAAGTGTGATATATTAAACGTAAATCCAAAACAAGGGTGTGTAGGGCATGTTAAAGATATAGGATGTAGATAAACACATCAAACTCTAAAATAAGGATGTGTCAATAAAGCACAAGGATAAAAGGAAGATTGGATCTAAGTATATGATAAAAAATAGAAAACATGATTAATTTAAAAATCCTAAAATTAAGGAGAAAACCCTAGCGAGGAAACTAGGGTGTGTAGGATCAAACAAGTTTACCAAAAATATAATAAAATAGCTCAATTCCTTTATAAAAATTAGGTTTTATGAATAAGATAATCAACTAGCCTAATAAAGAGCTAGGATAGATCATTTAACATAAGTTTGAAATATGAAAATAATAAAAATAAATGCATTTAGCTAATTCTACTAAACAAAATATAGTTGACTATTTTGATCATAACTTTTGAATCATAACTTAGAATCACAACTTCTTATATGTGTTGGAAGTAGAACAACAATATCTACATTGGGTTGTTCTCAAAATTTGGTGGATTGAGCCCTTGTGTTTGATTTGGCCTTTTGTGTGGATTTGTACTGTATAACTTATGGGAATGAACCTATGTATTATAGAATTCCGCAACTTGTGTTGCCCTAAACTATGTTTTATGTTGATAGTCAAGGATTGAAAATATTTGATAATACCTTGGGGAGGCTACTATATTACTAGGGTCAAGTAATCCTAGGTCAGCCCCTAAGAAATCTTGGATTTATGGTTATGGAAGTGATTGAGGATGGCAATATTCAAATATGTCTAGATGCTCTAGAATGATTATACAAATTTAGGTTTAGTTTAGTGCTTCAGTGAAAGTGTTCCTAGAATGACTCATCTCTCCAACGCATAAGATTTTGTTAATGATTATAAAAAATGAGAGGATGATAAATGCATGCACATTGAATGATATTAAATCATGCCAAATGTGTACCAATCTAGCTAAAGAGGAAAAGAAATGGGTAGGAGCTAATAAAATTTGAATTTGAATTTTTGACTTTCAAGGGACAAATCCACAGCACAAGATTAACCTATGTTAAGGGAGTAGTAATTCTAGTGTAGGAAATAGATATTTAGATATGATGATGAAATAAATATAACGTGTATGGAAAAATATGTAGGAATGAATGACATAAATTTGAAAGCATGAGAATGTGCATAAATGGAGATAGGTGAAAGATCAAAGAATAAGTCAAATTTTACACTAGATTGTACCAATTTATTGATGTTTACTTGTACTAAACCATACTCTTAAAATGAATTTAAAAATAAATAGAAAATAACATGAATATACAAATTTTACCGTTACACATATTTACCATTTTTTTATAATTAAATATCTAATCTCATAATTAATGGCTCTAGGAAAATTCAGTGCCAAAAATTCACGACAATCCACCGCCAACAATTCATCGCCGCGACATATTCATCGTGTATACAATTCACCACCAGCAATTCATTGTCATGGTATATACATTTTTTAATATTTAAGTGGCCAGGAGCACCCAAAAAGAAAAAGTAGAGAGATTTGGTTGAATGCATAAATAAGGTATACACGGTGAATATACCATAGCAATAAATTGTTGGTGACGAATTGTATATGCGATGACTATGTAACAAAGGTGAATTGTTAGAAATGAATTGTTGATAGTGAATTGCTAATGATAAATTTGTCTGATGTCATAATTAATGCTGAATATAAACTAAAAATAAATTTGACAGTCATATATATTTTCTTTAAAATATATTAAATAAACCATTAAATATATCTATCTGTTTGATGTTTCTTACTCTAACCATAAACCATTCCAAGATATGAAAAGCAATGTTAAACAAGTATCTGCCATTAAAAAAGTCAGTCAAATATGTCCACAGTACACAGTGATGAACCTCAAGAGGGTAGCCATAGTTTCTAGGTAAAGGTTTGAAAGGAGTCCCAAAGGAAACTGGATATATGAGTTGCAGACAAGATGGGAAGTGGAATACATGATCTGGTAAGACTTTTAAGGGATCAAGGTGGCCCGCAGAACCAGATTTTGTCTTCCAAATGTAATCCAGTATCAATTGTGTGTTGCGTAAATGTGTAGCAGAATAAAGTGCAAAGAATGGCATGTACCATTCACCATTGTCTATTATGACAATGTGTGCCCACTGAGGATTTTTTTAACTTCAAAAAGCACAAGGCAGTTGACTCGACTGTAATGGTGAACTCATGCTGAGCTACTGGTCGTGCATGGATAGCTGCATTACTAAAATTTAGGGAACAGTATTACATGATAAAAAGAAACAAATTGGGGTGTGTCACAAAGTCTATATTAAACACTTTTTAAACAATTTTTTGGGTGTCACAAAAGTCTATATTAAACACTTTTTAAACAAATTTGTGGGTGTCACAAAAGTCTATATTAAACACTTTTTCATTGGGGCTATGGATCAAATTTCTCAATTGTTGACACAGTAGAGGTTAATCTCATGAGGTTTGTATCTCGGCTAAAGATTCTTTTGGCAAAAATCTTCATTTTTATGTCATTGGGTCTCTCTTTTATAATAGGCAAACGTAAGGTTCAAACCTGTAAGTACAATGAATCAATAAGGACGCAATGCGCTTGATCACTATGGCCCAGTAGGGGGTTTGCACCTTGGTGTCTACAACAACAATGTCATGATTTAACCATTGTATCTCTGGAAAAACTAAATCTCAATAGATAATATAACAAAAGAACATAACATCATTCTCATTGATTGAATACTTGATTTTTTATGTTAATAAATATTAAAAAATAAGTGAAATAAATAATATTTTTGGTGTTAATGAATAATGAAAATGAGACTCTAAAAGAAATTATGTAATATGCAAATTTTGAGTTTGAAGGAGAGTGATATTGTTGATTTTGATAGTGAGGTGACAAAGCATCCTCTAGAATTCCTTGAGGAGTGGAATGTGTAGGAATTGTTGAAATCTCATTCATCATGTCAACTATAAGCTTGGTGGTTTATGTTCTTGTGTTGTTAGTTTGTTGTTTCATTGTTTTTATGATGTTGGTTTTCATCTCTCTTTTAATTGCTTTTGTGGGTAGGTTTATTCCTGTGATGTGTGGCAATCTTTAGTGTGTATATTTTGATCATTGTAAAAAAGTTTGAGCTCTCTCAAGACCCACTTTCAGCTCCTAATTATATGTGTGCATGTGTGTGAAAAGATGGGCAAACCTTACAACCACATTAAAGTACACATCACCTCCCAAAAGACTAATGCAAAAGAAAAAAGAAGTCAAGATATGTATGTTTTAAGAAAAACATGTCAAATGAGAGACTATCTAACTTTAAGAACATGTTCTTCAATTAAAATCAA
The DNA here is from genome assembly GCA_007258455.2 of Sequoia sempervirens. Taxonomy (NCBI): domain Eukaryota; kingdom Viridiplantae; phylum Streptophyta; class Pinopsida; order Cupressales; family Cupressaceae; genus Sequoia; species Sequoia sempervirens. Next base: position 130,705,279 of record VDFB02000003.1, read on the forward strand.
CCATAATAAAATTAATTTTCAATTAAAACAAAAAAAGTATGACAAACATGACATTCATATCAATGAAAAATTTAATAACTCAAATTAAATTTCTCAAAATCATGTCCAAACAAAACTACCATCTTGTACAATTTTAATATATTATAAATGTGTCATAAAAAAATTATTTTAAATGTTTTTAGTATCATAACTTGTCATTTGTTCAACTATAGCTTATTATTAGCTGCCATTATTTAAGCGCAAACCTTGTATAAGCTATATCATAGGAAAAAAATAGCTAACTAAGTTCATGATATTTTTTTATCAAACAGTCTTTTACCAAAGAAGATTCTATCTCAAAATAATCGCATCTTAAAATATACAACTTTTCACAACTATTCAATAATAATATGGAAAAATTAATAGAAAAGAAGTAAGAAACTTATGTGATTTGGAAAGTTCATAGTGGCAAAAGGCTTGAGGAAAACACAAAAAAGCCTTACCAAGTGAGGAAAATAGTAGTAAATTTTACTATTTATTTTGCTAGTGTAAATAGGGTTATTTCATATCTAGTTAGCATATCACTTTTTCTAGGTTGACCCATTCACACTAGTTAAGTCTCTACTTAGGGAATTTTTTAATTTTTATCTCACTTCATGTGGTTGGGACACATGTACTCACTTTCTCAGATACCTATTGCACGCACATTTCACACATGTTCACACATTTGCCATTTAAGCATTCATCTGTTGCATCTTTGGAGTGGTAGTTACTCTTTCACTCCTACCTTCTCACCTCCTCATCCTTGCTTATATATGCAAGGGTCTCATTATATATTTGCACACTCTTATTATCTTCTTTTGGAGAAATTATTAATGCAATTATGCCATCCTAACATTTGCAAATCTTTCAGAATAACTAGTTTTCTTTTGTTTGACATATTTGTCATATCTCTTAGAATTATGTCATTCTGATATTTGAAAGAAAGTTAAGCCCCTAAACACAATTTTAAAATAAATGATGCTCATATTTATAATATTTCACTATAGTAAAAACAATTTATATTAACAATATATACATATGTGTTTGTATTGTATGTGTATGTATGTATATATATTGTATGTGTATGTGTGTATATATATAAGACTATTAATATACTTTTTATTGTAAAAAATTCAAATAATTTAAATTATAAACATTAAAAAATAATAATAATAATACATTGACCAAATTATTATACAATAATATATAAATCTATATTTTTCTTAAAACCAAGGATTTACTCTAACATATGCTGATGTGCATATGAGTTGAAGACCCAAAAGGAAGTGGAATACATCATCTTTAAGACTTTTTTAAAGAGAAAAAAGCTTTTGTCTTCCAAATGTAATTCCCTCCCATATTTTGCGTGCTAAATGATGACACGTTCCATTCAGCAATATGTAATATGACATCAACTATGTGCCCACCAAAGGTTCCAAATTTGTCAAACATTTATTTATTTTAAAATTCTATGAATTTGACTTCCCGAGAGAATGGTGAGGTCACGCTGAGCTAGTGATCATCCATGCTCCATATTTTGGACAACAAATACATGGATAATTTTGCCCTGTTCTCTCTCTTAGTCTAAGATTCCCACTAAAAAGACAAGGCACCCAAACATTGAAAATAACACATTCTACATAATATAAATTATCAATGATAAATTAAAATTTGTGTAACATGGCAATAGTGTGTTCTTAAGCTTAATAAGAAAATTGACTTTTCATTTTTTTATATCATTTTGAGATAGGTAATTTTATTTTATTTTGACTAGAAAATTGGATTCTAATGAAAAATAATTTAGATTAATTTAGTAAGATGAATGTACATAAATAAAAGGGGTGGTGGGTCTAGCTCGATTGGTTAAAGCATTCTATTGTAGGCAAGAGGTCATGAGGTCCAGTCTCCCCATCGTCCTCGTGGTACCGGAGGGCGTATCGCGCCAGTGCTACAGGTCATGTGAAAAAAGTTTACCAAGCCATATAATTTTGAATGAATTAAGGTCAATGTCATATAGTTCTGCTTTCAAAATAAATAAGTTTGTTGTAATTTTCGAATTTGTATTGTCTTGAGATTAGAAATAATATCTATATGTCTATATGTCACTTTAGATAGTGTGAAATACATGTTTCTCTATCTTGATCAAATATATGCCTACAAATCACTTCCACATATATGGACCCATCCTTTGATGTACATAGTTAACAATTCTTGATGTACACTTTTGTTGCCTAATTTGATGGGTTTATTATTGCATTCTTTTCTTTCTAGACTAGTGGTATTTTAAAAAGCTTTAGAGTTTTTCAAATTAGTCAGTTATTTGTTCTCATAGGTCAACCCTTTAAAAAACTAACTTATAATTGCTCAAAACATTAAAAGTAACAAGAAATCATGTAACTTTCCTAGATGAATATGTTGATGTAAATTTTGTTCTTTTTAGTGCAACAATTGAATCATTTTTAGAATGTTCATTGAATGCAAATGATAGTCAAATGATTCATGTGGATCATATGAGAGGATGCTAAATGAATTTAATTGAATGCCTTTAAATACATGTGCATAGAAATTAATCATGCAAATATCTTTGGTTGGCTCACAAAGACCAGTTAAATTGATAAAGAGGGCCAAAGTTTAAATGTGAATTTTAAAAATTAGGGATCAAAATAATTGATGCAAGATGAACTCTCCACCCAAGGAAATGACCCAAGATGATGGAATAGTAAAATATATGACCAAAATAATGTATAGTTATTGTAGGTGTAGTAAATGGAGTATGTATGGAAAAATGTGCACAAATGAATAAGATGTAGATGGGTGTATGGGAATGTGTTTAATTTGGATATGTGAAGGCTAGGGGAATGTGCCTAACTTTTCACAATATTGAGGTATTAATATTTGTAAATGGATCAAGCCATTCTCTCATAAAAGGGCATAAAAATAAATAGGAAATGACATAGCTATGTAAATTTCACTATTACATTTTTCCCTCATTTTGATGAAAGGAAGTAAGGTACATGGAAATTATCCCTAAACTAATCTCAAAGGAGAGTAATGTACAAATTTAATATCTTTATAATGATAAAAATATAAATATAAACAAATATATCATAATATAGGTGTATGTGGAGAAAATCTTTTTAGGAGAAAAACTCCACACTCAAACAAAAACCAATTCTATTATCAACAACAAAGGTTACAATACAATCTCAAGGGCATGCCCTTATAGGAGTATCACCAACATACAAATTCAATAAATTCTAGTAGCATAATAATACATACAAATCAACTATTAAATACCTACATCTCAAGCACTCAATAATGTGGAGAAGTAATACACAAAAACAAAAAATGGTAATTACAAAGCCATGAGATAAAGCCACTCAAAAATGTAGTACCCAAACACCTAGTTATAAAACCAACACCTGAATCCGAAGAAGAGTTAATGTACTAAAAATAATATATTTCTTCTACCTTTTATAAGTGCATCATAATCCACTCACCAACTTGAGTGTTCAATTTTAGTCTCATTATCTCCATTTAAAGATTCATTATGGCACATCATAACATGCCTCGTAAGTTGGTCAATAAGTGGAACTCCCTCTTATAGCTATTTTATATGCCATAAATATTTTACATCTCCAATGTGTCATAAATTTTGATCTATGAGTATGTTAGAGCCTACTTTTTCTTAATTGTAGAGCTGAAAAATATTTATATAAAAGGCATCCATATAAATGATGTTGAACAACTAAGAATATTTATTTCTACCAAAAACCAACTCTATAGCCCAAAAATTAAGTTTTTTTGTTGTATATTTTAAATAATATTACTATATACTTAACATTAGGATCAATGAGAAATGATGGTTTTGGTTGAGTTTATGTGGTGGCGTTATTTAACCATTAGTACCAACTCTCGACTCACACACTTTGTGGGTATCACTCGAATTATTGGCTATCAAATGAATTCTACTTGCCAAGGTTTTCTACTGTTGGTTCTTGTGAATATGGGAGATGACAAAAGTAGAATTGTGCCTCATTCTTGTGCGAGCCTACGAAAGAAGAAAATTTGGAGGATTCTCCAACATGGGAATTTCACGCCATTTTTGGATAAGATGCATGGAAACAATCCAAATGCTTCAACAAAGTTTGTTTCTTGTTGGCACAACCACAAACTCCAAATTAAGGGCTTGGTTGTTGATATCAATGAGTAGTTGATAGATACTATGACTGGGTTGCCTATGGTAGGCCATAAATTCTTCAAGGACAAGAAGAGTAATGGGGAGGCGATGGCTCAATTTTTCAAAGATGACAAATGGAAAAAACTCATCAAGATGGAGGCTAGGGGCTATTAGCAGAAATCTCTCAAGAAAATATGGGTGAATATTGTGGAAGTAATAATGCGGTATGTGACTCTGGAAGGAAGGTTCACGACTATCCTTGGCCATCATTTTACTCTTTTAAATCATTTTAGGCACGAGATATTTATTTCCTTTTTGTTCTTTCTCTTGTCCTCCATGGAGGTCTTTGTGTATGCACATTTAAAAAATAGGAGGGCATCGGTCCTTTATGAGGGCCTAATTCTGCTAATTATGGAGCATGTAAAAGCCCTTATCGCTACCTCTTCAATTAAGGGCAAGGAGAAGATTCCTAGTGAGGATTCTAGATCTTTTGGCTCAGATACTAGCATGGATGGGGAGGAGCAGAATGAAGAAGGTGAGGAAGGGACCTAATCCCTTGTGGTGGCCCCTTCTAAAAAGAGGAAGAAGGGTAACCCTAAAGGAAAATGGGTAGTCAAACGTCTAATTTTGCATGATTCAAAGTCCCAGTTTGATGGTGATGATATGAAGGTGGGCTTTGGGGATTCTACACCCAGGGATGAAGCTATGGACATTGACCAGGGTGGTACCAAGGCTAGTGGTAAGGAGGAGGGGTTCTAGAACATTGTGGTGACTACGGAGGCCAAGGATAAGCCTACAAGGGTTTCTAAGCACATTGCCAAGATGAACCAGGCCTCAAAAGATATGGTCAAGGATACCACAGAACTCTGCAAGGAGAAGGCTCTAGAGGAAAAGGCAATGTAAATTGATGATTCCCCAATTTGAAACTCTCCTAATGTGGATCCTATGGGTGATAAAATGGTTCAGGAGGAGGAGGATGTTGAACAGAAGCAAGAGAAGACTAAGCCTCTAAAGGTTAATCCCCTATTGGAGGAATTCTCCTATCTTAATGATGACTCCACCTCTATGTTTGAGCTTCTTGACATGGTGAGGGTGGGGGCTATTGGCACTTTCAAATTGGAAAAATGGACTCTATGAGAATTCAATAGGGTCAACATCAAAATAAGAGGATTGAAGGAGAATTTGTAGAATATTCTGAAAGGTTTGGCTTAAGATATTTTGATTGAAGAAATTGTTGATCTTGAGGGTATGTTCACTGATTTCAAGTCCCTTTATGAGCAGTGCTTGGCTAGTTTAGAAGCCAAGGTCTTGGAAACCAATGTGAATATCAAGAAACTTCTCCTTGCCTGTCACATTTCAGTGAAGAATAGTGTAGAATCTTTGGAGGCCCTATTTCGCAAGATCAACGAGCTTAAAGAGGACCAGTTATATTTTCTAATTTAATGGAGAAGGAACAATTGGAAAAAGTTAAAAGGGAAAAAGGTGTGAAGGATGATGATAAAGGCCCTGCTACTAGAGGGTTGGCTAACTAGTAGAAATCCTTTGAAACAAATAAAAAAGAATTGTCAGACATGATTGGGCTTCATAGGAAGTAGTATGAAGTAGTGTCTTGTCTATTTTTTGTTTGTTTTTTTGTTGTTGGTTCTCAGTTTTTTTCTTGTTATTTTTCTATGCTTTTGCTAATGCTTGTTGCTGATAGCTTAGTGTTATATCTTTGGAGCAACATTTCGTAACTTCTGGTGTTTTGGGTTTTGGGTTTTGTTGATGTCTTAGTGTAGTATCTTTAGATCAACATTTTGTATCTAAAGTTGTAAAGGGTTTCAAGTCCCTTCAAAACCTATTTTTCCTATATAATCAAAACATTAGGATCAAGATTGAGAAAAATTACCTAAAATTATTCCATTTATCAAATACCTTGCAAGAAAAAAGGGATTACTAATTATATTATCAACTAATTGCTAGGGTTTGAGAGACCCATACACTCAAAGCACCACTTGAAATATTTTATGCTCACTATCTTCGTCAATGCACCTATAACATTATACAAAGTGTGAAATTTTCCCAACATCACCCTCCCAACCTCTATCATGTCACAAAAGGAACTTGACATAAATTTGATTTATCCCTACATGAAAGTTTGAATTCTTTACTAAACATATGACACTCTAACTATCACATAGAATTATAATAGCTACTAGACTTAGCTCCACATCAAAACATAAAAATTGAAGCCAAATAGATTCCTTATAAGAAAGAATAGATATTGTGTACTCTTATTTTATAGTGGAAAAATAAACTACAAACTACCATATACTCATCTAATTGATAACATCACCACACATATTGTAAACATATCCACTAGTGGATATCATACTATCAAAATTTCTAGCCCAATTTAAATCCATAAATCTATGAATAGTCATTGAGTGTTTCTCCCCTATAAAATTACCATAATAATTAATGGATTACTCATAGGTACCACATAAATTCCCAAAGACTTTTTCCACCACATCCCAATGTACTCATTTGGTATCAGCCATTAAATGGATAAGGACTCTCACTAGTCAAGTAATGTTTGGTCTATGTAGACCATAACATACAATTAAATTATAACTTCACCCAACTATACTATCATAAGGTACTCTAGCCATATTATCTATCTCACTTGGAAAATTCAAACACTATTAAATTGGTAGCATAGTCCCCACCAAAATAGGAGCACACAATGATACAAAAGCTAGCATATTGAATCTCTCTAGTAGTTCTTTTTATCCAACCAATGATTTATAATAGCTCTATCTTTTCTAATATTCATCCCCAAGATGAACCTAGTTGTACCCTAAGTCCATACCACATTATGCTAAAAATTCAGATGAATTAAAAAATATACTCTTCCCATTATTGAAAAATAACATATCATCAACATATAATGTAATAACAAGGAAGATATTAGTATCCATCTTATAATAGATGCAATAATTTGATTTGGACCTCAAAAATTATATCCCAACAAAAATTTATCAAAATCTTGGTACCATGTCCTAGGAGACTACTTAAGACCATACAAATATTTCTTCAACTTGTAAATTAATTTTTCTTTACCTTTTTCAATATAGTGCTTTGGCTATGACATAAATCTCTTCCTCCAAATTTCTTTTGCATAGGCAAGGCCATCTTTGATGAACCCCCAAGGCTTTTGTTCATCTGTTTGAATCTTCATCATCCTCTTTCCACTTTATCCATCATTGTTTTTCAACATTTTTATCAAACTATGAGGTCTCTACACGTTCACGTAGGCAAGGCTAATCATTTGACCAGCCCCCAAGACCCTAGGTCTATCCTTTAGGATGTATCTTGGTTTTGTGTCGTGTCATTAGGAGTGTTCTTATCTAGCTGGTTCCTACCAAAAAAATCCATTGGTACCATGAGGTTCAATTAGTTTTGAGTATCTTGAGCTATGTCAATCAAATAATGTATCCCATCTATCTTTGGTAGATTAGCAAGATGTATCTTTCTTTATATCAGATCACATCAATCCCATCCACCTATTGGTCCTATGGAAAAGGATATTTAAAATTTATTGTGATATTTTGGTGCTTTTTCATTTTGTTTATCATTTGAGCTTCCCATCATACCCACTCAAGGTCACCATGATCCATCATATCATGGTGTGCTTTGATTGGTAGAAATAGGGGCATATCTTGGTTTTCTGCATCATCTTGTCTTCTTGGTTGCCCTACGTAGTACCCACCAAGATCCTTGTGGTCTTGTGTTACTATGGGGTATCCTTTACATGCTTGTGGTTATTCTAGCATCAAGCCCTGTCAAAGTCCCTATGACTTTGGGATGTTGGGATAACCTTCTTGTTTGTTGTGTCTTTCCTACACATACGATACTAATTGGACTTGGTTCCTAATACCCTAGTGTCTAGTATCTTATGCTATAGTAAATTTCATTGCTCCTAATATGATATAATGGCATTAGAATTGCATTTCATCCATCATCCCATTGCATTTCATTTATCCTAATCCATTTTCCTTAGCCCATGATCTTTGATTTTTGGTTGTTGAAATGATATCCCCCCACCTATTCTTCCTATCAGGGTCCCTATAGTTTTTGGTAGGTGCACTATATCACCCACCATGGTCCATTTCACTTTGCATTTTCATTTCATTAGTTTTCATTATCAATTTCATTATCCATTTCATTAGGTTGCATTATCCATTGCATTATCAATTTCATTATCATTTCATTAGCTTTCATTATCTACTTCATTATCTATTTCATTAATGTATTTCATTTTGCATTATCATTTTAAGTTGTTTAGATTAACATAGATTTTTTAGTCTAAGCATCTTAATCCACTCCATTTGCATTTCATTATCATTTTACGTTGTTTAGATTAATATATATTTGTTATTCTAAGCATCTTAACTCATTACCATTTTCACTTTCACTATCATTTTAAGTTCATTTAGAATAATATATATTTTTTATTCTAAGCATCTTAATTGTTTTTGCATTACATTCATTCCATTACATACATTTCATTCAATTAGATGCATGTAATCCATCCATGAAATTATACATATTCATATTTCATCCATTATGCATATCATAATACACATCCATGTCATACATGAACACATTTCATAATCCAATATGCATACATAGCAAATCAAAATCATATAGCCACCTACATCATAAATCATCATAATCATATTCATATCATATGCATAAACCACAAGCATCTCATCTCACATCACAAAGTGTCAATCATGTATACCATCATATATACATCCATCATAATCATAATCACATGTTTGTCATACATACATGTGTTATAAAATAACAAGGGCATCCAATAAACATCACATAGACATCACATGTAGGGCATCATCGTAATCATCCATATAATATATAAATCATAATAATGTCCATCATAAAGTCCATAATAAAGTTCATATAATGTCCATCGAAATAGTCAGTACATGTACAGATGAATGAAAATGTAGAAATGAATATGTGTACAACTGACACATCACATGTCCTAAATCTGAATGAATAAACCAATCTTTGACTCCAACTGCAAAAGAATTTGTACATGAACTTTGTGCCTGTATATATATATGTCCATTGGGTATCTATCAAAACTAGGACCCTATACCTATCCCCCTGTCAAGCCTGTCCCTTTGTCAACCATGTCCTCCTTGTCCACCCCAAATATTGGCTACGTTTGATTGGTAGGGTGGTCCTAGATCCCTCCTCCCTATCCCTGTTGATCTCGATGGTGCTATTGAGCACAATCTCCCACCTGACTAAGACCTCTCACTAAACACCTTTAAGAAAGTCGGCACTCTCTGTGTTGGATTTGGAACTGCACTATAGTACACACCCATCTAGTAGCCTATCTCTTGGGTGCTTTGTGACCAGATGGAGTCTCTCTATCAGCCTGTATCTTGCTCCTCTCCTCCTCCTAGGTGCCCTACGATAGTCTCATGCTCTGGACCTGAGCCTCTACTTACTCAATGCATGATAACGCCTCATCCCTCTCCCTCTGCAATTTGTTGGCCCTTGTTGTGCTCTCCACAACTTCTTCATGTCTCCTACCTTATCTCTCTCCACCTGCATGGCCTTAAATAGGCCTTGTAATCTCTCCACCTATAGCTATGTATGCTCTGCCAACCCCACTGCCTCATCCCTCTCACCTTGTAGTCTCTCCACCTCCCCCTACAACCTCTCTACCTCCATTGCTTCCCCGTCATTGGTCATAGGATGTGCTCCCTACAATATCTACCTATGTTTTCCTTAGTCTCTATTACAAAAATCCTATCTGAGCATGTGCCCCTGCCAACCTCTCTATCGTGTCATCTATGCACTATGGATGGTATAGTATAAGGGCTCTCTCTGGGTCTATCCTCGCCACCTCTTCCTATTGTTACATCTCCCTCTACCCTCACCTTTGGTGCCACCAGTGTACATAATAGTGAGTCATCTTGCCAGACTACTAGTGTAATCCTCACAGGTATCCTCCCCTTCCACAAGGCTGCATATCTCGCTGTGACCCCTGAATCATCCAAGCCCCCTCTCCATGGACATATATTTTTTGCTATCTCATCCCATATCTATTGTGCTCATGCAAATAACACTCCATGCCCCCAAACTCTCTCCCAAGTAATCCTCTGGTATCTCTCCATTGGCCTTGAGATGTCTTGTTGTAGACATGGAAAATGTACCGACGCACTTGATCTTGATTACTAACACCATTTCATCCTAAATCATCTTCTTAGCTAAATCATCACTTTTCATCCCTTAATTAAATAAATCATCATTTATCTGATTAAGTCATTCTCTCTCATTAATTAAATAAATCAATTGTTATTTAATTAATCCTTTGATCTCTATTTAATTAAATAATTCATTTTATTTGATTAAATCTCTAAAGTTGTCTTATTAAATTAAATAAATTAAACCTTATTTGATTTAATCTAACATGATCATCTCCCTTTAATTAAATAAATCAAATCCTTTATTTAATTACATCTAAATCATTTTCATCTCAACTTTCATTTATTTAAATCCTAAAATCTAAGTCAAAATTGTCAAATCACCTAACATCTTCATAATTAATCAAATCCTGATTAATGCTAACTCTAATCCATGTCCCATTCTCTAGCTTTTGCCACTTGCACATGAAAATACATTTAATTTATGAAATATCTATTTTCTCTCAACTTGGCATCTTTAGGGGAATATTCCTCCAAGTTTGTTTAAAAATCCCTCCAAGTGGATTTGTCCTTCCAACAAGACATTCATTCCTTCTTACATGTCCTTGTGCATTGAGCCAAGTGGCATTTAATTCATTCTTTTTCCCTCTTACATGTCATTTAATGATTTTAAAATTCCACTTAATTTCATTTATTGTGCATGTAACGCCATAGAAAAATTGCACTATAGACAACAAAGAAGATTAGAAGCACACATGCATACAATACTAAATCTAGAATGCAAATCTAAATGTTAAGAAACAAAGAACAAAGGAAGTCAAAAACGTAAACAAAACTAGAACAATCTCACCAATTTCGAACGTATTTCCATAATTCATCTCGATTGCCCTTCTCCATTTTGCTTGTGTAGTATAATTGCCCTCAGATTTTTATTAAATTCGTGCAAGTATAGCCTAAGATAGTGATTAGCAAAATATCAAAAATTCAAGACAAAGTGCTCTCAAAAGTCATAAGAATTCACGAGTTTTCGAGAGAGAGTTTTCAAGAGAGATTGGAATGAAGAATGACAAATCAATTTGTAGAAAATTGATTATCCGAACGACAGGTCAAGATTGAAAGATCAACGGATGGTTGAGATCGACAGATTAGACATGCATTCAGATAACTATTAGTAGTGACATGAGTGGAACAAACTAGAAATAGAATTAAAGATTAAATAAATGATTTAATCTTTAGTTCGGCATACGAAAACATAAGAATTATCTTTGCATGACAAAGATGAAGATTGATTAAATCAACTCTTGTTCGAATGCACGCACACCATTTAATTAATTAAATAAGAATATTTAATTAATATGCATGTACATGCAAATGAGTTAGAAATGGACGATTTGAATGATTTGACGAAGAGATTACTCGAAGATGCCACTCAGACATTAAATCAATAGTTAACTAAACGATTAAAATAGATGTCGAGTCGAGTAAAAGTGAATACTTAGATAACTCACATAATTATCTAAAATATAGAGGAATGCGTTAAAATAGAATTAATGAATTAAATAATTCATTTAATTCAAGACCCAATATTTGAAGAATAATTAAATAAATAATATTTATTTAATTAAATGGTGAAGGGATTTTAAATGAATAATTAAATAAATAATGAATTTATTTAATTTGACAAGACGAATAAGGTTAATTAGTAACATAATTAAATAAAAAGCATTTATTTAATTAATCAGATAGAATAAAGAAAAGTGTGAATTAATTAAATAATTAAGACTATTTAATTAATAGAAGATGAATTAATGTTAAGATGATTAAGATTATTTAATCAATGACCATTAAGAATACGAAATATGAAGAATATAGAAGTCGCAGGCTTAAACCAAATTTTGATGTCTACATTTTCCCCTCTTTAATACAATTTTGTTTCGGCGTTGTGTCAAAGAAAATTGATAAAAAATATGCCCCAGTAATGTCCCAGATTAGAATAGGTGAAGGTATGCCCCCGCGAGAAAATTGACAAATTTTCAAAAGGTGCAGAAAAATTTGGAAATGCTCCCGATTAGTCCATAGGATAGGTAGAAATGCAGTGAAGTGGATGGAATGGAGTTCAGAAATGGGAGGGATGGGTGGGGGATGATGAAAAATGGAAGTTTACATGGCCAGTAGGACAGTAATGCCACCTAAGCACTAGGTATATATAGGAATAGGGGTAAAAACCTATTCATTTTCACCCACCTAGCTTAGAGATTTGAAAATTTGCTCTGGATTGATAGCGACGATGTCTCCAGTTCCAGCCACCCATCATCGCACATACAGGATCCGGACATACCAAAAACCAGCCGGCGCGGACCCCCCGGTATGTACCGAAAACTTTGCATTTGAAAATTTTCCATTTGTGTGCATTTTAATACATTTAATGCATTTTTAGTTATGCGTCATTTTTAATTTTGAACCGCATATGTATGCGCGAATGACGCATATGTATGCGGAAAACCGCATTTGAATTTTTACGTCGGTTATTTAGAATAGTTTAGCGGTTAGACGCATTTGTTTATTTTTGATACGCATTTGATTTTTTGAAACGCATGTGCATATTTATAGCCACATATGTGTATTTAGAAACACATTTGATATTTTTCAATGCAAATGATAGTTTTGCGACGCAAATGATAGTTTTGTGATGCATTTGATTATTATTAGCCACATTTGCTTAATAATGACGAATATAGAATTTGTGAACCACATTTGTGAAGAAGCGACGCATGTGTAAAAGAATGACGCATGTGCAAAATAATGCCGCATTTGCATTTTATGTTAAAATAGTCATTTCTCACTAAAATAGATGATTGAGGCTGACATGAGGCATATATATAATGTTGTTGCAGGTTGTATTAGACCCTATTTATACACGAGAGTCGAGACCCACTACGTTTCAATTCAGAGACAGTTTGCAGCTGGCCGAGCGACAGACTCTATGGCATTTGGGTTTGTTGCATGTGACCGATATGCCCCAAATTTGGGCAAATCAGGGATTACTGACAGTGTTATGTGAGAGGTGGCACTCTAAGACATCATCCTTCCACCTACCAACTGGAGAGGCCACGGTGACATTAGAGGATGTATATAGGATACTGAGACTACCTATTAGAGGCACACGGATGGTCTATGATACTCAGAGGGGGATTGCTGAGATGTGCAGATATTACCCCCATGTTGATATTAGACAACTAGGGGTTGATGATTATGAGATCAGATGGCGGGTGTTGGCTCAGAGGTATAGATAGTTAGACTGTCTAGTAGCGACCTTGATAGGCGGTATAGTACTACCTGACCGCCGAGGTCATGGATTTCCTGTGGGATGGGGGGAGATGTTAGTGGGCATGCTCGAGCACCAAGTTGTATATGCTTGGGGTTCTTGTGTACTTGGGATGTTGTACTTCCATCTTCATGATATTGCCTATAGAGAGGCACAGTCGATGAGCTGCGGTACCACGCTCCTGATGATATGTGCATGGGAGCATATAGCTATTTTCAGACCACCTGTTACAGTAGACCTACCTCATGGAGCTCCATACACCTTCCATTACGTGGGGGCGACCACACAGCATCATATTGGGGACACAAGCTACTTTAGACAATCTCTAGACACCATGCAAGAGTTTACATGGAGACCGTACTTGGGCTGCGAGCAGTGGTCAGATGAGGACAAGAACTTGCCATTTTGTAGACAGGCACAGTACTTGGTGGGATGGAAAGTGTCTCATGTGCACATTATAGAGCGGTAGTTGCCAGATCAGGTCTTGAGACAGTTTGGAGAGGTACAGGATGTACTTCGAGGGAGAGCAGAGTTTGCTCGGTCATCATGAGAGGTCCTGCTATGGGGGCCAGAGATTCTAGTCGCCACTGCAAAGGCAGCTATTGATGGGCTACAGGCACTTCCATGGGGATTGAGGGATGGACCAGCAGATCCAGGGACCACTCCAGCTTATGATCAGTGGTGGGCAGTACACAGGCCGATCCCCTTGACAGATCCAAACCAGCCAGCCCCGGTAGAATGACATGGGATAGGTTCTAGAGGCAGGCAAGGCAGAGAGAGAGGTCGAGGAGGCAGAGGAGGTTGTGGTGATGGAGGGGATGATGGTAGAGGTGGCCGACGTGGAGGTAGGAGAGGGAGGCGTGGTCGGTGGGGACAAGGGCCAGCCTTGTCACCGATTTGGGAGGAGGGAGGAGGAGAGGAGGATGTGGCTATGTTAGATGTGGCTAGAGGTGGTGAGGAGGATGTAGCCAAGGGTGGTGAGGAGGCGCAGCCAGCAGAGGAAGTTATCCCAGAGATCCCGGCAGAGGAGGCAGGTGCCGAGGAGGCAGGCAGAGAGGAGGGAGGCGCCAAGGAGGCAGGTGGAGAGGAGGCAGAGGTTGACACTCTAGGGTTTCTAGGTGCCTACTAGGGAGATGATGATGAGGATGATGATCACGAGAGAGAGATTTGAGATTAGATCCTGGAGGAGCTCGATGAGGAGGAGGATGGGATAGACAGGGTCAAACAGGATGAGAGAGGGGCAGAGGATCTAGACATGGATACATTGCAAGCCCAGGTTGCATCCTTGGAGGAGCAGATGAGAGTGTTGATGGCCGAGAGGGATGCCTATGGGGTGGAGAGAGACAGAGCGTTGATGGACAGGGATCAGGCCATAGCTCGGTGGTAGGAGACTGAGCAAAGGTTCAGAGAGCTCAGAGTATTATGTATAGGACCATCAGCTGCATTTGCTAGAGAGTTGGTCAGAGTTGGAGAGAGGGAGAGATACTACCAGGACCTATATGAGGTAGAGGTTCCCCCAAAGAGACGGGCTCCTAGTTTTTCAGCGGCACACAGTAGTAGGTCCCAGACCAGGACCCACACACGGACAGTGAGCACAGAGGGAGTGGATCAGCCACGTAGAGCAGGGCCATATGACAGACCTCCTTCAGTGCAAAGATCCTCAGGTTCACATCATCATTCCCCCACACACTCCTGGCATGATGGCAGTGGCAGCTCAGGATAGGTGTACCGTTCATTGAGACACTGTATTTTGATCTTATAGCCTGCGGGCTTCCATGTATTATTGATACATTATGACATTGTGATATGACACATTTGAGCGATATATATATATATGATTTTGGCGGTGATTCTCATGATATGCATTTCTATTTATTGATCATGCAGTCTTTATTTATACATGTGATGTTTATATGATATGCCTATGTGATGGATGAGTATATGTATTTTATGATGTTTATGCAGCTAATGAGATAATGTTGATTCTATATGATGTATGCAATATGATGTTATATGTAGATGACATGTGATGCTATACAAATGTAATATAATGCATGTATTTATAGTTGCTTGGTACATGGAATGCTTATGATATGTATTATTTGATGATGATTATTTATTATGCCATGATGATCTAGATATGAGATATGTACATATGCATGTATGTTTCTAACATGTATGTTGATGCAGGATGATATATAATGTTTTGTGTCACAGGACTCCGTCATAATGTAAGAAAGAAGAACTGTTAGTGCAGAAAGAAAGATCGACAAAGAATGAAAGATAGAAGATAGATGTTAGTATTAGCAACCTTCGATATTTTGTTGTATCACAAAAGGGCATTGCACTTTATCATCATTGGGTGGGACTAATACAAATGGAGAAAAACACCATGATATGACATAGATCAAGGTGTGCAAGGTCATCCACTTGTTGATAACAGACAGTCACAGACAAGGATTGTCATTAACTCATACTAAGGACACAAGTTGCCCCAGTCTTTTTGTCAGGACAAACCACAAACATCAAAAAAAGTAAAAGATGGGTCATGAGACGTCATTGCTCCTCTAAATCCTTCATGGGACATCCTTTAGGAAACTAGTAACATGACTCAAAATCAAATTTAAAAAGACAGTCGACAGATAGCAGTCAAAGAAAATAGAATTCTGATACGTTGTTACTTCTTTAAATCCTTCATGGGACATCCTTGAGAAAGCTAGTACCATGAATTCCAGTCATCAATTCAAGATAAATGATAAGATAAATAAGCCATAAAGTCAAAAAGCCGGTAAAATATTTGCCAAAACATGATTTTTTTGTTTGATTTGTTTGATTGATAAAAGGATTGATTGATAGAGCCTGATGTCAGGAGATACACATACTGGATAAGACTGTGAGTCTGGTTTCAATGTTATGACTATCTGTATAAGGCATGACAAAGCCTGGTTTCAGAAAGACATGTATCGTATAAGACGTTGAGTCAGATGCTGTTGATGTGATAACCTGTGTAAGGCTATGTTTGATTGTTTTGACCTTGTCGATTATGCATGAAGGACTCATCCTGAATAAGACATAGGTTGATTGGCTGACCTTGTCGATTATGCAGGAAGGACTCATCCTGAATAAGACATAGGTTGACTGTTTTGATAACGTCTATTTCCAAGGACACATCTTGTAGCAGACTGTAGTTGATCTATTTTGATTGTTTTGTTTGGCAAGTTGTTTGATTTGACTTAGAGACATTGCTGACTTGTTCACCAAATTGATGCATGACTTGATATGATGTGCAGACAATTGACTGTGTGTGACAACAAACCCTAAAGGACTGACCTAGTGCGGCCTCGGGGGCACATCGATTGATGGCCTTGCCTACCTTATACACGTAGAGACCTCGTAGTTCGACTTGACTGCGACCAACAAGATTGACTACAAATAGAAGACATGTGTGTGAAAATGAAAGCGACAAACCCTAATGGATTGACCTAGTGCGGCCTCGAGGGCTCATCGATTGATGGTCTTGCCTACATTATACACGCAGAGACCTCATAGTTCGACAAACCAATGACCTTGTCATATAGACACATGGATTGACTCATGACTTTGTACAGACAAACCTAAATTGACTGACCTAATGCCTCGGGGGCACATCGGAAAATGGCCTTGCCTACGTCCAGTCGTAGAGGCAACATAGTTCGACCAACAACAAAGATTGACAAGTGAGACTGACTCTAACTCTGTTTTTGGATTTTTGAAATATTTTAATTTTTTTGTCTTTTGAAGTTTTCTGATGTTTTTGTGTTTTCTCAGGTCATTTTGTGATGTTTTTGGATTTTTCTATGGTTTTACATCTTCAATATAACCAATGTAAGAACCAATATGACTCACGTCAAGTGTTTACCCCCAGTCAAGTATAAGACCAATTGACTATGAATAGGGTAAAATGGAGGATATGAACTACACTCGATGTTAATGGTTCCAAGTTATGGGAAAGACTACCACTTATTACGGACGGTATACACAAGCGGTGGATACAAAAAGATAAGGGATATGTACAGGGATATGTAGTATGTATAGGGTAGTGGACTATGTACAGGAATAAGGACTATATACAGTATAGTGGATTATAGACAAGGATGAAGACTATGTACAGAATAATAGTAGACAAAGGAGCAGAGTTAAGCTACACATGGCGCCTGTTTGCTAGGTTTTCACCATGGTACTTATCCAAAGTGCCACCGAAGTGGTTTTCACTATTGGACGAATGATTTGTCTTTACTATTTTCTAGATTATCTAATTTTTTTTATGTTACCAAGACGCCTGTTTGCCAGGTTTTTGCCTTGATAATGATTTTTATGATTTTCTAATTTTTTTGTATTTTTTGCTAATTAAGACAGAGGATCCCAGAAGCTATGCGTAGAACTTCTTCAAATGCATACTATTGATTGGTGAGGACAATGGTTCTCCTTCAAGAGTAGAGAGTTGGTATGCTCCTGATCCAAAAGCATCTGTAACAACATAAGGTCCTAACCAGTTAGGTTCAAACTTTCCTAGTTTTTCTCTTTCTGCTTGATTCTTTGGGTTCTCCATTAAAACCAGGTCACCAATGTCAAAGTTTATGTTCAAAACTTTCCTGTTATAGCTACGACGAAGGCAATTCTGATATGCTTGGAGATGGTCTAATTCCTTCTGTCTTCGCTCATCCAGGAATTCTAGCTCATGGAGTCACGACACTCGGTACTCTTCATCATCAATGTGGCCTTTCAAGGATACCCTTAGGGAAGGAATCTCGACCTCAATAGGAAAAATGGCTTCCGACCCAAAAATGAGTGAATATGGGGTAGCACCAGTGGGAGTACGGATACTGGTACGATAAGCCCATAAGGCAGGGTTAAGCTATAAATGCTAGTCACGACCAGCATCATTGACAATCTTCTTAAGGATTCTAATGATGGTCTTGTTAGATTCCTCTGCTTGGCCGTTACCTTGTGGGTAGTATGAAGTAGAGAAGTGATGTTGGATATGAAATTCTTCACACAGATGATGAACTTCTTGGTTCCTAAATGGGCGGCCATTATCAGTGATTATGGATTGAGGGACACCATATCGACAGATGATATAGTTTAGGATAAATCTAGAAATCTATGTGCTGGTAATGTATGTCATAGGAATGGCTTCAATCCACCTCATAAAGTACTCAGTGGCAGTAATAATGAACTTGTGTCCATTAGATGATGTAGGGTGGATCTTACCTATGAGGTCGAGTCCCCATTGGGTGAAGGGCCATGGTGACGTGATAGGACAGAGCTCCTGTGCTGGGGCATGTATCAAGTCTCCATGAACTTGGCATTGGCGGCATTTCATTACAAAGACATATGAGTCTTTTTCCATAGTAGGCCAGTAATAACCCAGTCTCATAATCTTTTTGGCTAAGGTAGGACTGCTAGAATGGGAACCACATATACCCTCATGCACCCCACACAAGGTTGTTTGTGCTTCAGTAGAATCAAGGCATCTCAATAGGGTGTTATCTAAGGCGTGTCTGTATAGGGTGTCTCTGACGATGGTGTATTTGGCTGACTTGCGGAGGAATGTTCTACATTAGTTATTTGATAGTCCAGTGGGTATGACTTCAGCATGAAGATAATCATAGATTTCTTTGTACCATGGGGAATCAGGACCAACAATGTCACACACCATTTCAAAATCAAGGATATCGTAGGTTGGGACCAAAAGTTGTTCTACCAAGAACTCAAACTTAGGCATGTTGTTAGGAATGTCAAGAAGTGATGCAATTGTGGCCATAGCATCAGCTGCCCTATTTAAAACATGAGGTACTTGATGAAATTCGACTTTGTCAAAGTACTCTTTAAAGCTATCAGCCATGCGCTTGTATGGAGCAAGCTTCTCATCCTTAGTCTCATAATCATCATTTACCTGTTTGATTACTAGTTTAGAATCCCCATATACTTGTAAAATCTTAATTTTCCATTTGACTGCCATGCGTAACCCTATCACTAGAGCTTCATGCTCTGCTATGTTATTGGTGCATGGGAATGCAATCCTGAATGACTTAGGGATGGAATCACCCTGTGGTGTGATAAACAGTATCCCAGCCCCTGAACCATGATTTGTATGTGAGCCATCAAAGTACAGCTTCCATGTTATGTTTGTGTCAAGTGTGAATATGAACTCATCAAGAAATTCTGCAACTAAGGGATGATTTTCCTATATGGGTGCGTCAGCTAATTGATCAGCAATGACCTGTCCTTTAATAGCCTTTCTTTCTACATACTGGATATCATACTCACTAAGTATCATAACCCATTTGGCCAGTCGCCCTGTTAATGCTGCCTTGCTGAGAAGATATTTCAGAGGGTCTATTTTAACAATTAGCATTGTTTGATGGTTTAGCATGTAGTGCCTTAGTTTTTGGGTAGCAAATACTACTACAAGACAGGCACGTTCAATGTTACTATAGTTGAGCTCATAGCCAACCAAAGTCCGGCTGATATAATAGACTGCCCTTTCATGACCTTCATCATCATTCTATGCAAGCAATGCTCTGAGTGATGAATGGGTTGATGTAATATAAAGAATCAACGGTCTTCCTTCAACAGGTGGCATTAAGACAGGTGGTGTAAGTAAATATTCTTTAATCAGTTGAAAAGCCTCTTCACACCTAGCTGTCCATGCAAAGGGTACTCCTTTCTTAAGTAGATGTTGAAAAGGATGTGTCTTGTCTGCTAGCTGTACTATAAATCTTCTTATAGATTGCAACCTTCCCTGTAATGTCCTTAGTTGACTAAGATTAATGGGTGGAGGCATGTCCATGATTGCTTTTACCTTAGCCGGATCCACTTCAATACCTCGTCTAGAAATGATATAACCTAATAATTTTCCTGACTTGACTCCAAACACACATTTCTTTGGATTGAGTCTCACTTTATACGTTTCTAGCCTCTGAAATATCTTGTCTAAAACCTGTAGATGTTCTGCCCTTGTCTTGGATTTTACGATAAGGTCATCGACATAATCCTCCATACAAGTGTGTACTAGATCATGAAAGATAGTAGTCATAGCACATTGATAGGTTGCTCCTGCATTCTTGAGTCCGAAAGGGAATAACATTCTAGCAATATGTTCCCCAAGGACAAGTGAAAGCTGTCTTAGGTTGGTCTTCAGTAGCAATTATGATCTGGTTATATCCTGAAAATCCATCCATAAGGGACAACATTTCATATCTTGTTGTCATTTCAACTATCATGTCTATGTTAGGCAAAGGGAAGTCATCCTTAGGACAAGCTTTGTTGATATCTCTAAAATTAGTGTAGATGCGAATGCCCCCAGTTGGTTTAGTGACTGGTACAAGGTTGGAGATCCAATCGACATAGTTGATTGATCTTATAAAACAAACATCTAACAGTTTCTTGAGTTCTGCCTTGACTAATAAAGCACTTTGTGGATGCATTTTTCTCAGCTTTTGTTTTACTGGTTTAGCACCTGGTTGTAAAGGCAAGTGATGTAGAACAAGATCAGGGTCCAACCTTGGCATGTCTGCATATGACCAAGCAAAATTTATCTGTCTGTGTTCAAAGAAGTCGTGGAACTCTGATTTTTGTTATGTTGTCAATGACGCTGCCAAATAAACCAGTCGAAGATTCTCCTTTGTGCCTATGTTGACCTCTACGGATTCTTCAACGAGCATGGGTGAATTTTCCTATGCAATAGGGAGAATGTTCAAACCTCCATCCTTAGGTGCCTCAGAGAGGTTTTCACCTTCGGATGCGTCCTTTCTTTTTACCTTTTCATTGTCTAAAGGTGCCTTTCGGTTTTCACCTAGAGACTCATCCTTTTTATCTTATTTACTCTTTTTCTCATTTTTGTGATTGGAGGGTTGAACAGATTCCCCAAAATATGCTTTGTTGTCCAAGTCAATGGTAAAACCAGCCTTATGATCCCCATTAGGTATGCCTTCTCGTAATCCCAGGAACTCAGCAATTGCTTCATCGTTCTCAAAAGTGTCTAAGACGGGTGCATCTTGTTGATCCCAATCAATGAGCTGAGGGTAGACTAAGGGCATTTCATCATCGGAGTTATCAAAGTCTAATGGGGTCAAGGTAAAGATTGAATTATTTATGTGGTTACAAAAATCTTGTACCAGGTCCTCTTTGCTCTTAGGTTTGGGTCTAGGTGGGTGAATAGGTGGGCCTAGCGCCAGGGTTTGACTATCAGAAATAGGTGGCTCAGGTTGCCAAGAGGTAGGATCAAGTGATTCCCAATAGTAGTGTTTAAACCATTCCTCTTTTGTCATTTTCTTTGGTGGACAGGAATTTAAAGGATTCGGTGAGGAACTTAACATCAAGTCAAGTTCTCCAAATAATTTGTCAAGGTCCATGAAAGAAGTAGAGGATAAGGAATCCCACTCATAATCATTAGAATCGGGGGAGTCACAATGATGTTGGTCTACTGGTTCGTGAGATGTCTTAATATCTTCTAAAGCACGTACTTCCTCAAGTAAGGGTAACAGAGTACTAGGAACACCAATCTGAATCAGTTGAAACCCTAGCCCTACTCCTTTTGGCCACTGAGAAACAAATATTGGTTCAATTCTACCATCTTGGTTTAAGCCTAAATCACTTTATCCATCATATCCTTTGCTTTGCATGATTTTGAAACCCTTTCCATATAGACTTGTAGGGATATGAGCAAGTAAAAGGGGTTCCTGATTATCTTCCTTATACAGCCAGGAAGTGACATCTTCTGCATCTACAGCCTCTTTGCTTAATTCACCCCATTTAGTGAAAGTTGTTGTGGGAGGAACATGTATAGTGATCATAGACTGTACCCTACCTGTAGGAGGTAAACCATATGACTTAGGAGGAACCAAATGGCTAACACAATAAGAAGTTTTCATGTAATATTCTCCACAACCCTTGTCTTGGATCTCCACCCTAGGAGTGGCAGGGAGTGAGGGTGAAATAGATGTTCGAGTGAGTGTGGATGGGTCAACATAAGAAGATGGATTAGATGATGAGGCCTCTTGGTTCACTGGTACTTGATGTTGAGGGATCTCTTTTAGATTGGTGCAGTACTGGAAAGGATCAGGATCACCATCTATAGTTATTTCTGAGCCATTGTAAGGGAATTTAAGACACTGATGATACGTAGAAGGGTCTGCCTTCATGGCATGAATCCATGGTCTACCGAGAAGAAGGTTATAAGGGAGGGTGAGATCCAAGACCTGGAACTTTGTCTCCATTACCGCAGGACCAATTATGATAGGAAGTGTTACCACCCCCTTTGATTTTCGTTCCTCATCATCATAAGCTTTAATGAAAATACTCTTTGTTGTGTCTACACATGCTTCTAAAATACCTAATGCCTTAATTAGTTTTAAAGTGCATAGATTTAACCCTGCTCCTCCATCTACCAAAACTCATCTAACTTTGGTGTCATCCACGAGGTCTTCCAGGTGTAAAGGGTCACTATGGTTCATCTTTTCAATGGCATAGTCTTGTTCAAAAAATGTGGCATGGTGATTATTGGTCAAGTAGCCCACCATTTCCTGGAAATGATTGACATCTAGATCATTAGGGACCGTGGTATTCTATAAAGCTTTATCAAGGATAGATCGATGCTCAGGAGAAATACGCAACAATTCCAAGATTGAAATTTGGGCTGGGGTCCTTCCCAATTGGTCAAGTAGGTTATATTGTAACTTGGAAGGTTGGGGTGTTTGCTGTGATGGAGGGCCTTGGATAGTGAACTTAGTACGACGAGTATTGACTGCACATTCAGGATTAGCATTGATAGTAATGGTATTGATGTTTTCATCAGTGGCGTGAAGGCAATGAATGATTTTGCCACTATCATAATCATGTTTGGTACTCGAATAGTTGGCTGACATATTGGTCTTAGTACTCGAACTAGGGACAATTCCTTTCCCATGGTCATGTAGTGGGTCTGAAAAGACTTGATGATCAGTGTTTGATGTCTTTTGTTTTTGTCCACTAACTTCAATAATTCTCCTCTCAACAAGATCATGTATGATATTCTTCAGTTGTCGACAGTTTTGTAGGTTATGTCCCTTAGTCCTATGATAATCACAAAAGGCATTGTCATCCCACCAAGCTAGTTTAAATTGTCCTGGATCGTATTGTCTTGGTTCCTGCAGCTGTATGAGGTTATGTTGTAACAGTTGTTTGAACACCGACTCAATGGGTTCCCCTAAGGGAGTGAACTCATGTTTCTGAAATCTACTTTGCAGTGGACGTTGAGTGAATTGAACCACGTTGGGAGGTTGATTGACAGCATTAAGCGTGTTTGCAAATGTATGAGGTCCTTGTAATGTGAGGAGGGGTCCTGCTTGTAGTGTTTTAGCATCAACCACCCCATCATTGGTGACATTTTTGTTGCGAGACCAAAATCTATTTCTATCTGTGGGGGTGTTTTGTATGATCGAGTTTTGATTTGATGTTGTCATCTTGAGTTCACCCTTTTCAATGAGATCCTTCTCTATTATCACTCCTTTTTCCACTAGTTCTGAAAAAGATATGCAACAATGTACCCTTAAGTTACTCCTGAGTTTTGGATGAAGGTTTTCTTGAAACATTGTAACCTTTTGTTTTTTGGGTATTTCAACAAGACACCTACTAGCAATAGTTCTCCATCTCTGGAAGAAAGCAACGAATTTTTCCCCTTCGTCTTGCATTGTGTGGCACAAGGTTGCTATATTTATCTCATGGTCAATGTTGAAGGAGAATTGCTCCACAAATTTCTCAACTAGTTCACCCCAAGATCTAATGCCATAATCTAGACCTGAAAACCATTCTAGTGCAATTCCTACAAGACTTCTTGGAAATAGTCTCATAAGATAGGTAGGGTCATAAGCAACATCTATGCATATGGTAGAAAATTCCCTGATATGTTCTACTGGATTTTGTTTGCCATTGTACTTAGGAAGATTCGGTAAGACATATCTGTGAGGGAAAGGTGTCATGTACAATGATCTATTGAAGGGGAAGGGGAATATGTCTTTTGTTGAAAATGATTTCTTAGTTGAGACCGACATGTTATCCATTTGTGTTTGTAATGCATGCATTTGTGTTTGTAGGACGTCAACTTGGGTCAAAGATGTGCTAGGAGGATTATGCGGATCCATGTATGTGTTCTGAAATCCAAAGTCTCGTGATGGGTTTTGATTGAACGTTGGCATCTGAGGTGGATTTGGATTTGGAATGTTGGTAAATGTGTTTTGGTCTGGTATCTACATGAATTGATGTTGACTTGGGTTCTGTGTAAACGGATTCTAAGTACCACTCTATGAAAAAAGATTTTGATTCAGAATTGGTGTGAATTGGTTTTGACTTGGAATCTATGTGGATGGATTCTGACTACCAATCTGTGCAAAAGGGTTCTAATTCAAAATCAGTGTAAATTGGTTTTGACTTGGAATCTATGTGGACAGATTCTGACTAGCAATCTGTACAAAAGGGTTCGGATTCGGAATCGATGTAAGTGGATTCTGACTACTAGTCTGGAAGAGTGGATTTTGATTGCCATATTGGAAGGAGGGAATGCCCCCTGTTTGTGTAATCCTTGGTATAGTACTAGTGATTTGAGCACTAGGTATGGCCATCGACTGTGGTAAGGTACCCATGATACTAGCAGTAGGTACGGTCATTGATTGTGCACTTGTGACACCGACATAAGATGTATGGGTTGATGTTTTAGGTCTTTTACTCCCAACAAGAGGACCGGAGGGAGTGGACGATGATGCCCCTACAGTAAAATTAAATCCAGATGTCATGCTAGACATACTAAATGGAGACGTATGGACTGTCGTACTCTATGTAGATGTGTTAGATGGCATAGTTGTGCTTATCTGAGGTATAGTAGTACTAGCAGTCGTTGTGTTTGTCCCTTGTGTAGGTTGAGTTTGTAAGGTGCTAATGTCAAATCCTGGAGGTAAGGTAGCACCTTCGGCTAGCAATTTGGCTAAATATCGTTGTCGATCATTTGCTAGGTACTCATCTACAAAAGAGGCAAACTCAGGGTCCTATGCGGCAGCCTCTATGTCCTCTACTGCAATATGTCCTTGAGTGTTTCTAGTGGTGAATTTGTCTAAAAGAGTCTTATGAGGTCTTGAAGAAAATGGATTGATGAACTCGTTTGGGTTCGACATGTTTTCTCTCTCTCTTCTCTTAGACCTAGTTTCAACCATGTAAGACAAGCTCAATATGCGGGAAATGCAAGACTATATCTATGAACAGTATGACTCTAGTCTATGTTTTTGGGATTTTCTTATGCAAAATAAGGGATGTCCTAGGATGAAACTAGTCTAGACTCTAAAGATGCAAAAGTCTAAGGAAGACCCTAAAGTAATCAGTTTTATAAACCCTAAGATGAAGGGACCAACTGGCCTAAAGTCAAACCAAGGTGTCAGTTTAGTTAAGTCAAGGAACCAATGTAGGACGAGGATCAAAGACAAGATGAGTTTCCTAACTAGACTGATGAGCTAGGAAGACTCTCTGTAGGACAAAGTATAAGATGATAAGACTAGGTTCAATGACAAATTTTGTTGACACTATGACTTTTCTATAGTATAGATGGTGGACTACTCCTAAAGTTGGTAAAAGTGACCTTTCTAGAAGTCTAATGCAAGGTAATATGTACTCTAAGATGAAGCTAATCTCTAAATGAAGACAACTATGGTAATGACTAAATGACCCTAAAGGATGCAAAATTGAGCAAATCATTTTAGGTTTTTGTTCAAGGACTGTTTTGTGTGAAGACAACTAAAATTGGTACAAACGTGTTGACTGGACAGTGACTGTGAATTCTAGTTTTCTGGTAATCAGACAGATGCGGTCCAGAATTTAACAATTGTGGTCTTCCTAACAGATGCGACTCCAAATTTTTAGATGCGACTCTAACTAACAGATGTGACTCAGAATATAACACATGCAGTTTTTCCAAAGCAAATGCGAGCTAAACTGACAGATGCAACTCAAAATTACAGTTGCGACTCAAAACTTAACAGATGCGACTCTAAAAATCATATGCGTGTTTCTGGTGAACAATTGTGACTCTCTGTGAATTTTCAGTGACATGAAATATAAACTGACTCTTTTTATTGTGATCAAATTCTGACAATCAAAGACAATTGTAAGACAAAGTGTTTTCAGTTTTGATTTTGGACTCAAAGAATGTTTAAAATGATAAAAGACAAGCACATCCTAATAGGCCAAAGGCCTAGGGTTTGTATACTTGGTATAGCCCACCTATTATACCCCGGATTGGTGATAAACACCTTTCCTTCTCGAGAGTGGATAGCTTAGAAATTTGGTGGCATTGGCTCCCCTCCACAGCTCATTAACGTGTTTCGAGCACACCAATTTCAAATTCTTTGGGCAATGACCTCCCAAGAACTACTATCTCTACTCAAGGGGATTAGTAGTGAGTAATCTTCGGGCATGATACTATACCCTACACTATACCAAGCAACGCCCACAAATAGGTTGGTCTCTAAAACAAAAGGTATTTAATTCGGGCATTCCGTTCGTGGGGTGTGATCCATACGGCGCGAGTCCCCTTTCAGATCCATCTCATCGGAACCACACTCGTGATTCTTGGGGTTTCCCCAAGAATCCACTTTTATATACTAGCTGGAAGTCCCTCGGGTTCAGGGTGCTACCGGTCTGAGTCGTCCTGGGGTGAGTACTTTTTCCCACTAGAATAGGCCCAAGTTCTAGAGTTGATAACCGTTTCTCTTACACCCAGGATTGTATGGGTGCGCAAGGGGAGAGGATACTTCGATGTACCAAGTCGTAAGGGTGACCAAACTTGTGCTTTCGCACCAAACACAGTAGACACTTGATAATTTTAACCAAACGAAAGATTTTCTAAACTACCAAATAATCTATTTCAAAATTAACTAGGGTCTTCGACAAGCGTCCTGCAGAAAAAATTGTTAGTAATTTTCAATATTGTCTTCGTCAATCGTCCTGCAAAAGCTTGTTAACTCCAAATGGCCACACACTGAAAATCTGATATCAGTAACACGAAAATCAATTGAAAACAACAAACTAAAATAGTGATAACTTCCTCAAAACTAAACAAAATTTTATATAGTATATATCTATGGAAAGCTAAAGAATAGACCTTCAAAACCCAGAAAATTTTTTGGAAAATCCTGCAAAACAAAAATGTTATAAACAAAACAAAATTCGTGTTTTAATAGTTAAAGCTTAAAAAATGTGGTCACTAAAACGACCATAACTTTCTCAAATCTTAAGAAAATTTTAAACCATTTGAAGTTCTGAAAAGCTGAGAACAAGATCCACAAAACCCAGAAAATGTTTTAAAATATTTTATTTGCCCATTTTTCTGTGCTCAAAATAAGGTGACGGGATTTCGTTCACGTCGGGTTCACCAAATGTAACGCCATAGAAAAATTGCACTATAGACAACAAAGAAGATTAGAAGCACAGATGCATACAATACTAAATCTAGAATGCAAATCTAAATGTTAAGCAACAAAGAACAAAGGAAGTCAAAAATGTAAACAAAACTAGAACAATCTCACCAATTTCAAACGTATTTCCATGATTCATCTCGATTGCCCTTCTCCATTTTGCTTGTGTAGTATAATTGCCCTCAGATTTTTATTAAATTCGTGCAAGTATAGCCTAAGATAGCTATTAGAAAAATATCGAAGATTCAAGGCAAAGTGCTTTCAAAAGTCATAAGAATTCGCGAGTTTTCAAGAGAGATTGGAATGAAGAATGACAAATCAATTTGTAGAAAATTGATTATTCGAACGACAGGTCAAGATTGAAAGATCAAAGGATGGTTGAGATCGACATATTAGACATGCATTCAGATAACTATTAGTAGTGACATGAGTGATACAAACTAGAAATAGAATTAAAGATTAAATAAATGATTTAATCTTCAGTTTGGCATTCAAAAACATAAGAATTATCTTTGCATGACAAAGATGAAGATTGATTAAATCAACTCTTGTTCGAATGCACGCACAACATTTAATTAATTAAATAAGAATATTTAATTAATATGCATGTACATGCAAATGAGTTAGAACTGGATGATTTGAATGATTTGACGAAGAGATTACTCGAAGACACCACTCAGACATTAAATCAATAGTTAACTGAACGATTAAAATAGATGTCGAGTCGAGTAAAAGTGAATACTTAGATAACTCACATAATTATCTAAAATAGAGAGGAATGTGTTAAAATAGAATTAATGAATTAAATAATTCATTTAATTCAAGACCCAATATTTGAAGAATAATTAAATAAATAATATTTATTTAATTAAATGGTGAAGGGATTTTAAATGAATAATTAAATAAATAATGAATTTATTTAATTATAGTTGAAATATGATAAAGAGTAAATTAAATAAGAATTTATTTAATTTGACAAGACGAATAAGGTTAATTAGTAACATAATTAAACAAAAAGCGTTTATTTAATTAATCAAATAGAATAAAGAAAAGTGTGAATTAATTAAATAATTAAGACTATTTAATTAATAGAAGAATTAATGTTAAGATGAATTAATTAAATAATTAAGATTATTTAATCAATGACCATGAAGAATACGAAATATGAAGAATATGGAAGTCGCAGGCTTAAACCAAATTTTGATGTCTACAGTGCACATTCACCAAAATGTGCTCCAACTTCCTCCATTCACATCTTGACAAGTGGCACTTGCCCATTGGGTGTTGAATGATCCCAAATTGCTCCATTTTGCTCATTCTTCCATTTTTTCTTCCTATAAATAAGAGGCTTCTCTCCTCATTATGATCATACACAATTTGAGAAATTCTTCTATACTCAATCTCATCCTCAAGCATATCTATTTTCATCCATTTTATCAAGATCTTAGCTAGGTTATACAGATTTATCATCATGGAGCTCAATTGAATCTTCACCAAAGTGGATCACTTATCAATAATGAATCATAGGAGTTGGGAAAGGGTCAATTTCCACATCAAATTGACACCAATTTGCACATCAAATTGACACCAATTTCTGCATGGGATCAAGAGTTTTCTTTACATTGAATAAGATTTGATAGCTTTTGTTTATATTTGCTTATGTTCTTCATCTCATTTCTTGTGCTTTGCAATTTAAATGGATTTCATGGGGAATCTTGATTATCACTTGTATTTGGTCTAACATTATGTTTTTTTGCTATGTTTGTGCAGGTCTAGGATTGGGGTTCTACATTTTGGCGCTAAAAGGAGGGAAAATCTCAAGTTCTAATCACGTTTTTTAACAAAATTTTGTGTTTTTCTCTGTTTTTGGTGTCTATAGGGAACTGCACCACTATCAGTCCAGCAATGCCATACAACACTGCTATTAGTCCAGCGGCGCCATACAACAAGGCTACAAACTCCAAACTCTGTCGTTGCAACCTTCCCAACCAGAAATTCAAAATTTCAAACTGCGATGCTTGTCCAATTTCTGGGCACTGGAATTTTCAAACTTCAAATTGTGATGCTAAGTAAAATTGCACTGCAATCACGCTCTCTGGTCTATTGTAGAGTGCCACTTGCAGAACTAGAGGTGCTATATAGTGCCACTGAGTTCTTCAAACAACACTGCATATGTGGGTTGCACCGCTGAAGTGAAGTAAAAAGTGAAATTTTAGTTTTTTTTTAAACATGTTCTTTTTTATTTTCATCATCTAGGATATTAATTGCTTTCTTGACTTCTATTTTGCAGTGTTAACTAGTTTTTTGCAGGTTGGTTTAATCAAAGGTGAAGAAGGGAAACCAAGTTGAAGTTTCATAATGACATCATCATCTCATTACATCAAGTTTTTTTGAACACTTTAGTATTTTTTTAACACTTTGGGAGAACTTATAATATTTCTCTTGAAAGGATTTTTTTATCTTTCATGCTCTTAGGATACACTAAATTTCTTTTGGGCTCTAAAAAGAACATTACAAAAGCTTTCATTTTTTCTAAAAAGGGCTTAAAAAGAATTTTAGGGAAACTTAATAGATTTTGTTTAAGGTTAACAATTGAATAAAGAAAATTTTATCTTTTGTTTTGATGCTTTATAAAGAATCAAATCATTGCTTTGAGGATTTAGAATGAATATGTGCATCTTTGTTTTTGTAATCACTTACTGAAAATAATATCATCAAAAGGCGTATGCACTTCTCTCGTGCCTCACAATGATCTTAAGAATCAAAAATCTTTTTGTGACATTAAGTTGTGTAAGTGATTTCCTCCACATTTCATTTGGGATTAAAAATTGAACAAATCTTGCGAGTGTGAGTATAACATATCGTGTGTGTTCTCTCTTTGTTTCTAAACAAAGATTGATTGAACTACAGATGTGTTTACTCACTTTTGTGTTATCTTAGAGGGCCTACCTTGTGGGAAAAAGTAATCACCCAAGGGAATGACCCAATTAGGAACACGCTAAATCCAAGCGACTTCAAACCGGTATATAAGTGTGGGTACTTGAGGAAAGGAAAGTATCACAAGGATTATTTCAATGAGAAGGGAAGAAATGGTCTCTCATCGCATGGATGGTCCCCCACAAATGAAATGCCCACATTAAAACCCTTGTTTAGAAAAGGCTAGAATCCTTGATCTATTTGTTGGTGCAAGAACGGTCATTCTGAAGCCATCCCACACTTTTATGACTTTTAGTAGAAATGGAAAGTATGTCATGGGAGATTCATGGGTATTGATGCTTGGCTAACCCAAGAAGTGAGTGCATTATAAGGGGGAGCCTGTGTGGTCAAGCATCTAACAATTCGCTAAAAGTAGGCATAGCTAGACTTGTCCAAGTAGGGATTCAACAAATACAATCTTTCATAGCCATATGGTTGTGCATGTTCTTGGAAACAAAACACTTTGCTTGATTGTAAACATTGGGAAAACAAACATTCAACATTGTCATCAAATTTCAAACCCTTTAGGAAGCAAATATCTTTGAAAAAATTCAAGTGTTATTGCTTTCCCTAGGGATTATATCTCTAGAGGTTTCTAAACATTTGGGTTTATATCTTAGTTTGCTTACTAAAGTCAACAATAGGTAACTTTATCCTTGATTTCATTAAAGTTCCACATAATATACTTTGTGGGATAAGAAGAAGTTAAGACATTAGACATCTAGCTCAAAGACCTAATCAAGAATTGTTTGTGGTAAAAAGAAGTCACTAAGCAAAGCTAAGAACAATTGAACCCCACACATGTGTCTCAAATGATTTCATGCAAGATCAAAATCTAGAAACCAAATTCAAAAGCTCTTAGTCCAAAATATCATCAAAATCATCTCTCATCATTCTACGAATTCAGACAAAGATTACTTTTCAACTTTTATAGAAGAGCTTCAAGAAACAATCCCAAAATGTACTTGTTTTATTATTGTTAAAATCCAAATCTTTTTCGGGAATTTGAGCACCTTGTTTAGAGTAAAGCATGTTCTTCAAAACTGAGGTCTTGTAAACAAGATTTTTTTAGGTACACATAGGATCAAATTCAAACTTCATCCATCTTTCCAACATCAAGCCAAGATCATCTCACCAAAAACTCTTGAAAATCTTGAGATCATCCTTCATGCTAGATTTTTTTGGAAAATCCATGAATCAAAAAATCCTTGAAATAAATAAAAATCCTTAAATCAAAATCCTTGAATCAAAACATTTGGTTTGACTAAGAATGTGTATATGTCTCCTTCACCATATTTGTAGTTAAATTGTCATCAAAACATCTTGTTTGGTTAAGTATAGGTAGATGCATCCATCTCCCTACACTTAGTCAAATTATCATCTTGTGAGAAATTCTATCCCATAGATAACATCCAACATCTTGGGATTCATTTTTTCATTATCCAAAAATCAAAACAATCCAAAAAACCAAGTCAAGGTCAAGATAAAATCCAAGAATCCAAGAATCCAAAAAAGTCCCAAAAGTATAGCACCCCCCCATCAAGATCTTCTAAGAGTTTAATCATCCATATCATCCACCTTTCATACATTTCACCATCACACCTTTGATCCTTAATCATCCTAGATCTTCTCTTTTTTTGAGCCTCATTTTATGGTTCAAACAAGATCACAACACAAGAAGAACATGGAGACCAACAAAGAAACATCAACTTCAAGTGACCTAAGCCAAACCAATTTTGAAATGGATCATGTTGGATCAAGCAATCCCCTAACTAATCTTCCTTCATCATCAAAAAATCCACAAGAGGAAGGTCAAGTAGAGGATATCACCAATAATTCATTTGAGATGATGCAAGATGAGATCACTGAAATGGTCCAAAATCCCAAGAATCATAGAATTGTCAACATCATGATGAAACTTCATCCCTCACAATACATGCTTGAATTAGCAAAACAAGGGGCTAAACTCCCTTTTGATTACGATGTGAGCACCATTGTGGAACAACCTCTTGGGTTCACGTCTCCAATTTCATCCATGCCCCCAATCTCATCCACACCTCCATTCCAAGGCATCACCCAACCCATCCCCCAAATTACATCATCCATTGCTCCAACTGAACCCATTGTTAACAAAGGGAGCCAATTTCTCAATGCACTACAAACACACCCCCTCATGAGTAATCAAGATTTGGATGCAAACACTATCTTGGGGAAATCCATACCCCAAAATCCATCACATCTATATGTCCACTTCACCTTTCATGATCCTAAGGACTCATCATCATCATTTCATGCAACACCTCAAACCTCTCTCCCTATAACCTCGCAAGGAGGAGACTTATTTGGACCAAGGGGAATCTTTGATCCTTCATCTTCATCATTTCCCCAACGAAGTATGCCACTCACTTTTCCACTACTTCCACCCTTACCACCAACATCAACATCAACTCTCAGTTTGGGGTTACCTTTGTTGTCGCCACTCATTCAAAACAATCCCCCAAACATCAATCAAAGCATCATACCAAATCCTCCCATCTTGCCATCGATATTGCAACAATAGATGGCGACCATCCCAATAACACAAGCAACCACCACATCATTAACCATTCCCCAAATACCTCAAAATATGGTCTCTCAAGGACCAAGCATATCAATCACACCATCCACTACATAAATCCCAATCATCAATACAATGGTGCCTCTCATCATGACAACAAACACCATACCAAATCCGCCGCCACCACCACCACCTCCACCACTAAACAAAAATATGTCAAACCAATATAGCATTGCATTACAAGCTACTCAAAAAGCTTCCTATCAAAAGGAACTTTAGCAAATCCAAAATCAACAAGTTGCACAACTAGCCACTCAACAAGCACAAACACAATTAGTTGCACAACAAGTACAACAAGCAGCACAAGTTGCTCAAGTAGTGCAAGCTGCTCAAGCAGCACAAGCTGCACAATAGGTGCAACAACCACAACAAGCCACTCAAGCAGCTCAAACCACACAAGCTACACAAGCTGCACAGATTGCACAACCTGCCCAACAAGCACAAGCCTAGGCTCAGGCACAAGTGCAAGCTCGAGCCCAATACCAAGCTCAACAAGCACATGCACAAGCACAAGAACAGATGCAAGCACATCACCTCACACAACAATAAGAATCCAAACAATAGGCATACCAACAACCGTTGAAGCAATACCAAGAGCAGTAAGAAGCAACCCAACAATAAGCATTGTTGGTACAACAAAATAAGCAAGCTCAGCAACAGGCACTATTAGCTCAACAACAACAAGAACAACCTAAGTGTTGTTGATACAACAACAAGTACAAGCATACTTGGTGTAGAAAAATGTGCAAGCACCATCCACCAACACACCAACCAATCCATCCATCCCTCCAACAAGTGAACCATTGTAGAACACCTTCATCCCACCCCCTGATTTGCAAAATGATGTAACAATTCAAATCAAGTTACTCTCACAACAAACGCTTGATCTTCAATTAGGAAAGGCCACAAAACACCCAACAAATTGTGTCCCTATCCATTTGATAGGAGTCTTGTAATGAAACCATTCCCAAAGGGATTTGAGATCCCTAAATTTGATAAATACCAAGGGACAAGAAACCATGAAGATCACATCAGGGAATTCCAAGTTCATTGCATGGAAGTCGCATATGACGATACATATCTAATGTAGCTATTTCATAGAAGTTTGGTTGGCCACACCATGCAGTGGTTCTCTCGCCTCCCTCTTGGCATCAAAAATTTCCAAGAGATAGTAGACACATTCATAAAAATTACGCATTTAATATTGGTATGGATGTTTATCTAGAGGAACTATCAGCTCTTAAACAAGGTAAAAATGAATCATTTGCTTCTTTCCTACAATGATGGGAATCCAAGGCCAATAGGAGAAATGGGTCATGTTAGAAGAACTACAAGTTTTCACCATCATCTCCAATCTAGAGGGAACCTTGGCATTTCATCTTAAGGTGCAAGGGATCACCGCATACGACCAATTAATCTCTAAGGTGCTTAACATTGAGCGAGCCTTTATGGCACAAGGAGGGACACCCACATATCCTAAACAACAAAACAATCACCCATCCACTAGCTATGATGAGAAACCTTGTACATGGGAAAAAAATAGAAACATTACCAATGATGGTGTTTTCGATGCCAAAGTTGTCATCAGTGCTCCTCAACAAAACACACCAGCACCCCAACAACAACCCTGAAACAACCATTAAAACAATCAACAAGCTAATATTGTGACTCAGCAGCCAAACAATCAAATAGTCAACAATGTGAACAATCAAAGGGGGCCACCCCAGTGAAACAAAATCTCCCCCAAGAAAAAGTACATAGCCCTTGGGGAATTAGCCGAATCCATCATGAAGACATTGGTAGAGGAAAAACTTGTAACAATCCCCACCTACGACAACTATCAAGAGCCCTTGGTAAAACCATCATGGTATAATGAAAATCACCTCTGTGATTTCCACAAAATCAAGGGACACACAACTTCTAGTTGTATGAGGTTGAAAAAATTAATTCAAGACCTCGCTGATGATAAAATCATAAATGTGGAACAACCAGTGGGAAATCAAAATCTTAAGATCTACATGAATCTGATGCCCAATCATAACAACAAATGGAATAATAACAATGAGAACAGAAAGGGTACATTCAAAAGCATGAATCATGTATACGACCATTTCACTGCATCCCTAGATGAGTATTGCACTATTATCACCATCAAAGGAGCCCAAGTTGATTGTGAAGTCACCACAAGAGGTAGAAAAATCACCATCGCAGGGTCATCTCAGCCTCCTAGAGCATCCAATTACAACCCAAGATCCACTCCTAGTGGATATAATGTCCTTGGTCAGTTGAAAAGAACTCCAGCTTAGATCTCCATCATGGAGTTACTGAAGATATCATTAGCCCACAAAAAGATCCTTGAAGAAGCATTAGCCTCATCCACTATCTCCATAGATCTTGATGCTAAACAATTCCAAGCTACGGTCGGAAACATCATTACCCAAAATCTTCTTACATTCTCCAATCAAGACTTTCTCACACAACCATCTCACAATTGCGCACTCCATCAGGAGGTCCTAGTGCATAAGAAAAAAATTAAGAGAGTCTCGGTGGCTGGAGGTGTAGGTTTAAACATTTTTTCCCTCAAGCTCATAAAGAATTTAGGAATGTCAGAGGATTCCATTGAAAAAGGAAAAGGCATCTCAATCAGGGCTTACGATGATCAAGAAAGATTGTCTCAAGGCACTATCCAACTCCCTATTCAAGTAGGGCCAAAAATTATGGAAACCACCTGTTAGGTCCTTGACCTCGATTTTTCTTACAACATTTTCTTGGGGCGTCCATGGATCGATGGGATGCAAGTAGTGGCATCAACCTTCCACCAATGTGTCAAGTTCACATACCAAGGCCAAGAGGTCACTATCCATGGGGATCTCAAACCATTTTCTTATTGCAAGAGCCTAGAAGAAAAATATTACAAAATCCCCCAAGTGCCAAAGAATGATGAAGGTCCCTCAACTCCATACATTGATCTAGCTACTCTTGCCTCCACTTTTGCGACAAAGACACCCGCCATCCCTACCATCTCTGATATTAAGGTAATTATCCAAGACAATGGGTGTGGACACTATACAATTCCAAAAAAATATTTTGTGGTAGGAGATTACCACAATCTCCCAGTTCACAAGGACTACCACAATCAAATGATGCTTCCTCATCCCAAACCTTCACAGCAGGCTCCTCTAGCTTCAAAAGTTGGGGAGATCTCAACCAAGAAGTAATAGAAGAGGACCCATCCCATCTCCTATACCAAGACAATAGACCAAAAACTAATCTACCTATGGATGATAGCAGTAAAGGCTTACAAATGATGCTCGCCATGGGCTATGACAGAAATAAAAAGCTTGGAAAAAATGAAAATGGGCTCCTAATACCCATCATTCTTGAGATGCAAATGAAAAATATTAGCCTCAGATGTACCCCTTTGAGTATAACCATATGTGGCCGAAATCCCCCAGTTAAGAAGGTCAAAACTCCTCAGCAAATGATAGTATCCCTTCAATTACCCGTATCCACTGGCCTACCTTTAGACAACTTCACCTTTGACATAACCAATGTTTGTAGTAGTAGTGATGAGGAGGATACCATAACTGACTTATCTATGCTTTTCGAGAATTCCTCTCTCCTCATGATTAGTACTATGTCATTTGAGTCAACCAGTCAAACCCCTAGCTCATCAATTACAACCAACAAGGACCACTAATTATAAACACTTTCGAAAATGATGAAGCACTCTCGGAATTCATGGGACTACGAAGCATGGTACCATGTAGAGATCACAAGGTTGGGTTTGATATCATTTTGGACACACAAGCTTACTACGAAGAGACAATTGAATCCTTTAGTTGCAAAAGCAAAAATTTGAGAACAATCTCAAGGTTTTTGAGTGAAAACCACACTATGGCACTCTCTTACCCTAAAATAGTAAAAATAAAGGATGTATCCAATGGTGAAAACCTCTCTGAGGCACCAGAGGATGAAGGATTCAATCTTCCTCTCAGTGCTCTACATAAGGAAAAGTCAGCGGTTCTAGCTGAGAAGTGCAACCCAGTCAACTTAGGAATAGAGGAAACTCCGCATATCACATTTTATGTTGAATCATTGATGTCAGAAAAATAGGAGCTTATAGCTGCCTTTTTAAGGGAGAGAAAGCTCAAATTTTCATGGAGCTATGCCAACATGCCCGAGCTTGACCCAGAGATTGTGGTCCACCATCCAACAGTTTACCCCAATGCAAAGCCTGTTAGGTAGAAACTCAGAAAAATGCATCCCCAGATAGCCTTGTTAGTCAAAATATAATTTAAGAAGCTACTTGATGCAAGTTTCATATGATGAATCGACTATCCAGCGTGGGTATCAAACCTGGTACCTATTAAGCCCGATGGGGGCATCTGTATATGCACAAATTTTAGAGACCTGAACAAGGCATGTCCCAAAGATGACTTCCCACTTCCCAACATTGATATGATTGTAGATATGACTGTGGAACATGAGATGATTTCACTAATGGATGGATTCTCTAGGTATAACCAAATCATGATAGCCAAAGAAGATCAACACAAAACAACTTTTACTTGTTCATGGGGGACATATTCCTGGAACATGATGTTGTTTGGCCTAAAGAATGCTAGAGAAACATATCAAAGGGCCATGACATTAATCTTTCATGACATGATCCATAAGATTGTCAAAGATTATGTCGATGACATATTGGAAAAATCTAGAAAAAAGTGGGACCACATAGTAGCATTGAGTTCCATCTTTGACAAACTAGAGGAATACAAATTCTGCCTTAATCCAAAGAAGTTTGTCTTCGACGTGCAATCAGGGAAGTTGTGATACATCGTGTCCATGAGAGGGATTGAAATATATCTCGCTAAAGTAAAGGAAATCCTTGAGATGGAGGCACCTAAGACATAAGACATTAAAACAGTTGAGAGGATTACAAGGCAAGCTCCAGTCAATCCACCAGTTCATAGCTCAGTTAGAAGACAAGTCAATCTGGAATTCTCACCTACTCCACAAGGGGGTAGCATACAAATGGGATGACAAGTGTGATCAAGCCTTTAAAAAAATCAAAGAATATTTTCTCACACCTCTAGTGCTTATTCCACCAATCCCAAGAAAGCCTTTGATCCTCTACATATCAACAACAGTAGCAGCCCTCGATGCTCTCCTAGCTCAACATGATGAAAATGAAACAAAGAGGGCCATCTACTACATCAGCTAAACCATGGTAGGGCATGAGTTAAATTATTCCTTCATCAAAAAATATTGCCTAGCAGTGGTGTTTGGCTCACAGAAGTTCAGACACTACATGTTAACACATAAAATCAAGCTCATTTCCAAGATCAACCCACTCAAGTATCTACTTTCCAAGGTGGTGCTCATAGGAAGGATGGCCAAGTGGGTCATGATCCTATTAGAATATGACATTGAATACGTGGAGCAGAAGGCTATCAAAGGACAAGCTATTGCAGACCAATTGGAAGAAGTGCCAATGTACTTAGAGAATCCGTTAATTTCAGAGTTCTCTAATGAATCTATCTTTAACTTGAACATACCAAACCACTGGAAGTTGTACTTTGATGGTTCCTACACACAGCACAGATCGAGAGTCAAGGTCTTTTTCATCACTACATAGGGAGACTGCATACCAAGGCCCTAAAAATTGGCATTTCCCTACACAAACAATATCGTAGAATATGAGGCTCTAACCATAGGACTCAGAATAGTAGTGCAATGGAATATCATGGCTCTCAAGGTATGGGGACTCGCAACTAATAATCAATCAAGTGAATGATGAATATCATACTAAAGATGACAAGATAACTTCATACAAGAAATTGGTGGAAATTCTTAAGGAATAATTGATCAAGATCACATTCGAGAAAATACCTAGAGCAAAAATAGAGCAGTAGATGCCATGGAAACAATTGGATCCCTATTGGATATCCCTTGCAATGTCCCAAAGCATGAATTCCTGGTAGAGAAACTTATTGTGCCTACATTTGAGGTACTAGAGTCAAAATTTGTGTGCAAAATTGTTGGTCCTAGTGATCCTTGGTACCATGACATATACACTTATCTGAGAATAGGAGTCCTCCCAATTGGCATAACCTCAAACCTTAAGAAAAACTTTGTGAAGAAAGCATCCTGATTTGTCATCCTAGGAGAAACCCTTTACCATAGGAGCATAGAAAGAACTCTATTGTGATGTCTAAATGTTGAGGAGGCATTGGCCACCTTAATCAAGGTGCATAACGACATATGTGGTTCACATTCAAGTGATATGATCTTGGCCAAGAAACTACGAAGGACGGGGTATTATTGGCCTGCAATGGAAAGAGAAGCATATGAATATGCTAGAAGGTGTCTACAATGTCACCAGCGTGGGGAACTCATCCATGCTCCAGCTCAAGAGCTTCATCCTATCATCACACCATGGCCCTTTTCGTAGTGCGGGCTCAATCTCGTTGGAAAAATTACCCCTACCTGATCCAGTGGCCACAAGTTTATCATCACCGCCACTAAGTACTTCACAAAGAGGGTGGAAGCCATACCAATGACATACATTACTAGAAATCAGATATCAAATTTCATCCTAAACTATTTAATATGTTGCTATGGTGTCCCACAAGCCATTATCTCAGATAATGGGACACCATTCAAAAATTAGGATGTGGTGCAGGAGCACCTCCACCTTATGTTCTCAATTGGAACATTAAATATTGAGAATTGAAATGTTTAGGGAGGATGAAATTTGTTTTGATCATGTTATTTGTTTTGAATATGGTTAATCAAAACCCCTTAGGTAAGCTTTGGGGTGATTTTTGAGTTTAGGTGTTAAAATGTGAAAAATTGTGATCTTGCACTAAAGTGTCTTTGTAGCCTTTCAAGGAAATTTTTTGAGTTTTTTAATGGATGTGCAAGGTTAGTGTTTTATTAATGTAATAAGGATATTTCCAAGCCATTTGTTTGGTTTAGGGGAGTCATAGGTGTTAAGAGTACAAACATTACAATTTGAGTAATGGTGTTGTTATAAAGGTGTAAGAGATGTAAATTTGGCCTCCAATGGTCATTAGTAATTTAAAAGTTGGTTGTAAAGTATTTGGTCATTGTTTGGGCATGGAGAATCCTTTAAAAAGGAATGATACCTCATTTTGTAATGTTGGTTAGAAGATTTGAAGGAGAAAATCAAATAAAACTCGCTAATTCTCAAATTTTATGTGTTTTCCTTACTTTTTCAGACTTGTACGAAACCGTATAGGCTTTCCATGATCTGAGACCATTAATGTTTAAGGATACATATTTTTACTTTTCATTTCTTTTTTTTTAAGTCCTAAGTCATCATTTTGTGTCTGGAATCATCAAATTACAGGGACTGCTTTGTTTTGCTGAGGCAAGGGTTTGTATAAGATTTAAACCATGAAATGACCATCCCACCTACTGTTGTGACTTGTTACTTAGTGGGATGGCTTGGTATATGTTAGTATAGGGTTTTTTTTTTTTTTTTGTTGTAGAATGAGTTTAAGGTTGATGGATTGTTGTTCTTGATTTGAAACAAGCATTTTTTCTATGTGAAGTTGATGCACCATAGTGGGAATTCAAAAAATTGTCAAAGGAGTGGTCTATGTAATAAAATTTTGATCTTGTGTAGGGTCCATGGAACTTTTTTGATGCATTCATGGGGTCTGGAAAGGTCTAGATATGTGAGTTTTAATAAACCCTCATAAATAGTGCATAAAACAAGGGTTTTTGAGTTTGGGCTAGATTTGGTTGTACAAGTGAAAACTAATTGTGGATTCTATGTTTTTAGGGAATTTGAATTGCTGCACCAAGGTTTCAAAGGGTTTGGTGTATTTTGGAGGGTACTTCCTTTGAAAAAGAGGCCTATATCATTAGGTTTTTCCATGGTAGGGGTATTAGATCTCCATGTTGGTCCAAACAAGTTGGTGTTGGGGTTTACATATATTTTATAGCTTTGAAATGGTTGTTTGAAACCATCATATGTTTTTCAGGTGTCTTGGAGAATATTTGAGTTAATGGCCAAAAATTGAGTTTACACTATTACTAGGATTCATGGGTGAAATTGAGAAATGGTGCTTTTGATTGTTGTCTAACTTGGAAGATTGTTTGAATTGCTTTAAAATACTATTTTAATCTTGCTAGATGCCTCTTGAAGGTAGGTTCTCATTTTGGATGTGTTAGTACCTCTTGGGTCTTCATTAGAGTGGTATGAGAGCACAGTAGTATATCTTGTGTTGGTGTTTTTTAATTGGTTTTGTAGGTAGGTGAAGAAAGGATTGTGAAAATTCCTCCTAAAGGAAGTTTAGTTGCAAAGAAGATTGACACCCATGACAAGGAAATTGAAGCCTTGAAAAGAGAGATGGTTGCTTGGAAGGAAAAGAAAAGAGTGGAAGAAGATGAAAGTGAAACTGAAGAAGAGGAGACTTCCGGTGAAGAGGAAGAGATGGATCCAAAAGATGTGAGAACATTGAAGCTTTTGAAGGATGTGAAGAAGGATGGACATGGAAAAATGGATGTGCCTATGTATGGAGGAAAACTTGACAATGAAGAGATCTTGGATTGGATAGGGGCTTTGGAGAACTACTTTGAGAGTGAAGAGACTGATGAAGAGCACAAGGTGAGGAAGGCAAAAACAAAATTGAAAGGACGT
Source organism: Sequoia sempervirens (assembly GCA_007258455.2). Lineage (NCBI taxonomy): Eukaryota > Viridiplantae > Streptophyta > Pinopsida > Cupressales > Cupressaceae > Sequoia > Sequoia sempervirens. The sequence goes on from VDFB02000003.1 coordinate 130,747,779, forward strand.
GCTTTACTGTGGTGGAATTTTGTGCAAGAGGAAATGGAAAGAAAAGGAAAGAACAAGATCACTTCTTGGGAGAGGATGAAGACCAAATTGAAAGTTAAATTCCTTCCTTGTGATTATAATGTTCAATTGCTTAAGAAGTTGCAAAATCTTAGACGAAAGGAACTAGATGTGCAATCATATGCTGAAGAATTATATAGGCTAATAATAAGAACTAAACATGAAGAAGATGAGGAAGAAATGGTAGCTAGATATTTTACTGGTCTTAGGTATAACATTTAGGATGAAATCAGCTTGTTGGCACCTAAATCATTTGAAAAATGCTTTCAAATGGCCATGAGGGCAGAAGAGAAACTAAAAAGGAGGCAAGAGAAGGAAGCAAGAGGAAGAGGCATCACTTCTAGGTGTAGAGGCACTACTTCAACATCAAGGCAGCCTAAGGAAGACCATGAATATGCTGAGAAGAATAAAGAACAAACTCCTAAAGCAAGAGGAGGATGGAGAGGTGGAAGGAAAAATTTTAGGCAAAGGAGATATTACACTAAATTCTCAGGAAGACGTTATAGGTGTAATGAATTTGGACACCCATCTTTCAAGTTTCCTCAAAACCAAGGTTCAACTTCAAGTGGTGATAGGAGTGAGAGAAGAACACAATTGATTCAAGAGGAAGAGTGTGAAAGTTCAAGAAGACCTGCAGATCCAGAGGTAGGAGAGGCACTCATGACGAGGATAACATTGTTGTAAACACCTAAAGAGGAAGATATGAGTCAAAGAAGGAGCCTATTCAGAACCTCATGCAAATGCAAAGGTAAAGTGTGCAAGGTCGTTATTGATTCAGGTTCTCAAGAAAATATGGTGTCTAGGGAAATGGTAGACAAGTGAAATCTAGAAAACATACCTCATGTAGCACCTTACAAAGTTTCCTGGGTGAATGAGCAAGCATATGTGGATTTCCAGATTGGGGAGTACAAGGATAGTCTTATGTGATATATTTCCAATGGAATGTTGCCATCTGCTCTTGGGAAGGCCATGGAAATTTGACAAAAGGTCTATGTATGATGGTTGGGAAAACACCTATACCATTTGGAAGGATAATAAAAAATTTAAACTAACTCCTTTGTAGGGAAAAGAGAAGGATAAAGGCAAAACTAAGGTTGTGATTTTTGGAAAAAGGGAACCTCTAAGGCTTGAGGATAGTAAGGAAAACATGTTTTTTGATTTGGAAGAAGGTTATGGTGTTGAGACAACAAGAAAGACACCTACAAATGGTGCTAAGATAGTGGTGTTGAATGATGGTGAACCTATTGAGAATATGGAAAAAGGATTTAAGAAGGTTGATGCTTAGTTGAAGAAGAAAAGTGATATGAAGCCCATGGAGAAGGTTGACACAATGGTGAGAAAAGAGTTGGGGGTGAATTGGAGTAAGAACGTGTTAGTGGGAACAATGATATGTCCTTTCATGCAAGGTACACTTGTCACATGTGGAGGTTATGCAGGTACAAAAGTGCATAGATCTAACAATACAATCAGTACAATGAATTATAATGATAGGAAAGTGATGGTGGGTGTTGTTAAAATAGAAAGTCTGATGATTGAGACAAAGGGACAGAGTGTACAGAGGTTTGATTACAATAATGAACTTGGAGATAAGCTAAAAGGAAAGGTAGATCAAAATGATACTAACATGTGTTTGTTTGTAGGTGTTGGTAAGGGCATACAACCTAGTTTTAACCAAAGAATAGGGAGAAGACCACTTTCAGGTCTGAATACCAAGATAAAGCCAACTTCAATGGAAATCAATGCCAAGGATGTACAATGTATAGAGCATATTGCAAGTCCAATATGCATATACCAAGAGAGAGGATTTTGGACCCTGGAGCATTAGTGAAGATTGGAGACAATGGAGACAAGGACAATTCATGAAGCATGAATTCTTTTTAGGGGGGGTGTATGGTGCAGGAGCACCTCCACCTTATGCTCACAATTGGAACATTAAATATTGAGTATTGAAATGTTTAGGGAGGATGAAATTTTTTTTGATGTTATTTGTTTTGAATAAGGTCAATCAAGACCCCCTAGGTAAGTTTTGGGGTGAGTTTTGAGTTTAGGTGTTAAAATGTGAAAAATTGTGATCTTGCACTAAAGTATCTTTGTAGCCTTTGAAGGAATTTTTTTTAGTTTGTATATGGATGTGCAAGTTTAGTGTTTTATTTGTGTAATAAGGCTATTTCCAAGCCATTTGTGTGGTTTAGGGGATTCATAGGTGTCGGGAGTACAAACATTACAATTTGAGTAATGATGTTGTTATAAAGGTGTAAGAGATGTAAATTTAGCCTCCAATGGTCATTAGTGATTTAAAAGTTGGTTGTAAAGTATTTGGTCATTGGATGGGCATGGAGAAGCCTTTAAAAAGGCATGATACCTCATTTTTTAATGTTGGTTAGAATATTTGAAGGAGAAAATCAAATAAAACTCTACTAATTCTCAATTTTTTTGTGTTTTGCTTACTTTTTCAGACTTGTACAGAATAGTACAGGCTTTCCATGATCTCATACCATCATTGTTTGAGGATACATGTGTTTACTTTCCATTTATTTTTGTTTTAAGTCCTAAGTCATCATTTTGTGTGTGGAATCATCAAATTACAAGGACTGCTCTATTTTGTTGAGGCAAGGGTTGGTATACGATTTAAACCATGAAATGGCCATCCCACCTATTATTGTGACTTGTTACTCAGTGGGATGGCTTGGTATATGTTAGGATAGGGTTTATTTTTTCTTTTTAATTATTGTGGAATGAATTTAAGGATGATGGATTGGTGTTCTTGATCTGAAACAAGCATTTTTTCCATATGAAGTTGATGCACCATTGTGGGAATTTGAAAAATTGTCAAACGAGTGGTCTATGTAATGAAATTTTGACCTTGTGCAGGGTCCATGGAACTTGTTTGATGTATTCATCTGGTCTGGAAAGGTCTGGATATGTGAGTTTTAATAAACCCTCATAAATAGTGCATAAAACAAGGGCTCTTGAGTTTAGGATGGATTTGGTTGTACAAGTGAAAAATAATTGTGGATTCTATGTTTTTATGGCATTTGAATTGCTTCCCCAAGGTTTTAGATGGTTTGGTGTAGTTTGGAGGGTACTTCCTTTGAAAAAGAGGCCTATTTCACTAGGTTTTTCCATGGTAGGGGTATTGAATCTCCATATTTTATAGCTTTGAAATGGGTGTCTGAAACCATCATATTTTTGTTAGGTGTCTTCGAGAATATTTGAGTTAATGGCCAAAAACTGAGTTTGCACTACTACTAGGATTCATGGGTGAAATTGAGAAATGGTGCTTTTGATTGTTGTCTAACTTGGAAGATTGTTTGAATTGCTTTAAAAGACCATTTTCATCCTGTTAGATGTATCTTGAAGGAAGGTTTCCATTTTGGATGTGTTAGTACCTCTTGGGACTACATCAAGATGTCTATGACCTACGCTACAAATTCAAAATCCAACATCACTTTTCTACCCTGTATTATCCCCAAGGAAATGGCCAAGTAGAAGCCGCCAATAAAACCATTCTAAAGATCCTCAAGAAAATAGTCAATGATGCAAGTCGTGACTAGAATCTACAGATAAACCCCTCCCTCTAGGCCTATCGAACTAGCATCCACACACCCATAGGTTCCACCCCCTTCTCCCTAGTCTATGAATCAGAGGCCATATTGCCCATCGAGATCAAGCTCTTATCACTAAGAATATCACTGCAGAATCTCATCACGGATGAGGAATATCGGGTATCAAGACTAAACGAGCTAGAACTACTAGATGAACAACGAATGGAGGCCTTGAACCATCTGCAAGTGTATCTAAACCAACTCAAACGAAACTATAACAAGAAGATCAGGAGTAAGACCTTCCAAGTTAGAGAACTTGTACTAAAGGAGAACCAGAAGAATATCCCAAATTCAAATGGAAAAGAAAATTTTTAACCCAACTAGTTGGGTCCATTCATCATCACAGCAAGCTATAATTCAGGGGCATATCAGTTATCAACACCTAAAGGGGAACCTCTGCAGGAGCCCATGAACAACTCCCATCTTAAAAAGTTCTATGCCTAAATCTTGTAGGATATAGAACTAAAAAATTAAAAAGTTAGAAAATGGTCACCCTAATGAAAACCTAGCAAACAGGCATCATGGTGACAACAAAAAAATCAAAAAAGCAAAAAAATCCAAAAAAATAAGAAAAAGGATCAAAAACAGTAAAGAGAAAAATTGTCCTCTAGTGAAAACCACTTCAGTGGCACATTGGGTAAGTACCTTGGTGAAAACCTGGCAAACAGGTGCCTTGTGTAAATAAGCACTTTCCATCCACTAGGATCTTCATGACTCATTCTGCATCATCCATCCATCATGCTTCCATCATCCATCACATTCCATCATTCGTTCGACATCCGCATCATAGCTTGGTCTTGTGATGGTATCATGATCCCTCCTAGTACTACTCAACCCATTCTCAAAGTCAGTTTGTCCTACCTCTATCAGAGTAGTCTATTTTTTCACACTAGGGGCATGTTCTCATTGGATCAGATTCGTGTATGTTCTCGAAATCCTAAAATCAGAAAATAAAAAAAAATCAAAAAACATTAGAAAATCTAGAAAATCCAAAAAATCCAAAAAATCCAAAAATCCAAAACCATCGAAAAATCATATAAAATCCAAAAACATTCAAAACATATCAAAATCCAAAATTAGGTCAAAAAATTCAAAAATTCAAAAACAGAGTCGTCTTGTCGAACTACATTGTCTTTGAGCTTAAACATAGGCAAGGTTGATCTTTGATCATCCCCCAAGACACTTAGGTCAGTCCTTTAGGAGTCCGTCATAATAAATTGGCAATCCATTTGTTCATATCTCATCAATAATCAAGTTAGTGTTAGTCAAACTACGTGGTCTCTGCATGTATAATGTAGGCAAGGCTAATCTATTGATCAACCCCCGGGCCCCTAGGATAGGTCTTTAGCTTAGTCTCTTGGTCAAAATTTTGGAAAACTCCAAAATATTTGAAAATTTGAAAATCAAAACATTTGTAAAATCTCAGAAAATACCAAAAACATCCAAATATTTCAGAAACCCATCAATCCCCATCTTTCTTTCACCTACAATAAACATCACTCACAATAAAACAATCACCATTCTCAACCTTTGGTAAAACAATTGGGAACAAGTCTAACAAGTAAAAAGTGAAAACTTAAGCGTCAAAGTCTCAAGTCTAGGTTAGTATGTAAACAAGTTGGTCAACCCTTTGTGTCAAAAGCCTATCATCCAATCAGTCCCAAATCAACCATCTGATATCGTCATATCCTAGGATGCATCCTTCCTACAATGGACATCAACATCAAGCATCATTGTAGTTTAGTCTTGGCTAGTGATATTGAAGAACACTAGCTTGTTTGTTTACTTTATCTTTGTCTTTTGACTTATCTTTTCGTGCTCATTTCGATGACCTCTCGATGATGTCCCAAATGAAGGGATTTAGAGAGAAATAAATGGGGCAACGATCATTATCATTTATTTGTTGTGCTTGTTGGATATTCTTGTAATATAACCTTGGTCATGCGTGCTTTCTTTGGTTTGTAGGGAGGGTGTTTTAGGTTTCTTGTTGACCACATAGGAAGGCTTTCTTTTCTATGTTTTGGTCCAAGATATTTGAAATATCTTAGCTATATTCTGAATAAGGTTTTGTATGTTAGGTGTGAACAAGAATACTCCTATCTGATTGTCAAGTCAAAGTCCATCACACTAGGTGCAACGCCATTCCGGTTCTTTATACCTTGATGCATTACGCCTACGTGTGTTATCAAACATAAGGTAATTGGGCCTTTTAAAATCCAAAATCCTGAGAAAATCATCATCATCATCATCATCTCATGTCTTGTTGGAATCTCTTGCTTTCTTCTATCTCCTTTTCTGTGCTAACATGGTACCATGCTAGTAAAATCTCAAATCAATATTGCTAATTCATCCATCCTGCATCCACAAACTGTTAGCATACTACATAAACACATATCATATCACATCACCTACATCATTGCATAATATAGATTGGTTATTCAAAGCATCTCATAAACCACACATATGCATTCATTATATAAGCAAAAAAGCAATCATCCCATATGCATTATTAACTCATATCATACATTTGCATAAAACACCCATTGCATAAATCATAAAGAGCATATCATGTGCATCATACACATAGACAATACTAACATCCATCGCATTATATGCATACATATCATCCATTTGCATTATCATAACATAAGCATCACATCATATACATCATACATCATTCCCATAACATTTGCATCATCATAACATCATTTGTATTCATCATATCATAAACATTGTCATAATATCCATAGAACATATATAAGCATCATTCATAAGATCATCATGACATAAGCATCATATATATAATGAAAAGAGAAAAATATTGCAAGTCATCATCATCCATTAGGAGCATAATATAGATCTATTAGTCACACAATCATTGCATTTTGCATCATCACAGAAAAGATATCGAAAAAGAAAGCATCTCATCACATTCACATCATCACATAGAACACAATGTACATCATAAACATCACATAACATTGCATAGCATATAGAAAGTAAAGCCATCCATAATGCATAAATAGAATAGAACACATCACATCAAATCAATGTCATCTCATATCATATATATCATCATCAAAAAGGTACACTGTCATGGTACAAAATCGGATCAAAATATACATGTGTATGTCAATAAGGTAAAATGGCCCACTGGGATATCAAAAATGAGCCTGTGAAGCATAAAAGAATGAAATAATATATGTCTCTGATCAAAAATAGGGCTAACCTTTCTAGTTGTTTCCCTCACCACCTGCTCTCTCCCTGTGGTCCTCTGCAGGTTTATGGCCTATCCTTTGTGAAAAGTTTGGGACTCAAGCTGCTCTCGGCATGACCTGATAATAATGCATCCTATAGTAATCGGCCTTCTAGATGGCCTCCCTATATGATCTAAGTGGTACCATGCTTCGGGAGGAGGATGCAAACATGCTCTCAATCTATTGTCGTCTACCCATCTCTGCTACTACCTGCAGCTCTGTAGCCTATCTTTGTTGAACCACCTTGTCCCGCTCTACCTATAACTGATCCCTCTTAGGCGTAAGTACCTATAACTATGCCTGTAGCTAGAGAATTTGACCATCCTTGGGGTCTAGCTAAAGGGGTGGTTGCATAGGTGGCTGATTATGCTTCCCTTCTCTAGGCAATGTCAAAACCCTATCCAGATCCTGTCGTCCCTGGGCTTGATCCTGCCTAGGGACATCATGTCTCTACTAATCTACTTGCGGGTCTGGCTATGACTGATCCTATGGACCCCTATCCTAATCCGATTGATATGGTGGCCCATCTCTATCCCCATCTCCATCTTTTCCCCCTCGACCTCCCTAATCCTAGCCTCGACTTGCTCCTTTACCTTTGGCCCTATGCCATACAGATGGTGTGCCTGGCACTCTCAATCTAAGAGGTGGCCAGAACCAATCCCTATATGCCTACATAGTACCTACATCGGCCTGCCCATAATCATATGGCCATGGCCTTTCCACTAGCTGCATGAAACTCTACACCACCTCAGCTGCAAGAATGTATTGACCCCACAAGGTCTGGCTTATTGTATGTGAAAATATCACAACATACTAATCATCTAGCTTGTCTTGGGGCTCCCCGAACTGTCTTTGCACACGGCCCGACAGGTATCTCTCTAGCATAGTATGCTCCCTGCCCTGCATGAGTCTATCCTGCTGAGTGAAAAAGAGTTGATGCACATCATCATACCATGCAGGCCATCCAAGATATGGCCACCATGTGAAAGCTCTCATGTCATCTAGGACTCTCCTCTAGTGGAGAATCTTGTGTTGTCCTATATGTGTGAAGGAGACACCTCCCTTTTATCACCAAACAACTGGATCATCTAGCTCCATATCAACTGGAACAACCCTCAGATGGAGCACAATGATATGCTCCCAAGCCCAGATATGAAGGAGTGTGACCCCCACCCCAATGGCTCTGCTGTCAGTGTATGCAAACTCATGTAAATCTCTATACAATGAGGCCAACAGTACTGGCCCCCACACAAAGCATACTCATCTCCAGACCATGTGCTCCTAAGCAAGCCCCCATCTAGGACTGAAGTATTAACCCCCCCAATCTAGTGTGATGAGACCTGATATAATAGCTGCAATAACCAATCGAAAGGGTGACACAACAAGCCTATAACGCTCCAGCTCGATCTAGCCCTCGCAAAAGATAATCTCATCAAGGCCTATAACGTCATAGCAGGCCTCCCTCTTGGCATCCACATCGTAAATCATACACTCTTCATGGATGGGTAATCTCAGTATCTGCCACATGTCCTCTAGTGTGACCGTGGCCTCGCCTGTCAGAAGGTGGAAGGAGGTTGTCTCGTTGTGCCACCACTCTACAAGCATTGTCATCATCCCCAAGTGAGTCCTCACAGGAGGTGCATAAGAAATATACCATAGTCCAATCGCCCCTAGGTGCTCCTATTGTCACTTGGGCATACCCTACAAAAATATGAAAAGCTCTCAGGACCTATGCTCACGTGAATGAAGTATCATCACCTCCTCTTGCATCGAGAAATCCACCGCATTAAAATTTGTCAAAAATCGTGATCTTGATTCGTCTAGACATACCCGAAACAACCTGCACATCGTTGTTTGTGGGTGCAACATAGTTTGAAAGTTCCAAACTATGCCACTAGGAGCCTTTAACCCTCAAACTCTGGTGTGGCATCACAATTTGAGGCATGACTCAGTTTAGTGAAAAAACCTAATTTACAAAGAGGCCCATTGTGGCGCACTTTTCGTATGCAGTTCAATTTGGAGTTTGAAACCTAATTCCAAACTGCACCACGGTGTCACTATTCACAATAGTACAGTTTGAGGTCATGTGGCACTGAAAGAAACTTTCAAGCGGTGCTATATTGGATTGCTCCTAAAAGACCTAGTTCCTAAGTAATAAATGCACACAAAAATCAAAAACCAAGGTCGGGTCAAGTTGACTCACTGGTGGTCTAGTGCTAGGTAGCCTCTGGTGTGTGCGTACTCGATCCGAAATGTGTTAAGGAAGTTGTCGTTGCACCATCTCACGAAGGGGTCAGAGCTCAAAAGTGTAAAAATCTCTAAAGGTTGAATGTGCAAATGAATTGGAATTGGCCCCTCAAGGCCTATTTAAGCTTGAAAGTTAGGATATTTTGACCCCATTTAGCCATCCTACTAGGGTTTTGGCTCCCCAAGCCTATTTTTGTTCGTTTGTGGGCTGTTTTGCATCGGTTTGGCATGGTTTTGACCTTCTAGAGCCTTTCTAGACCTGTCAGGCACCTTGTCTTCTTTTTTTTGTGAGATCACCCAAAAAAGTTAAAATTTTCATCCAATCTCTTGAGGGGGTAGTATATCGGCATAATTCATCTACTAGGGCAGCAATGGGGCATTTTTGAAAATAGGAAACCTTTTGAAGTTTGATCGAGACAGTTTATTCTTTGAAACAATGCAACAAGTACCTTGCTTCAAAGAGGGGAAAAATGTAAACACAGAAAATGTACTGACATACTTGATCCTGATTACTAACACCGTTTCATCCTAAATCATCTTCTTAGCTAAATCATCACTCTTCATCCCTTAATTAAATAAATCATCATTTATCTGATTAATTTATTCTCTCTCATTAATTAAATAAATCAAATGTTATTTAATTAATCCTCTGATCTCTATTTAATTAAATAATTCATTTTATTTGATTAAATCTCTAAAGTCATCTTATTAAATTAAATAAATTAAACCTTATTTGATTTGATCTAACATCATCATCTCCCTTTAATTAAATAAATCAAATCCTTTATTTAATTAAATCTAAATCATTTTCCTCTCAATTTTGTTTTATTTAAATCCTAAAATCTAAGTCAAAATTGTCAAATCACCTAACATCATCATAATTAATTAAATCCCGATTAATGCTAACTCTAATCCATGTCCCATTCTCTAGCTTTTGCCACTTACACATGAAAATACATTTAATTAATTTATTAAATCTCTATTTTCTCTCAACTTGGCATCTTTAGGGGAGTATTCCTCCAAGTTTGAAAATCCCTCCAAGTGGATTTTTCCTTCCAACAAGAAATTCATTCCTTCTTACATGTCCTTGCACATTGAGCCAAGTGGCATTTAATTCATTCTTTTTCCCTCTTACATGTCATTTCATGATTTTCAAATTCCACCTAATTTCATTTATTGTGCACATTCACCAAAATGTGCTCAAGCTTCCTCCATTCACATCTTGACAAGTGACACTTGCCCATTGGGCGTTGAATGATCCCACATTGCTCCATTTTGCTCATTCCTCCATCATGTCTTCCTATAAATAGAGGCTTCTCTCCTCATTTTGATCATCCACAATTTGAGAAAGTCTACTATACTTAGTTTCATCCTCAAGCATATCTATTTTCATCCATTTTATCAAGATCTTAGCTAGGTTATGCAGATTTTTCATCATGGATCTCAATTGAATCTTCACTAAAGTGGATCACTCATTAACATTGTATCATGGGAGTTGGGAAAGGGCCAATTTTCACATCAAATTGGCACCAATTCACCCATGGGATCAAGAGTTTTCTTTACATTGAATAGGATTTGATAGCTTTTGTTTATGTTTGCTTATGTTCTTCATCTCATTTCTTGTTCTTTTCAATTTAAATGGATTTCATGGGGAATCTTGATTCTCACTTGCATATGATCTAACATTGTTGTTTTTTGCTATGTTTGTGCAGGTCTAGGATTGGGGTTCTACACCTGCTACACCTCAAATTGTCGGGTGATCCTGTCTGGCCTATATAGATTAATTATGAAGGAGTCTTACCCTATCAAGTACCATTGGCAGAACACAAATCCTCTATAATCGGTATCCGCACCCCATCATCAAAAACTATGGTAGATGTATGGTCTCCACACAATTTGATCATCTGTGAGGTCATCAAAGACTATCTGCCAGTAGGCTAGGCTCTACACCTCCCTGAACTAAATGACCCCTCTATACTTGTATGCCACTGGAATCCCTACTCTCTCCTCCTCATTTCCCACTACACCATAATATCTAGCTATGTGACTCAGATATTCTCCCAAGCCTACACCTAAAGCAAGGTCACATGAGTCACACTCACCGCTCCTCTATATTAGACTATAGAGCTATGTTAAAACATAGGGTCCCCATGTGAATATACCCTGTCTCCTCTCCACAATATGTCATACAACCTTAATCATCTTGAGGTTGAAAAATCTACCACTCCTATTTGAGAGGAGGATCCCACTGATCAATTTTCTTAGGAATAATGAGAATGGTAGTGTTGTCCCAATGCATGTGTCAATGTCTAGCCCATTCCCCACATAGGAGAGGTCATCTATCCCAAACAACGTGTGTAAGATCTCCTCTATCGATCACCTCACCCCACCACCACACACCAAATGCCCCCTTATGGTAAGTCATAGAATACACATGTCCTCTATTGTGATTGTCATCTCCCCTATGGGGAGGAGGAACGTACAGGTCTCCAAACTCCATATCTCCATCAATGCAGTTAGTAGGGTCATGTGTGCCCTAGTGGATGGAAAAATTGACATGTGAAGCATCCCTTCCTACTCTAGTCTGTGCCCTAGTGGATGGAAACACTGACATTTACCCCTACTTTCTTTTTGTGCATTCACCTATTGGCGACACAAATTCACCTTTTTGTCTCCCTTTAGTGCATTCGCTTGTTCATTGGTGAATTCATCTATTCCCCCTCCTGGATGTAGTCTTGCCCCTCCTCCATAGAGGCAATATCAATATCGCTCCTACATGTCCCTAGGCGTGTTCAATTTTTCCCTTTCCCTTGGGTGATTTTGTAATCACCCCTTTGTCAATTTTTCCCTTGTATCCCCTTAGGCAAGTTCACTTTCACCCTCTCCCTTGAGGGGTGATTTCACAATCACCCCTTTGATTCATTTTCATCCTTTACCCTATAGGGGCAATTTCGTAATCTCCCATGTATCCCTGCGCATCTACCTATTTATCCTCACACATTCACTCGTCTATCTACAGGGGTGAATGCATTTTTGTAGATGGGTGAATTCACCCACCAACACCAAGCCATTTTTCTCCCTAGCCTAACTACTCGTTTACCTAGGTTATCTAGAAAATCAAAAACATGTGTGAAATTTAGATCAAAGGACTAAGATCAATTTTTGGGGCCTAACTATCAAGGGGTGACTAATAGGTGATAGTACTCATAGATAGTGTCTGCACAATGGATAATCACCTCATCTACCATCTCATTCACTCTCGTCCAATCTCCATTCACCACATGTGCACTTGAAAGTTAAAATGAATAGTAAACTTTCCAATTTACTATTTATAAGTTTTTAACTTTTGACCCTAGTTAGCCTTCATCTTTTTAGTCATTTGACCTAATTTCTTCCATGGGTCGCCATTTGCACCCTACTTATCCATTTTCCTCCATTCAAAATCCATTCTTCATGGTTTTTTGTCCCCTTTTGCATGATACCCTCCATTTTTTCCTATTGAGATGTTACATCTAAGGCCCCTTTTCTTCCCCATTAGCCCTCTTGAGGGGGCATACCTCATCATATTTCCTTGTTTTCCCCACCTATCACCCTACCTGTGATACTAGGGCACCTACCAAAGTCCTATTCTTTTGTCGAGTCATCTTCACTTTATTTTTATTCGAAACAACGTTATTCTAACAATATTTCAAAGAGTGTCAAAATGTAGACACCTAAATTTGACCACCCCCATATGGTCAAATTCACTCTTATATTCTTCTATCACATATCCATAAGCCATATTAATTAAATAATTCATTATTTGGTTAATATTCATCTTGTTCCTAATGTCCTTGAAGGTGTTTAACTAATTGATTAAATACATTACCCCTTCTTCTCTAAATTAAATAAATAGTCCAATTTATTTAATTTACTCACTTTAGCCAAGTGAATTAAATTAATTTTTAATTGATTCCTTCTCTCTCCTAATGTCAACATCCTCCATAATCCTCCCCTAATCCAGATTAATTTACTTAATCCATGATTAGGATGTGCACATCACTAATTGTGATTAGTGTCACATCCTCCATGTTTTGCAACTTGCCCTTAATCCATAATTATCCATCCTAATCATTTGCACAACCCTTAATCAAGGTTAATTAGCCCCTAAATTTTTCCTCTTGCCAATTATGGAAAGGGTACCATGGTCAACCCTCATTAATGCATTCTCCATTTGGAGAAGGTATCTCCATCCCCCAAGGAATTTAAAATTCCTTTTTTATTTCCCCAACATGCACAAGTGGAATTTTTAATTCCACTTATCTCTCTAATGCATCCTATGTGGAAATTTTAATTCCACTATATTCTTCTAGCCTTCTTGGAGGAATATAGTCCTAATTTAAATACACATTCCCAATCTCTTCCCAAGGTCAATCTCCAAAACCAAGGTAGATTTTAGAAGAATTTTAAAATCCTTCTATTGTCACATCTCTCCATAATTTGGGGAAGATGAGACAAGACTAGTCTTTTTCACCCTTCCCTAAGGTACTTGCAAGTACCTCTATGTGGCCTACACCTCATCACCACATCATCTTCCTCTTTCCACATCACCTTCCACATGTCCTCATGAGATGATTTGAGATGTCTCAAGAAATATCAACCCTTGATCATTTGACCTAGAATTAATCTTGACCATCCATTTCTCTAGAGACATGTTTGCTAAACACTTATCAAATTCTCTCATTTTTTATAACACATTGACTTGCATCCAACTACTCTCATTCACTCAAGCCCTTTGACATCCATTGTTGTAGCATTTTGAGTTGCATTCTTGCATCCTATCCGTCATTCAATCTCACCATTACATTCTCCATGACATTGTGTATCCATATCATATAGGTTTTAGACATTTTGTCAAATAAAGGAGCATATATCTACATCAAATTAAGGGCCAACCAAGCATCAATTCAGACAAGATGAAATTTTCTTTTTTTGTTTTATTTTGTCTAGATTCAATTAGGCCAATCTTGAGTGTAGGTTTGTGATCTTCTTTCTTGCATTTCATTGTGTTTGTTTTGCACTTTTAGGTTAGAATTCACAACTTCACAGTTTAAATTTTTGTATATATGATTTTTGGAGTAAATAGGGAGATATAGTAATAATCTAGCATAAGCCTCAAGCTTCTATAGATCTTCTTAAAATTTTGCAATCTTGTTATCCTTATCATCCCATTAAGATTGATAACCTCTAGTGGTTACAATGTTAGCATCAAGTTGTAATTAAATAGACTCATATGTATGTTTATAGCCTTACAAATTTGTGATATTCCTTTTAGATACTAAAATGTCTTGGGATGTATATGAAGAATATTATGAAAAACTGAACTAATAGACACAACATTACTATAGAACTCAAAACCATATTCATTATCATAGATGCATCTTGTGTTATTAGATGTACTATAGGATGGAGATGACCTAATATGATAAATTCTTGACCTGTTTTCTATGCTTTACATCTTAAATTTAAACTAAATCCAATTTATCCCTTATACAATCAAATATTCTTTCATGAAATAAGCCAAACTTTAAGGTTTTTCATACCTTCTTGGAATGTACTTTGAATCTATAATAGCAAGTATAACACAAAATCCTAGATTGGATTCTTGTAGAAAAGTGGCCACCTCTTAAAATGGGACTAGAACTTTGGATAAACTACAAGATCTTCAAAATTAAAATATTTTTTTGAGTTCAATCCCTAGTAGAGTATCACAATATTAAGAATACATTTGAGGATGCAAGCATAGGTTGTCCTTATAAATAATAACAATTTTTTGCTATAATTTTATGGGAAATAAACCTACCCAAAATAACTTCTTTAATATTGCTATCAAGTTCTTTAATACATAAACAAAGATATCATCTCAGGCCAGAAATGGTGTCAATCTGTTGGTTATTTTTATTGCTACCCTTAGCTCTAAGGAATGATATAGCACCTAGACCTATGGATCAATTTAATCCAAGTAAGATGAGAACCCTATGATTGAACCAGTAAAAATAGAAAGCTAATGGGACAATATTGGACCTATTCTTCTACACTTAAAGCTCTAGAGGACCTAGGAAGGTAATCCTTATGAAGGTCTTAAAGTATGATAAGTCTCTTTCAAAAGAAATGCTAAAAGGATTAATATAGGTCCAACTAGCACAATTCATAAGACCAATTTTCTATAACTAACTAAATTTGTGTTGGTTTGATATTAATTTTTAGAGACAAGTGGATAGGTGACATATTCATATATTTAGAATCAAAGGATTCTTACATTGAGCAAGTGTAGGAATGATATTTTGTACCTTTACAATAATTGTGAATAAATAAGTTACATAAATTGATTTGTATTTATATTAAACAAGAAAATGGATGAAAAATAAGAAAAACCTAGACATATTCTTTGCATCCTTTAAACTTCGTGAAGAAAAACAAACCCTAATAATGTATACCTTGCTATAGAATGTTCATTAATCATAGATTTAAGAATTTGAGTTAGTTACAATTTTAAGATACTAACACATTATCATATAAGAACAAAGTTAGTTTAAGACTAATAACTATAATGGTAGGATCATTTTTAACTTAGATCAACCTATACCACATGGATTTTCCTTTTAGAACCTAGACTCTCAAATGCTTTCATATTTTTCAATAATGTAACCTATTCTTAACAATCCATTCCCAACTCCTAAACCCCATATACTAAGTTATAAATGCTTCATATTACAAATAAATAATAATATATACTATAACCATATCCCTTGAACATAAATTGACCAAACCTTGATGCAAGTGCAACGAATGTGAACCTAGAAAGCTCTTAGATTTCTTGAATCTACAAGAAGAAATGGAGATTTATTATAGATAAAAACAAGAATGAGAATTATATTAATTTTCTTATAAAAATTATAAAGATATAGTAGAAATTAGACCAAAATTAGAGCATATCTAGATCAATAATTTTTTTTACATTAATTTGACACCATAACCCCAAATAATTACAAACATGACTTGAGATTGGCCTAGAAAATTTTAATAGCCTCTATATAAATTACACACTTAAAGAGAAGAGAAAAAACCCAAATTAAATATAACATCAACACTCAGCACCATCTAGTCCTTCTTGTCTACAAACAAATTAGACATAAGGAGTATGCTATAACATTTATAAACATACCCTCCCTTTCCCCTCTTTCAAGTAAACTAGTAATTCTTTTCACATTATAATCATATATTCTCATGAAACTTTTTACCCCTACATAAATAAATTATTTCCTAACTTGATATTCACCTTACAAGTGAGTAAAATCACTCTCCTTCATTTACCTTTTTTTTTCCATAAAAATTCCTCAAAGTCTTGCTTATTACCAACCATTATCAAATGTCTGAATAAATGAGTTCTAAAGAAGTCAAAAATATTCTCCCTAAATTGTAGCCATTAGCACTTTTCATTTCTCATGTCTAGAATCTCAATTTCACATTGAATTCCAACCATTCCTTTTCTCCAAAGGATTAGGCCAATGGCTATTGCCTCTCACAAACTTTTAGATTTAAAAAATAACTTAATATTTTTAAATTTAAACTCATTTTATGTCACCTAGGATCACTTTGGCATATGCAACACATCTAGAAATATGGATTAACACATGGCCTAATGATATTATATGTTTTGCCACATATATTGACAACTACCTATCATCACCTACATAAACTTATCATTTTTTATTTTTTATTTATTTTTATCACACATTGCATGGCTTGAAGTGGGACCCACGTGATAATTTACAATATGAAAATTTCACACAATATAATTATATGCTATAATTTATCCCCCACCTCATTTTATTATTTCAAACTCTTAGATTTCATGCACATCACATATATGAGAGTGGGGCCTTTTGAATTTTTGCAATATAAAGGTATTGTGTGATATAATAAGAGATTGCTATCTATCAAAATTTAACAAATTTAGTGTTTTCCTTATAGAAATCACACACATTATATAGACTAATCATAAAATTGCATGCCACCTTGATACCAAATGATTCAACACTTATATTCACCTACCAAAGAAACATGTCAACAAGTCCCCATATTACCACCTAAATAAATAAATTCAATGAAAAATTATGATAAAAGTTAATAAAAAATTATAATATCACTTCCAACACATAATACCTACCTAATAAATCCTTCCCTTGATCACCATCATTCATCACATACCTAAAATTGGGACCCATATACAAATCTACAATGTGAAGAAGACTTGTGATGTAATAGGAAGCTACCACCTAGAACATATGACACAAAGCTTTTATTACATCCTCCTAGAGCATATAAATAACCAAATACAAACAAAATAAATTTAGTCACATAGGTTTAGAAACATTCCAAACAACTTTAGGACTAGTGGCACAAAACCACCCACTCATGGTCTCAATAAAAACATTTAGCTCATCAACATGATGTATTAAAGGAACATGATATAAAAAGAAAATAATAGATGGATACCAATAGGATAAAGATGAAAAGGCTTAAAAAAGCTAATACAAATTATAACAAGTTACCAAGAATATGGGGCCAATAAAATAATGGGGATTGGGGGGACTAAGGCTTGTGACTTAAATGATACAACCTAGGTGACTAGTCACAATTAAAATAAAAATTTGGAGAAATAAAGAATATGAAAACCCTCACAAGGACTAGGATTTTAGTCAAAGACATAAAAAGGTAGAACTAACAAAGAATAGATGCCAAAACCCTAAGGATCAAAATAAAGAACTAAAACTCTCCAACAAATATCATTCTTATTTTATGCTTTCATGATGGTTTTCTTTGTTTGAATTCTAAATACACACTATTTAAAAATTGACACATTATATTTTCAAACTTCACTATGATAACTAGTCATTGATAATTCTCATTTTTTTCTTAAGTTACTATATACTAGAATCAAAACCTTTATTAATTTTATCTTTTAATCTCATATTAACTAATTAATACCATGAAGAAGTAGCTATGTGTTTCAATCTAGTAAAATGATTAAAATCCATCACCCAAAAATTTATGTTTACTAATTAGTCTCAAACCATCCATCTTTAGTATATTTTATGCTTGTATTTTAAAAAATAAAATAAAAAATTATTTGAATATAGTTTTTTATAAATTAACACTATAATTTAGTTGTTGAAAAAATGTTGAAAAATGAAGTCACATGAGATGTCAATCTTTATATAGTAATGTTTTTTTTCTCCTTCAATTTTTTTTGTGTGTATTTATAACTTGAAACTTTAGTGCATGGATATTTTTTTTTACAATTTTGATAAATATATATTTTTAAATAAATATTAAAATGTGCGTATTCAAACATAGTTGTTTTTATTTGACGTCAACTTTCATATTATTTATTTATCTAAAATGGAAAAGAAATTATATCCTCTTGATGTAGATTCTTTTATCTAGTGTATCATATTTTTTTCAAAAAAATTTAATAAGTTTTACTATTTTTCTTTGTCATGGTAATCAACCTAATATTTTGTGCTAATAACCTACTTTTAGTAAAAATAAAAGGAAAAATATAAATAATAATTTCATTTAAAATATATATATTTTTGAAAACTCAACTTATGGATCTACAAAAGGGTATTTTTATATTTAAAAAATATATTATTTATATGAGTAGAAATTGTTAAAACATCGATTTTTTCAAATAAATCTATGTTTTTGGAAAATTGCCTTCAAAGTGGTGCTACATATGCATTTAGTCAACAATTTTAGTTGGAAAAGTTGTAGATATATTTAACTTAGCTATAATAAATCTTACAAGATCATATTTTTGACAAAAATATATTTTTAGTTAGAAATACTTAAATTCACTTGTGCTGATAAGTTGGTTGAAAGTATGGCACAACTTTGTACTTTTACCCAAATACTATAAACATTGTAAATCAATTTAATTCCACATGTCACTAGTGAATTTAAATGACATGACATAATGAATTTGAACTTTATTTTTCACATTTTATTCTTGATCCTTGATTTTTTTCAATCAACAAAGATCATCATATATCATCATAAATCATCATAAATCAACAACCTTTGTGTTATACCATATAAATTTGAATGAATATTAAATGAGCCACTTGTTCACATCTCATTTACTTAGGTTAAATGACTAAAATAATAGAACAAGGCTTAATTAATTAGTATTTATCTCATGACAATTGATATTAATTATATAAACCAGGACTATTAGATTAAGAGTGAAGAACTTTCTTAAATAAATATATTGTCCCCACCATGGTGTCATAATTATATATTTATTTATAAGGATAGTGTCATCAAATCAAAGTTAATGGGTAATTTAAGGACCTTGGACATGCATTTGTGTTTATTCATTTGATTAGAACCATGAAATCTTATAGATTGAATATATAATCCAAATAATATATTTAAAAGCAAATACATGCTCAAATTATGTTTAAATAATAAAAGATAACTATAAAAAAAAAAAAAACATTTAACCTATTTTCATTGATAACATTTGAATATGTACAAATGAATTTGGAGTAATAAAGGGTAGTTAATCTTTGGTTATTTATTTAAGAAATTTCCATTCCTTTATTGATATAAGAATTAATGAGGACCCTCGTTCTTGGAGATAATTATTTCTTGACTATTAGATCTCTTAGTACTTTTCAACTAACGTTTTTGATTGAAAATATATTCATAAGGATCAACTAAATAGGAGACCACAATAAAATAAATTATATTACACATTGTCTATTTATCAATGTTGTAAATTTCAATAAAGAACCGTATACATCATCAATCTTTACCGATCTCACTTATTATAATCACATGTAAGAATTGAATGAGAATTAATTTGATGGGTATAAATTTAAAGTATAAATGACCTGTGGCCTATATAATATGATTACAAACCTAGTTGTTTGAAATATCTTAAATTGAAATTTATAAATTGTGAAATGAACTTCATTTAATTATATTTTTACGATAAAATTTAATATACATGGTCGAGTTGGAGAAGGAAATCCTAGAAACATGAGAATATTGTAAACGTGTAATTTATGAATTTGACAATTAATATGAGTTTAATTAGAAATTGCAATATTATGATGATAGTGAAATCATTATAAATGAACTTGATTGTAATAGGAGGACTATATGTAGACACCCAAACCCAAAACTGTACAATAATACAAAGCTAAACAAACAAATCATAAACTGCACAAAATACCACATAGCCATAGGAGGGTTGTACAGAAACACCCAAACCCAAAACTGTACAAATTAACAAAGCTATACATACAAATCAAAAGTTGCACCATTAATCAAAACTATACATTCATTTCATATACGGTAAATTATGAAGCCAATTCTTGGAAATGGAACCTTTAAAAGAGGTTGTTCCAACAAATTGAATATACATGAAGATTTTCTATAGATCATTTATCTCAAAGGTCATTTTTGAAGATCCAATTAGATCACTTATCTCAAAGGTCATTTTTGTGTACTATAATTGAGTGAAACTTAGCACTAAAGATCTTAGGAAATAAATTAACATTGTAATTTAAAACAAGGATATAATAATTTTTTATGGGTATTGTAAAATATTTAATTTTAAAACTTGTTACTAAAAATTAAGTTTGAAAAAATTGTTATGGTTTTAAACTAGGATTCTTATATAAACCTAGTGAATAATTTTTATTAAGGATTGGGAATTATTATTTTTATCTTTAATATTGAAGAAATATTCTACATTACATTTTATTATGCTTTTTTCATGGCTTTCCAAACTATCATGATATCCTAAATTCATATATTTCATTGAATTAGGATATCTAGTTGAAAGCTTAATAATATGTTAGATTTAATAAATATTGTGTAATGATCAATCTCCCTAGGAACAATAACAACAATATTACACTAATTCAAAACTAAATAAAATAATAACTACAACATTATAATATGTATATTCAGGATTCAATTTGTAAAATAAAGGAAATAAACTACAATGTATAGAATTTAGGAATGCATAAGATAGGATGAAAAGTGTCCAAAAGGAAAGAAATGAGCTAGAAGACTAACTCAACTCTAGGAGTAGGGGTTTTAAGTGAATAATTCATTGTGATGATAAATAAATGGCATCTAAGAACTATCAATCAAGAAGATGAATGATGTATTGGTGGAAAAGGATCCCATCAATCAAGGGAGTTGACAAGAGTTAGACATGTGCTCTTAATTCCTTATTTAGTCAAGTAAATAAAATAAAATTATCTAAGTAAAATTAATAATAAGTGCAATAATTAATTATACAAATAAATATTATATAATTAATATTAGAGGATGTGGATTTTTATGGGTTTAATTTATGCATCTAGAATATAGTGGTTGTAATATTGTACCATTGTGAAGATTGGTCAAGCAAGGGTTAGCTTTGATTGATTTTTTTTCTTTTACATTTTATTTGAAATTTTGGTGGGATAGAATTAGGTTAGTATTAAGGTCTTTAGGTTAATATTTGAGTTACTTTACTCTTGTGCATTGCATACACTTTTCTAGATTTAATTGGTTGTAGAAGTATTTATTATTATCAATTCACACATGAATGTGATTGATGAAAATATTTAAATTAATAGTTCACATTAGGTATAGATGAAAATATTTAAATTAATAATAAATTAGGTAAATGATTTGTGAATTATATCTATTGATGATTTCTTAATTAGAGACAAACTTTTGTGTTACATTTTTCTTAGTTTCAACTGTACCCCTTGAACATGTCAATTATCATCAACTTTTGGGTTACCTAAGTGTGTAGACATGGTGATATAATTTTTGGGGAAGACATTCCCTTTTAAGTGAGAAAAATATGGTATACTCAAGTTGGTGTGCTAAAACATGTAGCAATAAATACTAGTTACTCACATACTTAATATAATTAATCTTTTATCAATTATTCTTCTTGTTTTCCTCCATGTATAACCATTTAATAATGTTCAATAAAAACTAATGGATTTGAAGCAATGTAGACACATAGTTTCAATACAGACCATGATATCTGAGAGTAACAAAATAATTTAAATTAAAAACATTCTACTTATTGAGATGAAAATTTTGAAAATGTACCATGTGCTATTATTTTTTAATTGTCATATGCCCTTAAGTTCTAATCCATGTATATATATTTTTTTCTAGGTCCTTTACTAGTTGTTTCCTATCTTAATAAAGTTTTGAGTGTTCAAATTTAAAATATATCATGTTATTGTTTGTAAATTTTTAAATTCTCTTGAGTTATAAGCCATCTTTGCCAGTTATTTCCTATCTCAATGAGGTTTTAGGTGTTGAAGAAAATGATGTAGATCCACTAGATTTTGATATTTTCACATAAAAATGTGTCAATCTCATAAAACAAAAATTAATTTACAAATTATCTTAATATTATGCCAAAATAAAAAATCTAATGCATTATGCATGAGATTTTTATCATTTATTTATGAGTGACTTTAGAATGCCTAAAAATCCAACAATTTGGCAACTCTTCCATTTAAAAAAATCATGCATCTAATGTTTGTCATATCTCACTATATTTTTTCATCATTGAATTTTTGACTCAATGTTTGGCATTGTAAGTTTGTTGGGTTTAGAGTCATAATGACTTAAAAAATTAATTGATTTTTTCATATTTAGGTTTCACAAATAAATTTTATAATGTCAATAAAAAAGATTTAATTTTGACCAAAGGGTTGCCAATATTTATTGAATGAAAATTAAGAAAGGCCTTTCAACTAATTTTAAAATAGAGTAACTAACTGCAAAGTATTAAATATGATTAGAAGAACTTATTTTAAATGATCTAAAGAATTTTTTTTACCTTATTTTATAATATAAATTTTCTTCAAAAAATAGAACTCAATGTGTTGAGAATAAATGTATTTTTAATTTTACTAAATTAAAACTTTTTTAATTAAAAACTAATTAAAATTGTTATATATATAATTTAAGATTATAAAAGAAAATTTAGAACCAATTTTTTTATTTCCTCAATAGATGTAGTGTTTAAATTGCATCGAATTTTGAAAATATGTCTAATGATTTTGAAGATCATGGTAATACAAACTGATGGTTTCTAGATCTTAACATGAAGGCATGTAGCTTTATCAATGCTTAAGTTTGTTTTCTAATAAGTTAAATTTAATTTTACCAAAAATAAATTGAATGTAATTTTTCATGTAATGTGTGCTTGAAGTCATCAAAGGAATTAATAACAAGGAATTATAGGAATAGAAAGATAATTGTAAATGTAAACTAGGTCTAACACATATAATGACTCATATTGATGGAGTAAATAGTCATGACACAATAATACATTATTTAAAATTTAATAGATTAAGTTATATTGTATCTTAGTCTCCATTCACATTTTTATTAGACCTTAAACCTAATAGTTTTGAACACAATGAAATACAAAATACTCAAATAAAAGGTAAGAACTTTGAATAAATTAAAATATGTCTTAGAGATGGATATAAAATAGAGAATACACATTATATTTTAGATAGTAATAAAAATTATGGCATTAGAAATTATTTAAAATTCTTGTATAGAAATAGATATGATGTTGATTTTAATTGTTTGATAATACTCTTCCTATGTCATTGAGTCATTCTCTTTTTAAGGTCAAATAAATATTAAGTTCTAAAAAAATGTGAAGATCATACTAAAAATGAGATTAAGAAAATAGTAAATGTAACAAATATGGGATAAGTTGGAAATAAAACCATTACATACAAGGTTTATCTACAAGATGGCAAACATGCAAGATAAAACCTCTTCTATATGTACCATCATAATATTAATATGACACTTTTGTAATTTTTTATCTTACATATGGATTTTTAAGTTTTTCCTTTCCTTTTTTAAAAAGAAAAATGATTCAACTTAGCCAAAATCTTATTCTCATCTTCTTTATGTAGTATTTTTTTTTTTTATACAATCTAAATAGACACTTTCATACTTGTGATATTGCTATCAGGATTCAACCGTGTAGTTTTACGAGTCAAACTCATTTTGAGTTTGACTCATAAAACTACATGATTGAATCCTGATAACAATATCAGAATTTGACATGTTATGGAAAATACCTCCTACTTATCAACTTTCATACTTGTTAAGGGAGAAAATGCCTATTACATGACATGTAAGAGGTGGAGACAAAATGTTACTATACCATGAAGTGCACAACCTATAAAAGCATCGATATCAAGTACAAAGAGACCTTGACATCGAACAACCTACCTACCTTGTTTAAAAGCTGATACTGAACAAAACAATAAAATCATTGACCAAGATCCATATTAAAAGAAAAATGGTTCAACTTATCGAAAACCTTATCCTCATCTTCCCCACACGATACTACATTTTTTTATAACAATCTGAATAGACACTTCATACTTGTTAAGGGAGAAAATGCCTATTACATGGCATGCAAGAGGTGGAGACAAAATGTTACTATACCATGAAGTGCACAACCTACAGAAACATCGATATCAAGTACAAAGAGACCTTGACATCGAACAACCTACCTACCTTGTTTAAAAGACGAAATTGAACAAAACAATAAAGTCTTTGACCAAAATCCATACTAAAAGATCCCGTATCAAAAAATAGTTAAAATTTGATAAGACTAATTATATAGACCCTATATCTAAATATCTTGACAAGACATTATTAAAATCTTTCATTTCAACCTTGAAATCCCAATAGAGAGCTCTTGGCATTAAATACTCCCTAGGGCTCACCATGCGCCCAAGAATATTGTTTCACCTCAAATATCAGCATCAATTATTAATGTTTACGTAGAGAATGACGTCATTAATGAAGGTGACATCACATGGGAAAGTTTTGATGAAAGGGTCAATTTGAAACGCCAAGGCTTACGTCAGCAATGGAATGATACAAGGCAAAACACCTACATCATTACATAATGCTTATATCATTATGTTGGACTTTACCAAACCCAACTTATGCAACTTGTAAATAAATGACGGTGCATTTCATCATGGAAGAAGCTCACAATGACATAAAATATTCTTTTTCAATATAAAAATATTATCATATCTTTGCTTAGAAAGTAGGAAACACAAAATTCTTCAAAGTAATTGCATTGTGATTCATGTGTCACTAACAAAGTCCTTTGTCTTTCTTATATTGGATTAAGAATATATGATTATATATTTAGGCTGACAAGTAGCTTAAAATGGATACAAAATGTATTTTTTTTCATTTTCATAATTATTTAGATGATTTTTATGAAAATTATATAATTGATTGTCATGATGTCTTTTCATCGGTAGTTAAAAGGTGTTTGGTAGTGGTTTATGGGCCATGCAATGTAGGGACTTGGTGAAGAGGGTGTTATTTAATCGGACTACTTTAAAAGATAAAATTGCATGCCTTTTTTATTATTATTTTGAATTTACTTTTCGTATTATTGGATATGCATAGTTACAATGTTCAATTTTTCTTGTTCTAGACATGACATGATCTTAACCATGTACCCATTATTCAAAATAGCATTATTCATACCATTTATGAGATTGGTTCAAATCTTGAGGATCCTCACTTTCGTAGACTAGATTTCATGTGTGGTCTTTTCATGGGTATTTAAAAGGTGTTTGGGAGTGCTTTATGGGCCATGCAATATAGGTACTTGGTGAAGAGGGATTTTTTTTAATCGAACTACTTTAAGAGATAAAATTACATGTCTTTTTTATTTTGAACTTACTTTTCGTATTGTTGGAAATGCACAGTTACAATGTTTGATTTTTCTTATTTTGGACATGACCTGATCTTAACCATGTACCCATTATTCAAAATATCAAATTCATACCACAGAAGAGATTGGTTCAAATCTTTAGGATCCTCACTTTGCTAGACTAGATTTCATGTGTGGTCTTATCCTAGTGTGTTGTATATATATTTTAATATTTTTCTTGAGAAAATGATCAATCTTATACACCCACCATCCCCATTCCCTCACAAACACAAATTAAAATATTAAATAAATTATATTTTTAGATCTATAAAAGGGTATATTTGAATTTATCACAAAATATTATTTACATTTGTAGAAGTGGTGGGAACACTTTTTTATAAATTGACAGCATAGTGATGCTACATATGTATCTAGCAAATATTTTTTTATTAATTTTTATTATTATTTGGATCTATTTTACTTGAAATGAATACAATCAAAAAATGTTTTCAATTAAAGTGTTCTAAAAAGTCTATCTTAAGCTATGACACAACTTTGAAATTCCACTTCATGACTCAATTGTAATTATGCATATATCATCTACTAATATCTAAATGAGGATTCTAGGTAATCTAGTTAAGTGTTTGGTAGGAGACAAGCCTCGACAATGGGATTTTATATTGGCACAAAAGGAGTTTGCATACAATTGCTCAATGAACAAATCATAAAGTAAGGTGCCTTTTCAAGTAGTGTATGGTACATCCCAATGAAGTGTTAATATTTTTTTGTGAGAGAAAAATGGTTGGCACATAATCATAGAGGTTGAAGAATTTACATAACACATGAAGGAAGCTCATGCATAAGTTGCTCAGAAAAGTGTCTCAACCTTGCTCCTAATGTTAAGTATACAAATAATGCAATTTTTGAACTACGAAATATAAAAGCTCAATTTTTGGGCTATAAAGTATTTTTTGCCAAAATATTTTTTTTGAGTTGTTCAACATTGCTTCCACAAATGCCTCTATATTTTTGAACTCTAATTTAAATTAAAAAAAGGTTCCAATAACCTCCTAGATCAAAATGTATGGCCTCCAAAAGTTGGGCCTCCCGCATTAGAAATGTAAAAACATCTAAGACAAAAAAAATCTTTGTTAGAGGGAATTACATTTGTTGACCAAATTATTACATGTTTTAGATATCATAAGATGTATTTGAATGAATATAATGAAAAATGGAACACTTGATTTGGTTGGTTGGTTATGATATGATTATGACAAGAGGACAAAATATACTAGTTTTAGCCAATGAACTCATCTTGGAATTTAAGTGTTGGTTATATAACTCAGTATTTGGGTGCCACATTTTTAGGTTATTTTAGCTCATTATTTGTAATTACCATTTGATGATTTCAGGCATTATCTCTCTTATTTATTAGGTTCTTGAGATGGAGGTATTGGATTGTTGCTTTGCAAGTATTATAATGCTACTAGAATTTCTTAATATTTGTATGATGGTGTTACTTAAGTAAGAAATATACTTGAAATTGTAGTGTAATCTTTATTTCTATAATATAATTGATTCATGCTTTGGAGTGTGTGGTTTTTTACCCAAAATAGTTTCATTCACGTACAACTATGTTTTGATATAATTCTTTACATTTGTTTCTCATTTTTTATACAATTGGAAAGATCTAATTTTTGCACATCAAACTACTCTAATATTAGTTTAGGAAGATTTTTCACATACCTTACTTCCCTTAATCTTTGACTAGAGCATGGTCACCTTAGATTCTAGGTGTTGGGAAGAGATACTTTTCAACTGATCTTTGTTTGAATGGGAATTTTCTCATAATATTTTTAACATTATTGCAAGAAGTGATGGAAAGCACATCCAAAATAAAATGGAAAATTTTTCAGGAACCAACTTTGAGCTTTGGAAACTCAATATGAAGGATTCATGCATAGATAGAGATCTATGGGTTGTAGAACTCAAATCCAAATTTGTTGCTATGTCACAAGAAGATTGAGAAAAATAGATAGAAAAACCAAGGGTCTCATTATACTCTTTTTTCTTTTAATTCAATATTATTGAATGTGCATGAAGAGACCACACCAACACTTCTTTGGAAGAAATTGAGATATTTGTATCAAGAAAAATATCTAGTTAACAAAATATTTCAGAGAGATGAAAGAAAGAATCATAATTATTTAGATGATTTTTATGAAAATTATATTATTGATTGTCATGATGTCTTTTCATCAGTAGTTAAAAGGTGTTTGGTAGTGGTTTATGGGCCATGCAATGCAGGTACTTGGTGAAGAGGGTTTTTTTAATTGGACTACTTTAAGAGATAAAATCGCATGTCTTTTTTTTATTATTTTGAATTTACTTTTTGTATTATTGGAAATGCATAGTTACAATGTTCAATTTTTCTTGTTCTGGACATGACCTAATCTTAACCATGTACCCATTATTCAAAATAGTATTATTCATACCATAGACGAGATTGGTTCAAATCTTGAGGATCCTCACTTTCCTAGACTAGATTTCATGTGTGGTCTTTTCGTGGGTATTTAAAAGATGTTCAGTAGTGGTTTATGGGCCATGCAATGTAGGTACTTGGTGAAGAGGGATTTTTTTTAATCAAACTACTTTAAGAGATAAAATTAAATGCCTTTTTTATTTTGAACTTACTTTTTGTATTATTGGAAATGCATAGTTACAATGTTTATTTTTTCTTGTTTTGGATGTGACCTGATCTTAATTGTGTACCCATTATTCAAAATAGCATTATTTATACCATAGACAAGATTGGTTCAAATCTTTAGGATCCTCTCTTTCCTAGACTAGATTGCATGTGTGGTCTTATCTAGTGTGTTGTGTGTGTGTGTATATATATATATATATATCTTTTCTTGAGAAAATGATCAATCTTATACACCCATCATCCCCATTCCCTCACAAACGCAAATTAAAATATTAAATGAATTATATTTTTAGATCTATAAAAGAGTATATTTGAATTTATCACAAAATATTATTTACATTTGTAGAAGTGGTGGGAACACTTTTTTATAAATTGACAGCATAGTGATGCTACATATGTATCTAACAAACATTTTTTTATTAATTATTATTATTATTATTATTTGGATCTATTTTACTTGAAATGAATACAATCAAAATATGTTTTCAATTAGAGTGTTCTAAAAAGTCTATCTTAAGCTATGACACAACTTTGAAATTCTACTTCATGACTCAATTATAATTATGCATATATCATCTACTGATAGTGAAATGAGGATTCTTGGTAATCTAGTTAAGTGTTTGGTAGGAGACAAGCCTAGACAATGGGATTTTATGTTGGCACAAAAGGAGTTTGCATACAATTTCTCAATGAAAAAATCATAAAGTAAGGTACCTTTTCAAGTAGTGTATAGTACATCCCAATGAGGTGTTAATAATTTTTTGTGAGAGAAAAATGGTTGCACATAATCATAGAGGTTGAAGAATTTACATAACACATGAAGGAAGCTCATGCATAAGTTGCTAGGAAAAGTGTCTCAACCTTGCTCTTGATGTTAAGTATACAAATAATACATTTTTTGAACTACAAAATATAAAATCTCAATTTTTTGGGTTATAGAGTATTTTTTACCAAAATAAATTTTTTGAGTTGTTCAACATTGCTTCCACAAATGCCTCTATATTTTTGAACTATAATTCAAATTAAAAAAGGTCCCAATAACCTCCTAGATCAAAATTTATGGCCTCTAGAAGTTTGGCCTCTCACATTAGAAATGTAAAAACATCTAAGACCAAAAATATTTGTTAGAGGGAATTACATTTGTTGACCAAATTATGGCATGTTTTAGATATCATAGGATGTATTTGAATGAATATAATGAAAAATGAAACACTTATTTGGTGGGTTGATTATGATATGAGTATGACAAGAGGACAAAATATGCTAGTTTTAGCCAACAAACTCATCTTGGGATTTAAGTGTTGGTTCTATAACTAGGTATTTGGGTGCCACATTTTCAGGTTTGTTTTAGCTCATTATTTTGTAATTACCATTTGATGGTTTCATGCATTATCTCTCTTATTTATTAGGCTCTTGATATGGGGCTATTGGATTGTTGATTTGCAAGTATTATAATGCTCGTAGAATTTCTTCAAATTTGTATGTTGGTGATACTTAAGTAAGAAAATGTACTTGAGATGTAGTGTAACCTTTATTTTTGTAATATAATTGATTCATGCTTTGGAGTGTGTTGTTTTTCACCAAAAATAGTTTCCTCCACATACAACTATGTTATGATATAGTTCTTTTTATTTGTTTCTCATTTTTGGTACAATTGGAAAGATCTAAATTTTGCACATCAAACTACTCTAATATTAGTTTAGAAATAATTTTCACATACCTTACTACCCTTAATCTTTGATCAAGGCATGATCACCTTAGATTTTGGGTGTTGGGTAGAGACATTTTTCTACTAATCTTTGTTTGAATGGGAATTTTCTCATAATATTTTTAACATTATTGCAAGAAGAGATGGAAAGCACATCAAAAATAGAATGGAAAAGTTCTTAGGAACAAACTCTGAGCTTTGGAAACTCAATATGAAGGATACATGCATGGATAGAGATCTATAGGTTTTAGTACTCAAATCCAAATTTGTTTCTATGTCACAAGAAGATTGAGAAAAATAGTGATAAGGGTGAAGAATAATAGGGTAAACCCAAATACATGAGCAAGAGGATAGAGCACTAATTTTTTCAAACTAAATCACTACAATTATGTGTAATAAGATGCAAATAACATTCAGAAATGATACCTAACTATTATAGCAACTATGAGGGAAGTTTTTAGAGCATAAAATGGTGTGTACCTTGTCAAAAACTTGTTGCTTTTAGGCTACATGGGATTCATTCGCCTTCAATGGCAAATGGGTCCCTGTTAGGGTTTCTGAAACTGAGATCAAGGTCATGTTCCTTGATTTATGCACTCTCAGATTCTCTATTATCAACTTTTGGAAGTCTATAGATAATTATGTAGCTTCAAATCTTTGATTTTTCACTTTAGATGACAACTTTTGCAACTTTGACAATTTTGCTCCAAACTTGCTCCACTAGATCTTCAACCTATAAATCTGTAAACACACATTCAAAGGAAGAAAAAATTGTTGTTTATTAGTGAATGGGGGTTTACCTCAGTCAAATCCATTGTAGGTAATTAAAAAAAATGATGAAATAAAGGAATGGAGCATGAAACATGAAATATGCAATTGATATCACCTTGGATGATGTCTTGTGAAATAAATCTACAAACTAGCATGTAGTGGCCATGAAGAATGTAGATCTTGGATCCTTGAATATGATGTGAACAATGCTTGCAAGTAGATCTTCAATGTTACATCCACTTCTTAGCTTAGCAACATGAATGAATGCATCAAACCCTTGTCATGATGAGATG
The DNA here is from genome assembly GCA_007258455.2 of Sequoia sempervirens. NCBI lineage: Eukaryota > Viridiplantae > Streptophyta > Pinopsida > Cupressales > Cupressaceae > Sequoia > Sequoia sempervirens. The sequence goes on from VDFB02000003.1 coordinate 130,779,231, forward strand.
ATCTTGAATTGTTGTAATAAACCCTTGAAATCTACCTTGAAATGCCTTATGGATATTCTTGAAATGCTCTATAATTCTCTCTTGAAGTTGCTAGGATGTCTCCTAAACTTGCTAGATCTTGTTAGGAGAAACAATGTGAATTAATCCCTTATTTATACTAAATTAGGAGATTAACCCCAAAATTCAATCAATTAAGGCTAACACTAGATTTGGAAGTAAACTTTATTAAATTCCTGCCATAATTAAATTTGAAAAGGGGGTCTTGATTAAGGGAGGATGGCTCACTTTTCTAGGACCTAACCCTAGGGGATGGAAAGCACATTGAAAACCCATTTCAAATCAACTCAAAGAGGGGGGTCCTATTAAGGAGGATCCATTCACCACCTAGGGAAAATGGGTCCTGGTACCATTTTCCAAGACCTAACTTTTCCCAATTAAATGTTATATTATTTAAATCATAGTTGTCGGGATAGATCTTCGAGAGGTGTCATAATTAAGGCTTAAATTTGAATTAAATGGGGTTAATTACTCCAATTAACCACAATTAATTAAGACCACCCTAGATAAATGTGAAAGTGATTTACAACACTTTACAACACCTAAATAAGGTACAAATTTAAATACATTTTATTAAGAAGGGGACCATTAAGCTTAATTAAGCAAATAAATCCTAGAAAAGTGTGAAAGTGTGTTACAACACTTCACAACACCTTTGCAAAGGATCAATTAAAGCATGTTTTAATCAAATAAAGGTGCTAGAATGATGTGAATGTGTGCAACACATTACAACACTATTCCAAGACACCATTAATTTAGTTTTAATGTTAATTATCAAACCAAGTAAGGGAAAAAGGCTACTTTTTCCATTACTACAAATAGATAGAAAAACCAAGGGTCTCATTATACTCTTTTTTATTAATTCAATATTATTGAATGTGAATGAAGAGACTACACCAACACTTCTTTGGAAGAAATTGAAATATGTGTATCAAGAAAAATATCTAGTTAACAAAATATTTCTAAGAAATAATTTTTGTAAGATGGAGGATGGTTGCTCCATGTTCGAACACCTAAATGTGTTTAACATGGTTGATATCCAATTGCACTCCATCAAAGTTAAAAATAAGGACTACGGTCATTACATAATTTTTCTATATTTTTTTCTAGATTCATAGGACCACCTTGTTATGCCCATTGGGAGCACTACCACCTGATTAAAAATGGATGATGTTGTGGCATTATTTATTTTTGAAGAGATGAAAAAAAGAATCCTAAATCTACTAAGGAGGTCCTAATTGTTCATGGTAGATAGAAATAAAAATTAAAGAAAAAGGATAATAAGGAAGACAAGTCTACATCTAAATATCATGAGAGATCCATATATCCTAGTAATTCTAAGGTAAAATATTGAAACTACAACAAGAATAGCCATTTATAAGGGACTATAAAGAGGGGAAAAAAGAGATGTTTGATGATGAGTCCAAGAAGTTCTCCCAAGATGATGTTGATGTATTTATTATGGAATTGGCTACACATGCATTAGAAGGTGTATGGTTGATTGATTCTAATGCATTTTTCAACACGACCTCGCACAAAATATGAAAAATATGATGGTAGATAGTTGTACCTTGGAGATTCTATGATTCTCATCTAAATATTATTGGAAATTGAAATTTTTGAATCATTTTCTAGATGGATGAGTGACAAAGATTAATAGTGTAATATATTTCCTTGTTTTGGTATAGAACCTAATTTTTGTAAGTAAATTGAATAACTTGAGTGTTCTTTTTTTTCTTACTTAGAGGGTGCAATATGGATAGATATGTTATGATATTTGTTAAGGGTATTAGAATAGGAACTTTATTTTAGCTAGATCCATGTGTACCTCAATACAATATTTCTTTTGTTCATGCAATGAAGATATCTATAGAATCTTCACCTTCACCATTGAAATTAGTAGCAAAAAAGAGTGTTGCATCCACTTTCGATGGTCATGCTTTTTGGGTACCAAAGGGTGCTCATTTTTTGGAAACTAAGATTATTGTAGATAAAACTATGGTATAGAAACAAAGGATAGGTCACCTTGGTGAGAAGGACCTAAGGACCTTGAAAAATAAAAACCTTGTTGAGGGGCTAATTTTTTTTAATCAAAAGGAAAGAGGCCTAAATATATTAATGTATAATATATAGTTGCATTTTCATATTAAGGAGCCAAAGGATAAAATTATTCGGTATATAGATGGCCAACAACCATGATTACAAAAAAACAAAATGCTCCTACATATAGATGGCCAATGACCATGATTACAAAATAACTCATATGGGGAATGTTGACATGAGTGTTGCACATGCACACCAATAGGAAAATAAATTATCACCCAAAGAACATGGGAACCTACCTTTCTTGAAAGATCCACCAGGAACACCTAAATCTAAAGGTGATCTCAGTTGATCCCAAGGCTCAGGAATGTCAGGTCTTGATGCACTAGGTTCACTCAGGGTTCGTTGTGTAAATTGATGTTAATCACAAGGGGTCTATGGTTTCTTGGGCTTACTAGTATCCAAAGGATCATAACAAAGGGTAAGTCGAATCAAACATGCATCGCTTCACAACTTCATGAAAATAAAAGATTTTCATGAAATATTTCATGAATTCAAATTATTTGTAAAGAATCAACAAATTTAACATAAATTTCTCTATAACTTCTTAAAATCTAAATATTGGAAGGAATACTCCATGGATTTATCATTTTTAAAACATTTTTTGAAAATATTTAACACCTACTATAAAAAAAAGCATTAAAGATCCTAAAATTTAAGGTTCTCCCATTTATTATCCATGCATACACCATGAAATAAACTAGATGAAAAAACCACCCTATACTTCACTAGATTGCTTCATAGCTAGGCATGTAATAATACAAGAACTTTTAAGAAACATGAGATTAGTTGCCACCAAATAGTGTCAATGTGCACCCAAATGTAGTGCAACACATAGGTTTTTTTGATAGGAACAATAAATCAACTACATAAGATTTTTTATTAGGAAATAGCTTCAAACTAGATTTGATATTAATAAAATTCAAATGGAGCATACAAGTTTTTATATTGGAATGGTAACAAAAATAGGAAAAATAAATAAAATTGGTAAGAGTTCCAATTTTAAGTCTTCGTAATTCTACAAATTTTGAACTTAACTAAAGAAATAACAACCCTCGGCCTTTTATAAGAACAAGGAAACCAAGGAGTTCCAACATAACACATGGAAGAGAATCAAGGGAACAAATCATATAGTAGCACGTGGCATATGATAGTTGGCACATGAATATTCTGGAATAAGTCACCAGATATTTGGACTTCCTTGAGTAGTTAAAACCTTTTTAAGACTCGGGTCTCTGGGACACAGGTAACTTCACAAAAAATGCAAAATGACTAGCACTTCTCTTCAAAATCTTTGGGACCGGTCAACTTACATTGGGTTCAGGAATAAGTTTGCAAATTCATTTCAAGAAATTCATCATCACATTTGTGCATAAAAACCCCAAGCTTCCATTACCTGATCATGAGCACTTCTTCACTGGATATCCCATCCATGGACTCATCTTCTCCTTTCTTCTACTGATACTCCTGAAAAAGCAATTAACACCCAATTTATATGTTCCCTTGGAACACTATATACCATTTTCCAACTGTACTTGTGCCTTGCATATTCTTTTGCTACTTTATTCACAACTTCATTCCTCTACAAAATTTCTCTCATACTTGTTCATGTGATTTTCTACATTTTATCACCTCATCAATGAATTCTTGACTTAGAGACTAAATAGGGTCTTTATTTATCTTCTCAATCCATCCTCTGAAAGATTTTACTTTTGCATCATCCTGTCCCATCTTTCTAGTGTCACAAATTTGTTGTCCCAATATCTCGATGAGATTTAAATCCTTATCCATGAGATTTTTTCTCTTCTCAATGACCTTTTCCAATCCATTTACACATTGCAGCAAAGTGTCACTTTCTCAACTCAATTGCAATTTCCACTTTTCCAACATTGGAACTTCCTATTATGTAATCACCTTTTCTCTTATCAACTCTTGGACTTCTACCCTGAGAACTACCTTTAACCACTACATTTCTATGTCACTCTGCTCCTTGAGGTCTTTGCACTCATCCATAAGCCTTTTGGACTTGTCAAACCAACGGTATGCCTCTTTACACTTACCAATTGCCCCCCTTATTGATTCTTCACCTTGTTGCACCAAATGCTTTATCTAGTCTTCAAACACATTCATTTTATGCTTCATCCCTTCAATGGAATCTACTTGTTCTTTTGGCATCAACACTAGATTTTTCAGTAATTCAATCAGTGACTAACTGGGTTGAGCTATAGCTCTAATAAAATTATCTAAGTGAGAAACTCGTTCTTTTAGTTCTTTATTATTATTTTTATCCTTCCTCATGCACATAACTATCCCTTCCAAATTCATTATCATATCTTCCAATTCTTGCTCCCATGAGGAATGTCTTAGGTTGATTGTAGTAACTTGATATTCCCTACCCACTACTTCATGCTTATCTTTTTCTCCTATAGAAGTTGCTTTTGGAGTCTTCCCTCCATCTAAATTTTGCTTAACAACATGTCTAACCCTTGCTTTAGCATTAGGCTTAGGGGTTTCCATCTCTTGTACTAAACTTCTGAAATTTAGAGGCACTAACTCCACTTCCACTGGTGGAGCCAATTTCTTGACCAACCAATCAGGTGCTTCTTCATTTTTCCTCACCTCTTCATGACTCTACTCTCATCAATCAGAATGCTTAGGAAAATTCTTCCTTCCATTTCCAACATGAACCCTACCACCAAGTGTACTCCATTGGTAACCATGTTCCTAGTACACTAGCTGGCATATGGTTGTTGGGTCCTCCAAAAAAAATTATGTTTATTAAAACCTCCCAGATGGGTATCTATTATCATCCCATAAGTGGGTACCTCTTGTGAGATAGGAAATTCAAAATCCTTCTTAGGTTTCTTCTTCCATGAAGTTCTCATGTATCCTTCAATTTCTTGCATGATTAGCATATATATGCTCTGTATACGAATTAGGGCTATTTCTAACTAGACATTGTTGAACAAGACAATTGAGAAAGGGGTGCATTAGTTGTAAAAAACTTTAACTTTTAAAACTTTTCACCAGACATTAAATCAATCACAAATCCTTTATTTTGCTAATCTGATTGATCATTAAGTGCAAAGGCAGAAACTGAAAAACATCACACATAAACAATAACACCAAATTTACATGGAAAACCCAATAAGGGAAAACCACAGTGAGGATTAGCTCATAATATAGAGAATATCAAAATTGATTACAAAGGCTCACTGCCAGAGGAGATTCACTGCCAAAACAAGACTCACTATCTGGATTAGGACTCAATATCCAAACAAGGGTTAACCACCCAAAGGGATCATTACCACATAGATACAAAGAAGATAGAAGAGATATGTTACAGAGAGAAGACAATCTCAATGCAACAAATATTCCACCACAATTCACTCAACAAATTGCAAACATGCTTGAATCTTAGAGTACATCTTTAGTTCACTGCTTCTAGAAACTCATCATTTAGACTTCGCACTAATCTGCACCAACTCACATTACTTACACACTAAATCACATCTATATTCTCTATATCTTTGCACTTTATTTTCACTAATATCTCATCCTATATTTATACCATCTTCAACTTTCCAAAGTTGGCCATACACCATTTTTATTTAAAAATTCAAATTAGGTCAGTGCCAAGACATTCTAGGGTGGAATTAGAATGAGGGCGACCCAAACACACACTTCAAAACACTTCCATAAGCTTTGAATGTAGTGTTAAACACAAGGTCGTCCAAACCAGTGTTAAAAACATAAATCAATTAAGCACATGCATCCTTAGCACGATCCAATAATTCCAAATAACAAAATTATCTTCAACATGATCATATCACCTTAACTCTAGAACCAAAATTCATAAGACTCAAACAAGAAGAAATATGGAGCAACTACATTTCTCCCAGACCTCAGCCAGATACCCTGAAAAACACAATTCACAACTGGTGAACATAACTCGCATTGTACAATGATCCAAAAGCAAAAATTTTGGATATAACAACTTCCAACCACCATGATCAACATATCTGAACCACACAAACATAGGAGAAAATCTCAGAGAAAAACTTAGAGCAAAAATTGAACACTTGCAGCCTTTCTTCATTACAATTTTCTCAATTTCCTCAATATATATATATATATCCAATAACCTGTATCCAAGACAACAATGACAACAACAACTAGTTGAGAACTAGTTAACCAGTTGACATCAATGACAACACCTTCATCATACTTCCTTCATACTTGCAAAAATCTCCCCCTTTCTCATTCATGGAAACAAATGATGTTAGAAACCATCAAAGACAACATGCTTTCTCATGATTTTACTTTCCCCCCTTATTAGATACTCTTTTCACATCTTTCTCTCTTCTTCTTTTCTCTTCACATATTTCTCTCCCCCTTTGACATCAAAGGAAAAGGCATAGGATGTTTTACATTGATTTCTCCTTTGACATCAAGAAAAAAATACTCTTTCAACTCATAACACTACCTACTCCCCCTGAGAGGTAGCCACCAAAACATTAGTCTAGAAGAAAGATAGATCCATAGATCCACTAAACTAATGCATCTCCATATGCATCTAGTTCAATAAAGGAGGGGAAATAACCCCTAACTTCTCCCAGAGATACTCAAAAGTATCTTTAGGAAGAGTCTTCATAAATATGTCAACTACTTGATCCTTCGTTGGCACATACTCAAGTTTTACTTCATTCTCCATGACCTTCTCTCTTAATAAGTGATACCTAATAGATATATACTTTGTCCTTGAGTACATCACTGGATTCTTTGAAATGTTAATTGCACTTGTATTATCACAGAAGATAGAAATAGGATCATCATATATTACTCTAATATCTTTCAATGCCTATCTCATCCACAAAACTTGTGTACAACAAGATGCAACAGGAATATACTTAGCTTTAGTAGTAGATAAAGAAATTGAATCTTGCTTTTTACTCAACCAAGCCACCAATCTGCAACCAAGAAAGAATGCACCACCACTTGTAATCTTGTTGGAACACAATGATCTACTGAGAGGGGGGTGAATTAGTAGATATTAAAAATTTAGCTCTTAAAACCTTTTGTGCAAACTATTCTCTTTAACCTTTAATATGTAGATATTAATCATGTGATACAAAAATATGCATGCACAAAGAAACATCACATAACACCAAATATACATGGAAAACCCAATATGGGAAAAACCATGGTGACAAAGCCTGCTTGAGTCTACTACTCAAATCCAAGGTCACAATCTAAATCTCTGTTACAATGCTTTTAGGGCTACAACCAAAGGATGCAACAACGCCCTAATTTAGAAGCCACAACTTCAAGGAAACTACAATCTCGTGTTCTGAGCCATGACTTAGTATAATAAGAACAATCTCAAATATGCATAGACTTGGTTCTACAAAACCTGAGATGCATCAATACATATAATACATTGTTGCCCTTACTGCAACTTTATGCTACTAAAGCTACACTCTCAGCAACACACACCTATTCTACTCTCTCCTCTGCACATAGAACAATCACTATTCTACCTTGCTACTCTTCTCTTCTTTCCCCTTCTGCAATAACTCATACAGCTGCACTATACACTCTCTTCTCTCTCTGTCTCTACTACACGCATAGTAAACATACTTCTATTCAACACCCTATGCACTTGCTGACCTCACACACACACACAAAAGATACAACTGCTGTTTTTTCTCACTATTCATGCATACTAACTATAGACCTCTTACATCAAGAATATTTGATTGTCTTCTTTCTCCACCAACCTATAATCTCTACCTTGAGATTCTCTCAACCATCCAGATCATCTCCAACTTACTATTAGGGTTTTCTTCATATGCTAACTTCACCAACAAGCTACCTATACATCAAGCTACACATAACTGTCTAGCTCATCTTTAATTCATTTGATAGGGTCTATCAGATATCTTCATTGTCACTCTACCTCTACATCAAAATGATTTCACATTTAATTTTATTACAGAGAATTTTCCTCATTCTCTCTATCGAACCCTAAAATCTGATTATGCATTCAATGCATTCTTCTGTTCATACAATCTGATTTGATCTCAATCACTTGTTAGGGTTTACCACATATCTTGCTTTACACCATACTTGTGCATTGAGCCTCACAACATTAAATTATGTCTCAGAAGTTTTGCTAAGAATAGCAACCTGTGAAACCCTAGAATTAGATATGTATTAAATGCATTCTCTTGTTCAATCAATCTATTTCGATCTTGATCACCTCTATAGTCTGCTCTACCGCCTTGAAGATCAAATCTTCATTTAATTGGTCACTTGGTGTAGTTAGACCAATTAACTCCTTCCTCTGTGTCGGTCACCAGATGAAACCCTCTTCACATAGAGTTAGTCGTTTCAGATTTCTTCATTCAAATCTAGGTTGTCAATCTACTAACTTTGCACTATGATCCTGTGTTCTTTGCTCATCATTATATCTTTAAACTTTTTCATTAGATCAAATACCTTTAATCATGCACCATTGATCTCCACTGACTGATGATCACCGTTGGATCAATCACCTTTTGATCTCCATTGCCAGTCTCCTTCATACATTGCTTTCCATATGCAGGGTCCACCATTCTAGCTCACTGCCACACAATTCACAACAAGGATGTGAATTGCACAATCATCCAATTGATAATCACCATTTACTTATACACGTCACCACCTATCCTTATTAACCTATTGGGTCCCACTTAGCTTATTGGTCCATCATGGAAGAATGGAACATCAAAACCACATGTCACTATCCACTATTGCTTCTTGCCATGTGTCATCCTTTCATTTTCTTTCTTACTGTACCATCAATGCACATCATCCTCATCTTACCAAGTCTCACTGCCACATTCACTTTACTAGGTCCCACTGTCGACATCATACTCCTATCACCTAGTCACTAAAAACCTGAACCTCAGAACCTCATGTTGGAGGTTATGAAGTTCTTAAAACCCACAACACACCGACAATAAAGAGAACCTATGAAACTCCTTTCAAAGTGACTAACTCAATTCGATGAAAACAACAACACCCAATACATCATTCCAATGTGGGGTCCACATGTTGTCATCACATATCCACGTCATTTCCATGTCATAGCTCTGGAATCCACAACAAGGATGTGGATTACCATTTACTCAATCCCATCATGCCATGTGTTTGCATTGTCATTATGGTTGGGTCCCACATGGAGTGCTTCCTTCCTTCTTATTGCTTCATTGCTTAGTCGCCATAAATTTGAACTTAAGAAGAGGTTATGAAATTTTAAAATTATGTGACATATTGATAACAAAGAGAGCCTTCTTCCTTATCACTCCATTAGCTAAGTCACCAAGTCAGGAGGTTATGAGACTCTAGAATCTCATGACATAGGTTAGAAAATCTTGGAATTCCGCGACTCCATTCACTTTTTCCGAACTGATGGTAATGTATATCCTTAAGCTCTAGTCAGAGTGGCTGGTCACCCTCATGACTTTAATGACATAAGTTGCAACTAATGCAACCGATAACCGCTGATACTAGGTTAACAACAAAATAGAACATTTTGAGGATGCCATGATTGCAAAAACATTAGGGTTTATCTATAAACCTTAATATCACCTGAGAATAGAATTAATTATTTTTTGGTGACGTCCATCACTTTCTCAACCTGCAAAGCACATCACTGGAATGCTCTTGAAAAACCCATCATAATTCTCCATTAGGACCACTGCTCTCTCATCCATCTTCTGTCATCATGCCAACAAACTCCTTTTCCCGATTCATCCTTTTGAAATTAATGACAACAATATGCACTTCAGCACAGGATCAACACACTTCTCTAATCCCCTTTTGACATCAATGATAACATATTCCACCAATCTCCCCCTTTGTCATTGATGGAAAAACTTAAATGCTCAATGATACGAATTAATCAATTCAACATTTGTACCTGTATCATCTTTACTTTCTCCTTCTATTGCTGCTTTCTCCAATGCTCCTCTTTGTGCATTTGCATGAATTTCTCTCTCTTGCTTAGATACTTGAGCATTTTTGTACTTTCTCTCTTGCTTAGATACTTTATCCTTTTATTGCTACTTTCTCCAATGCTCCTCTTTGAGCATTTGCATGACTTTCTCTCTCTTGCTCAAATACTTGAGCATTTGTATAATTTCTCCCCCTTTGACATCAACGGAAAAGGGATCACTCCTCTTGAAATTATTCTAATATCCTCCTTGGAAATTCCTTCTCCTTTGCTCATCCTTATGAGCATCTTCATAGTTGTCTCTCTTATGCTCTACTTTGAGCATTTCTCATTTATTTTCCCTCATGCTCAATTCTTTTGAGCACTTGCTCATCCTTTCTCCTCTTCACTATCTCAGGTCACCATACTGTTATAGCCTTCACTTCTTAGCATGGAAAAAGGAATTTTCTCCCCCTTTGACTGATACAAATTGAAAAAAAAAAAAAATTTCTTGTACTAATTGTTGTATTCGACCTTCCTACTACAATGACAATACCATATGCTTCAACTGCTCTATACCAATAAAAAAATACTTGATGCTAGTTGAAGTTCCATTACATACTCAGTGCCAATCAGGTTTGATATCAATTATAGATATTATGATTCATGCTTTGTGCCAATTGAATCATATACTTGACACCAATTGATGATAACATGTCCTGATACCGATTATTAGTCTGATACCAATTGTGAATGTGTTCACTTTATGCTATGTATGAATTGATATCTTGGACTACACTGTATCAAGTATAACATTTATTTGATACCTATGGCAGCTCTCCCTTAGAGCTTGCTCCATACTCTTCTGCTAGTCTACTCATGCATTTGCATTAGTCCAAATTTTGCATTTCTTCTATACTAGCTAAACTGATCATACAATTGATTTGCTAACTAAAGCAACTCCCCTTGAGATCATGCAACATTTTCTTCTTAGAAAACTCGACCATTTGCTTCCTTTTGGGCTATGTACCAACTAGACTATTCTAAACAAATTTATAATGGTCTGATACCAATTTGAAAACAATATACATAGAATAGTTTCCTCTTAGCCATAACTCTTCCTCTTGCAGGAAAGAAGCATTTCTCTTGATAGAGTATCTACACCACCTTTTCTTCAATAATTGATATCAATTTCTACAACAAACTCTCCACCATCTGCTAATTTTCTTACACCTTGACATTCATTTCAAGGAGCAAGAATGTGACCATAAATCTACAGCCATCAAGTCGTTAGAAATTTGTAAAACATATTTTACCTGACTTGATCTCCTTCTTCATTTCCAAGGGCTGATGAAACACCAATTTAGCTCCTCTTGGACTCATGCCCCATCACTACAAATTAGTGGTGTGAGGAAGAAGTAGCCTCATGGAGCGCAGCCTGCAAGTCTTTCTCTCTCCAAACAATCTTGTGCACCTTCTCTGATATATTAGCCTTCTTCTCTACATCATGCAAACACATGTTCACTTTAGAGGACATATTCTTCTTTGTATTCTTCCTCTTTCTCTATACTACAAGTCTTACAAGATCTAGTCTGCAGTCTTTAGCTATGTGACCCAAGTTGTCACACTTGTAGCATACCACATGTATATTCCTTACTAGAGTAGATGAATTTCTATCTTCATATTTTGTACTCCTTCTAGGCGCAGCTCTACATTCTCTAGCCCTAAGACCAAACTGATAACATGTATAATAGTAACCATTAAAACATGGGAAGTACCTGGTCATATCATTCCTTTGAACAGGATGAGGAGGTCTTCTTTGATTTGACATCTTTGCATATCTCATCCTTGGGGTTCCATTCTCATCAGATCCCATAATATTTTTTCCTTTTCTTTGATACCTTGGAACTGATTTCTTCATCTTCTTCCTTACTGTGGTCATCTTCATTTGATAAGAAAAGTTTGAATAATTATTCCTTCTCTTGTTTGCAACAGGTCTCTCTTCATCTTCAACTCTCTTCTTATTGACAATGGTTTTCTTTTCTTCTTTTGATTTCTTCACTCCAGTAGTGCCTTTCTCTAACTTTCCATTTCTAGAGGTACTTTCTCGAGAGCAACTTGTGCAGGCTTCCTCTTCCATTATGCAACATCCTTATTTTACTTTAAATTTATCATACAAGTTTGTAGAAGTACTGGTAGAGAAACTCATTCCTTTCTCAAACCCTAGGACAATTTTTTCTTTGGGTATTGATGGCTTTTGTGATTTCACTAATTCATCAAGTATCTCAGAGTCATCTTTCAACTTCAGGCCTTTTTCAATCTGCTCTTTAGCAATTGCTAAATCTTTTCTCAAGGCCTCTACTTTCAACTTTATGCACTCTTCTAATTTAGATTGTAGTTCATTCTGAACTACATATTTTTCTCTTCTTTCTTCTTCCACCTCAATCTTCAAGCAGATCACCATCTGATTAGATTCTTCAAGACTATTATTCATCTTTTCTATCTATTCTTGTGCATTCAATTTTTTTCTTCATTTTCTTTTCTCAATTTCCTAATCTTATTCAAAGCACTAATGAGTTCTCCTTCTATTTCTACTCCTTCATTATTGAAGGTTTCATCTTCTTCATCTCTATCAAACCTCTCAATCTCTTCATCAAAGATTGTTGGAAATGGGTCAAACCCATAGAAACTTTCATGTTCATCATCTGATCAACCACTAACATCAAATGACCCATTTTCTTCACTTGCATGAAAATTATTTTTACTATCCTTTTCCTTATCAGAATCATTTACTTCATCATAAAAAAATTTAGAAACAAAATGATTGTGATTACCTCTATGTTTCCTCAAGCCATTTCTTGATCTTCTGAAGGAATCAACTTGCTCTTCACTGGGATTTTGTGATCCAAAGGTAGATGTTTCTTCTTCATAACTTCTTGTTGCAAGTTCACTTGTACTTAGATTTTAAAATTCACTTTCATATTTCTGAGTCAATGCCTTCATTTCTTCTTTACCATCCTCTTCATACATTCTCTTCAACTTGTTCTAGACTTCATGTGTTGGTTGACTATGCATGACTTTAACCAATACAAAACTTGATAGTCCATGAAGAATTATATCTCTTGTTGTAGCATTATCCTCATATGCCTTCTTTTCAGAATCAGTTATTGGAGGTACAACAGGAATTGTATATCCATTTATAATTGACATCCAAACATTAAATCCTATGGATCCCAAATATCCTTCCATTAATGAGCTCCAAAAAATATATCTTGATCCATCAAAGATAGGTCCATCATATGCAAGTAAACTTTCTTGACTAACCATTTTGTTCACTCTACCAAGATCTACCTGAGCTGATTCAGCTTCTCCTAGGGAACCTAGTGCTTTAATACCAATTGTTGGAACACTGATCTACTGAGAGGGGGGTGAATCAGTAGATATTAAAAATTTAGCTCTTAAAACCTTTTGTGCAAACTACTTTCTTTAACCCTTAATGTGTAGATATTAATCATGTGATACATAAATATGCATGCCCACAAAAAAAATCACATAACACTAGATATACATGGAAAACCCAATATGGGAAAAACAACGGTGACAAATCTTGCTTGAGTCTACTACGCAAATCTAGGGTCACAATCCAAATCTTTGTTACAATGCTTTTAGGGCTACAACCAAAGGATGCAACAACACCCTAATTTAGAAGCCACAACTTCAAGGAGACTACAATCCCCTATTATGAGCCACGAATCAGTATAATAAGAACAATCTCAAATATGCATAGACTTGGTTCTACAAAACCTAAGATGCATCAATACATACAATACATTGTTGCACTTATTGCAACTTACTTTATGCTACTAAAGCTGCAATCTCAACAACGCACACCTATTTTTCTCTCTCCTCTGCACATAGAACAATTACTATTCTACCTTGATGCTCTTCTCTTCTTTCCCCTTCTGCAGTAACTCATACATCTACACTATACACTCTCTTCACTCTCTACCTCTACTACACACACAGTAAACATACTTCCGTTCAACACCCTGTGCACTTGCTGACCTCACACACACACATCAGATACAACTATTGGTTGTTCTCACTATTCATGCATAATAACTGCAAACCTCTTACATCAACAATATCTTATTGTCTTCTTTCTCCACCGACCTGCAATCTCTACCTTGAGATTCTCTCAACTGTCCAGATCATCTCTAGCTTACTATTAGGGTTTTCTTCATATGTTAACTTCACTAGCAAGCTACCTATACATCGAGCTACACACCACTATCTAGCTCATCATTAATTCATATGATAGGATCTATCAAATATCTTCATTGTCACTCTACCTCTGCATTGAGACGATTCCACATTTAATTCAATTACAGATAATTTTCCTCATTCTCTCTGTCAAACCCTAAAATTTGATTATGCATTCAATGCATTCTTCTGTTCATCTAATCTGATTTGATCTCAATCACTTGTTAGGATTTACCACATATCTTGATCTACATATACTTGTGCATTGAGCCTCACAACATTAAATTATGTCTTAGAAGGTTTTCTAAGAATAGCAACCTATGAAACCCTAGAATCAAATATGTATTAAGTGCATTCTCCTATTCAATCGATCTGATTCGATCTTGATCACCTCTGTAGTTTTCTTCATCGCCTTAAAGATAAAATCTTCATTTAATTGGTTGCTTGGTGCAGTTAGATCAAATTACTCCTTCCTCTGTGTCAGTTACTAGATGAAACCCTCTTCACATAGAGTTAGCCATTTCAAATTTCTTCATTCAAATCTAGGTTGTCGATCGAGTGACTTTACATCACGATCTTGTGTTCTTCATTCATTATTATATCTTTAAACTTTTCTGTCAAATTAAATACCTTTAATCATGCACCGCCAATCTCCATTGACTGATGATCACTATTGGATCAATCGCCTTTTGATCTCCATCATCAGTCTCCTTCATACATCACTTGCCATATGCGGGTTCCACCATTCTAGCTCACTGCCACACAATTCACAAGAATGCTATGAATTGCACAATCATCCAATCGATAATTTCCATCTTCTTATAAATGTCACTACCTATCCTTATCAACCTATCGGGTCCCATTTAGCTTATCACTCCATCATGGAAGAATGGAACATTAGAACCACATGTCACTATCCATTATCGCTTCCTACCATGTGTTATCCTTGCATTTTTTTTCTGACTATATTGTCAATGCACGTCATCCTCATCATACTAGGTCTCACTGCCATGTTCACTTTACTGGGTCCCACAGTCGACATCATACTCCTATCGCCTAGTCACTACAAATCTAAACCTTAGAACCTCATGTCGGAGGTTACGAAGTTCTTACAACTCGCGACACACTGACAATAAAGAGAACCTATGAAACTCCTTTCAAAATGACTAAGTCACTTCGATGAAAACAACAACACCCAATACATCATTCCAATGTGGGGTCCACATGCTCTTGTCACATATCCATGTCATTGCCATGTCACAACTCTGTAATCCATAACATGGATGTGGATTACCGTTTATTCAATCCCATCATGCCATGTGTTTGCATCATCATTATGGTTGGGTCCCACATGGAGTGCTTCCTTCCTTCTTATCACTCCATCACTTAGTTGACAAAAAATTGAACTTAAGAACCTCTTTGTCAGAGGTTATGAACTTTTGAAAACCCGTGACATATTGATAACAAAGAGAGCCTTCTTCCCTATCACTCCATTAGCTAAGTCACCAAGTTGGGAGGTTACGAAACACTAGAACCCCACGACATAGGTTATAAAATCTTGGAACTCCATGACTCCATTCACTTTCACCGAATTGATGGTAATGTATATCCTTAAAGCTCTAGGTAGAGTGGTCAGTCACCCTCATGACTTCAACGACATAAGTTGCAACTAATGCAACCGATAACTGTTGATACTAGGTGAACAACAAAATAGAACATTTTGTGGATGCCATGATTGCAAACACATTAGGGCTTATCTATAAACCCTAATATCACCTGAGAATAGAATTAATTCATTTTTGGGGATGCCCATCCCTTTCTCAACCTACAAAGCACATGACTGGAATGCTCTCGAAAAACCCATCACAAATCTGCCACTCAATTCACCATCAAGACCACTGCTCTCTCATCCATCTTCTTTCATCATGCCAACAAACTCCTTTGCCTGATTTTCCCTTTTGACATCAATGACAACAATATGCACTTCAACATAGGATCTACACACTTCTACTTTGATCCCCTTTTGACATGAATGACAACATATTCTAACAAATCTTTATGTCATCTACACAACCAACCCAATCTGCATCTGTGTAAGAACTTAGTGTAAAATCATTATCCCTAGGATACCATAACCCATAATCCATAGTGATATTCAAATATTTAAATATCCTCTTAACAATAACAACATGTGTCTCTTTAGGGTGTTCTTGAAATCTATCCACAAGACAAATTGTATGCATGATATCCGGTCTAGTAGTAGTCAAATACAACAAACCTCCAATCATAGATTTGTACATGCTCTGATCAACCTTAGGTGAATCATCATCTTTACTCAATTTGCAACCAATCACCATAGGAGTGCATACCAGTTTGGAACCATCCATCCCAAAATTCTTCAACATTTCTCTTACATACTTTGATTATGAAATAAAGTTCCCTTTCTCTGTTTGATTAATTTGTAGCCCAAGAAATATATTCATCTCACCAAACATAGACATCTAAAATTACTTTTGCATCTTTCAGCAAAAATCTTGCACATTATTTAATTTCCTCCAAAGATAATTTCATCAAGATATACAACCACTATCAAGATCTTGTCATCCTCAATTTTAAAATAAACATTACCATCTGTTGTACCTTTGTTGAAACCTTATTGAGTAAAATATCTGTCTAACCTTGCATACCAAGCTCTAGGAGCTTTCTTCAATCCATATAAAGCCTTCTTCAATCTGCAAACCATATCTGGTTGATCTAACAACTAGAATCCTTATGGTTGTTCCATGCAGACCTCTTCTTCTAACTCACTATTCAAGAATTTAGACGTAACATCCATCTAATAGACCTTGAAATCTTTATGAGAAGCAAACGGTAAAAACATTCTGATATTTTCCATTCTTGCCACCAGAGAAAAAGTCTCCAAAAAATATATACCTTCTACTTCTGAGTAGCCCTTATACACAAGCCTTGTTTTATTTCTAACTACTTCTCTATTCTCATTCAACTTGTTTTTGAATACCCATTTTAATCCAATTATATTTTTGTCAATTTGTCTAGGGACCAATTCCTAAGTTTTATTCTTCTCAATTTGCATAAGTTCCTCTTTCATAGCTTCCATCCAATACTCATCTTTACATGTTTCACTTATGGTATTTGGCTCAATATTAGAAAGTAAACACAAATTTATCTCACCAGTAGTAGCAGCTCTGCTTCTTGTCAATACACCTTTCCTTTTGTCTCCAATGATTTGATTTTTTGAATGATTTTTCTACACATATCTAGGTGTCTTATGGGACACCACTAGAGATTCTTCTTCTTCTTCTTCTTCATTTTGCTTCTCCTATTCTTCCACAACTTCTTCAATTCTTACACAATCAAGTTCATTAGATACATATCCATCAACTTCAATTGCATTCTTCATTTCTTCATAAACCTTTACATTTGTGCTTTCTACAATATTTCTTAGTCTCTTATCAAAACATATGTAAGCTTTTCTCTTAGTAGAATATCCAAGGAAAATACCTTCATCACTTCTAGCATCAAACTTCCCTAAATTTTCTTCATCCCATCTGATATAGCATTTGCTTCCAAATAACTTGAAATACTAAAAAGTAGGAATTCTTCCATACCATAGCTCATAGGGGGCCTTAGTACTATTGGCTCTTGAACTCGATTGAACACATAGAAATATGTGTGAGTAGCTTCTTTCTAGTAAACTTCTGGCAAACTAGCCTCAATAATCATTGATCTAGTAGCTTCTTGAATTGTTATGTTCTTTCTTTCAACAACTCCATTCTGCTGAGGAGTTCTAGGAGTAGATAGCTATATTTTTATTCCATGAACTTCATAAAACATATTAAACTCATGGGAGGTTAATTCACCACCTTTTTCAAACCTCAAGCATTTTATTCTTAAATTCACTTCATTATCTACCATAGCTTTGAATGTCTTGAATCTATCTAATGCATCAGATTTCTCTCTAAGAAAGTAACCCATGTATACCTAGAGTAATCATCAATCAAAAGCATAAAGTACCTTTCACCTTGTAGAATTATCACTCTTGTAGGATGACATAGATTTGTATGAATCAAATCCAGTAGTCCAATAGTAGATTTTTCCTTTGATATAAAGTTGTTTCTTGCTTGCTTTCCAAACTGACAATTCCTACAAATAGCATTAACAGGCTTTGTAATCCTTGGTAAATATCTTACGGCTTGCACTGTACTAATCCTTACAAAGTTATCAAAATTCATGTGACACATTCTTTGATGCCATAACCAACTGTCATTAATCTGGGTCATAAAGCAATGTCCATCAACACCCTTAAGCTAATATATTTCCTTCAAATTTCTTTCCTGCAACAATCATTATTTTAGATCCTTTCTTGATTTCATATTTCTCATCCTCAAATACATTATTGTATCCTTTACTACACATCTATCCAACACTCAAGAGACTATTCCTTAAACCCTTAATATAGTAGACATTATTAGTATTATCCTTGCCATCAAAACTTACTGAACCTATCCCATAGATTTTAGCACCAGTATCATCTCCAAACATAACGAAGCCTCCATCATATTTTTCTAATTTAACAATATTACTCTTATCATTGGTCATGTGATGTGAACAATCATTGTCAACAACCTAGTTGTTATTTTCTTGTTTAACATGTAGGGCAGAGATTATAGTGTCTTCTTCTTTCTTTTTCTCCGTAGGACACTCCTTCACCTATATTTTAGATTTAGCAGAAAGAGGTTCATATTTTATAGCCAAAACAGGCATTCATTATCATCAAAATATCCATAATCAAACTCATCATCATAAATAATAGCATTCTCATTCACATAATATGTTCTATTGATCTTCTTTCATTTGTTTTCCTTCTCAAATCTTTGTTTGTTCCTCTTAGCTCTTTTTGGACATCATGAAGCATAGTGATCGATTCCTCCACAACTAAAGCATTTAAAGGGTAACTTACCTTCATACTTGTCGGATCCTTCTCACAAAATTATCTTCTACTTCATCAAGGTTTTCCTCATCCCGATCTTCAGCTTTAGTAGCCTTGAAAGTAGTTTCCGATTTGGATCCATTTCTCAAATTTGGTTTTCTCATCTCATAAGATGTTAGAGTACTCAATAACTGATATTTAGTATAAGTCTTGTAATCCACATATTCTTCAATAGAAGATACCTTTTCATAGTATGCATCAGGAAGGGTTCTAATAATCTTCTTCACAATCTTGGGTTCATCTACTATAGCGCCAAGTCCTTTCATTTCAGCTACCAACTCATCTACTCTCATTATATAAAATTTAATGTTCTCATCTTTAGACATATGTAGGACCTCAAACTATGCCTCTAAATTCTGCAACTTTGTTTCTTTGACCTTTTCATCTCCTTCAAGCATCTTTTCTAAAGCATCCCAAACCTCTTTAATAATATTCAAATTCTATAATTTAATCAACTTGGAATGTGAAAGACTATTCTTCAAAATGAGCTTCACCTTTTTGTTTGCTTCATGCACCTTTATTTCATCAATTGTACTCAAACCATTAGTTGGCAGAGTATAAAAAATTTATAAGCAGTTTCAACATCATATCCATAATACTCTAGATATCCTTCCATCTATATTTTATAGATACCATAAATTGTCCCATCGAACCTAGGACATTCAAAAGTGATCTTGCTTGCCATATAGGAACTTCCTTAAGTAGTTAAGCTCTTCTCCAAGGAACCAAGTTTTGATACCAATTGTTGAACAAGACAACTAAGGGGGGGGTGAATTAGTTGTAACGAACTTTAACCTTTAAAACTTTCAACAAAAATTAAATCAATCACAAATCCTTTATTCTGCTAAATTGGTTAATCATTAAGTGCAAAGGTAGAAATTGAAAAACATCAAACATACACAATAACACCAAATTTATGTGGAAAACCCAAAAAGGGAACAACCATGGTGAGGATTAGCCAACAATATAGAGAATATCAAAACTGATTACAAAGGCTCACTTCCAAAGAAGACTCACTACCAAAACATGACTCATTGTCCAAACAAGGGTTAACCACCCGGAGGGCTCACTGCCACACAAATACAAAGAAGATAGAAGAGATATTTTACATAGAGAAGATAATTGAAATGCAACAAAGATTTCCACCATAATTCACTCAATCACTTGCAGAAATGCTTGAATGATAGAGTACACCTTTAGCTCACTACTTCTAGAAACTCAACATTTAGACTCTGCAATGATCTACACCAACTTGCATTACTTACACACTGATTTGAATCTATCTTGCTCTATTTATTTACACTTTCTTTTCATCAATATCTCATCCTATATTTATACCATCTTCAACTTTTAAACATATCCAAACTCGACTATACACCATTTGAATTTACAAATTCAAATTAGGTCAGTGCCAAGACATTCTAGAGTGGAATTAGAATGAGGGCGACCCAAACACACTCTTCAACATGCTTCCATAAGCTTTGAATGTAGTGTTAAACATAAGGTTAGCCAAACTAGTGTTAAACACATAAATAAATTAAGCACATGCATCCTTAGCATGATCCAATCCTTCCAGATAACAAAATTATCTTCAACACAATCATATCATCTTAGCTACAAAACATCAAGTCATAAGACTCAAACAAGAAGAAATCCAGAGCAAATACATTTCTCCCAGGCCTCAGCCAGATACTAGAAAAATGTAGTTCACAACTGGTGAATATAACTCACATTGTACAATGATCCAAAAGCCCAAATGTTGGATATAGAAACTTCCAAAAACCATGATCAACATATTTGAACCACACGACCATAGGAGAAAATCCCAGAGAAAAACTCAGAGCAACAATTGAACACTTGCAACCTTTCTTCATTACAATTTTCTCAATATCCTCGATATATACATCTAATAACATATATCCAAGACAATAATGACAACAAAAACTAGTTGAGAACTTATTAACCTGTTGAAATCAATAACAACACCTTCATTAGACTTCCTTCATACTTGCAACATACATTCCTAGCAATTCATCAAAATTATTCACCCACAACCTTTTATTTATTAAATTAGGTTAAATCCAATCAAATTGAACAACATTTCTTTTAGAATTAACTAGAGGAAACATTATTTCGCTAAAGCCAAGAATACATGAAAGAATTTATAGAGCTCAAGGGAAATACCTAATTTCGCCAATAGCAATATTGAACAAACATATGATTAGACTCTGGTATCGCATCCCTTTTATATCTTGATACTAACTTTTCTTTGTGCATCTCGACTGTTGTTTTAATTCATTAATGACCTTCTGAATATGTTACCTTTCACATGGTATTTGTATTATGGAAGCAACTACATGCTTGAGGTGGTGCCAAGTACATGCATTTTTCCACCCTATTTTAATTCCTTAAAAAATGTGCATTAATTATCTTGAAAAAAGGTACAATCATAGCAGGTTAGGGTTCACATTGTGGAGCCTTTGATTTATGAACCATGGCCCACCTTCAAAGAGAAGGTGGTGAGAGAAGATGGCATGGAACGCTTGTGTCACATTTTCCATGATGGACCAAGGCAATTGAGTAAGTGCCTATCTCATACGCTGAAAGACTAGCTAGAAATTAAGAATGAACCATATGACACATGAATCTAGGAGAAAGTTGAGATCATGCTTTTACTTACTGGGTTCAAGGGGATTGGGTGCAAAGGGTACCTAAATGCAAGTAAAAATAGGACCGATATGGTTCAAAAAAACTCAGTTTACAAAACTTTCAGTCTCTAGTTATAAAGGAAAGAGAATCCGAAAAAAAGTTTAGTCAAAGAATGTTAACACATGTGAACTTGGGAAAAAATTCCCCAAGTGAAAAGTAAGCAGATGAAAACTCATTGGGTAAAATGACCTATCGGGCATTACATGAACCTTGCATAATCTGCACTACGCTTAGACTAAAAACACCTGACACATAGAAACCCAAGAATCCAAATAAATAATAAAACTTTGAGGAAACTTAGGATTTATAGAATTTCAAGTTAAGGAGACCACCTATGCAACTAAAAGCCAAGAATTTTGGAACAAGACCTTCATTTTACCATTTCCTCCAAAAGAAACAAGCTAGCGTAAGCAAGAAGCAAAGAGAAGGATAAAAAAAACGGGTCCAAATTTTTTCAAGGATGAAATGGGGTGTTTTGTGAGACCACACAACATGGAGCTAGTTAATTATAAATAGAGGTAGTAGAAAACACATAAAAAACCTAATGGATAGATAGGGAAGACCTAAAAATCTCAAAATACATCATCATTTCACATATTAAGTCGAGGACTATTCAAACTTAAGATTTTGCATTGGTGTAGTTAGAGGTATAGGGAGGTGGGGGACATGTGAGAGTAGGACAAACATAGCCCTACAAACTTTGGAGATTCTCCCACATAGATTTGTGCCAATTTCTTTCCTATGGGCCCAAAGAGCCTCATCCATTTCCACCTCACGTTGGACTTGCAATGCCCACTTATGTGTATGTATGCACACATGTAGCCAAAGTTCTTTTTCAGATCTTTGTGTTTGAAAAGACCCCCCACCAGAGCCTTGCCATTTGGATAGGAAAATGGAAGCTACCTGTGATGGGTATAGCAGGCGAGGTTGTTTCTACATAATTTGTTCCCCTACAATGGCCCTTATCACCATTTCCACCTTTGCATTGTTGATCTTAAATACCTTCTTTAGCATCCTAGATGTTTATGCACCTAATTCTGGATATTCCCATTTGGGAATTAGAACAAGAACCCACTAGTTGAGTGGATGGAGCTCCATGAAAGCAGAACACCTATTTAGAGAGATGAATAGTGGACACTAAATGAATTTTGCACAAACTAGGATAGAGAATTATTGTAACTTGAAAATTGATTTTTGTGAACATTGTGTTTATGGAAAACAACACCATTTTTAATTATATTCTAGTTCTCATAAACCTTTTGGGGTATTGGACTTGATATAGTATGATGTTTTTGTTCCTATTAATGTTCCTTTAATTTTAAAATCTATTTATTGTGTTTCTTTCATTGATGATTATAGTATAAAGAAATGTGTATATTTTCATAGGAGTAAATTTAAATTCTTCTATTAGTTTAAATAATTCATGGGACTTAATAATAATTAATTAGGTGCTTACCTTTTTTTAATCTAAAAAATTCATTATGCGACACCTTAGAGTTCTTGGCTATGAGTCACATGCTCATATGCCTAGGGAAAAGAGAGAAAGTTAGAGAAAAAGGTAATAAAGCATATCTTCATCAGCTATGTTATTGTTGAGAAATGGTACACATTTTGGGATCATATTGCCAAGAAAGTTTTTTTATAGTAGAAGTGTTATTTTTAGAGAAATTAATCCCTCTTCCATTGATTTATAATAAAAAATGGATGAAAAGAAAGATACGGTTCAACTAATCATAAAGGAAAATAAATTTGAACCAAAATCCCACAAAATATCTAAAGAAGAAGAGAGATCAAATAGTTTTTAGAATTTTAAAGAAAAACTAGAAAATCCACCTCACTCATTCAGGACATATGTATACTCCACTTAGCAAAGAAAAAAACTATATATGTATACTCCTTATTGGAGATATATTTTTACTTTTATTATGAGCATTGATGAGCCAGGACTATAAAGGAGGGTATTGGTATAAATGTTATAGATTCCTAAAAAGTGGCCATGAATGAGGAGCTGACTATGTTGAAAAAAGTAATGCATGAGGCTTAGTACCTTTGCCTAATGGAAACAATTTTTTTTGGATGTAAATGGGTGTTTAAAAGAAAATTTACATAGATTCCAATAATAGTTATAAGGAAAGATTGGTTGTGAAGGGATATTCCTACATTGAGGATGTTAAGTGGGAAAAGTGATCCTAGATCTAACTAGTCAATTAGCCTAGATCTACCTTTCCCTTTTCTTTAACATTGAAACATGAACCAAATAGGGTTTTATGATCGGATAACTACCTAAAAAGAGAGACAATCTACCTAATTTTTTTCCTTTTTTGCAAAGAGGGAATATTTGATGAGTTTAATTAATTAACCTAATTTATATAAGCCTAAATTTGAAAATACAAATGATCACATAGATGGAAACAAACAATTACAAAAATGGGTACAAATCTAAGATGTGAAGAAAGAGGGGCATTTAAGGCTAAAAGTTGAGTCTGGAATGTAGGGACAAGGGCATTAGGCACCCTATTCCTATGGCTTTTGGGTGTTTAGTAGCTAGATCACTTAGTCATAGTCTTATTTGTTCTCCTACAACCTATCACTGATAAAGTTTCAGATCTAGATCTAAATACACAAAAAGAGGGGAAAAGGTTTTGTTCCCACCTCCACAATAGCAATGATAATGATGGTATAAATCATGTGCTCTTGGTGAAGAAAAGGAAAAGTAAATAATAATCTATAATAAATAAATAACATAATAAAAATATACCTTGCGTATGAAACCCTTGTTTAAGTGATGTCACACCATAGGTTTCCATAAAGATTTTATGAAGAATGAATGAATTAACTTGAAGAATTGTAAGGGGTTAGTACAAATAACATAATAGAGAGTTATAGAAAGCATTAAGAGAAGAGAGTGCATGTATAGATTCACAGTTTTCACATAATAATTATTCATAATTAATAATAAAACATATTTGATTTTGTCATATGGTTAGCTCAATTGATTAGATAAGAACTAAATTAAAGCAATTAGAAAGATAAATGATCAAATTAGAAGCCATACTCAATTAAATTCAATGAACAACACTAAAAGATTCAATCAAAATCATTAGAGATAGAATTTAAAGAAATTGAATCTAACTAATATGTAAACCTCCCAATCACATTGTGGATTTGAAGCAAACTTGTAGTCCAGTGACGTGGAGTGCTGAAATTTTCCTAATCCATTGTTTAAAAGCTTGATTTAAAGGTGATTGATTCACAAATTATCTCAATTTCTCTCAAATTTCTTAAGAATTACTTAACAATTTAAGAGAGTAAGGGTGCTATGAAGATTTCCAATAGAATTCATGTTGAGAGGCCTTGTTATTTATAGATTTTAAGAATTTTGATCAAAGGTCAAGATTGAAAATGATAACTAGTGGATAAGAGAAGATTAAGGAGGTGAGTGTGGATCAAGGATTAATCAAGTGGCTAATAATCCATGAGGTGTGGATCAATGATTAGATCAAGGGTTCATAATCCATGAGAGACTCAACAATATCCCTTAATTCATGGAATTGTTACAAGTATGTTGCTAGTGTTATCATTGATGTCAATAGTATGGAGATTGTTAGGATTGGTAGTGTTGGAGTTGTTGGTGGTACTATCATTTATGTTGTTAGTAACATGGTAAGTGTCGATATGTTGTTTTTTTATGTCACGTTGATGTCAACTCTAGTGTGTAGATTATTGGTGTTATAGATATTGCATTCATGATGAGAATGTGTTGATGTTGTTGTTGCAGTAACTTCACTTGGTTTCCAAGTGCTTTTGAGAAAATTTGAATAAAAGAGTGTGTAGTGTGAAAAAGGTGCGTTCAGTGTTGCGCTTCACATTTCTTCATGGTTGAAGATATGTTTGACATAATGTCTGTTTGTAAAGTAGGTTATCTGGGAGAAATGAGATTGCTCCACATTTCTCTGTGTTGTTGTTTCTTGTCATGCATATTTGGGAACATGCTTATATTGTCTGTATAAATCTTCCCTTGAAGTTTCTAGTGTTGAGTTGCTCTGCAAGTTTAGTTCTTATGTTGAGGTTCAGTGGTAATGCATCCTAATGTGTAGGATGAAAGTAATCTTTCTTTTAGGAGGTTGTGGCAGTGTTGCATAATATTTTCATGTTGCTAGAATATTCTAAGATGTTCTATGAATGCTATGAAATGTTGTTATGTGGTCTACATGTTATTTTCAAATCTAGAGAAGCATATATGTGGTCACTTGTAGTGTTAGTTTAGGTTTGGTTGACCTAGTGTGTAGTACTATTTGTGGAGGTACCTCATGGATTGTGGGTGTGTTGTGTAGCTTGGTGACATAGATTTGGGTCCTAGTTAACCCATGACATGGTCTACCTTCACTTATTTCCACTATGAAAGTGTTTGGTGTTGACCTATTTTGGTGTTGCACATTTGAGGTACATACTTTTCATTGAGGCTGACATAATTGAGATTATTTA
>VDFB02000003.1:130805936-130836128 GCA_007258455.2 Sequoia sempervirens
ATAGTTGGCGAATGAATTCCTTTATGAGGTTGTTCTTATCACCTTAACTCTCATATATTTTATTTATCATATTCATTCATATCTGTCTTACTTTATGGTCTTCTTTTGGCCCTTTGGAAGTGACTAGCTAGGACATCATCCTATTTTTTGATAGTTCACATTGTACTTTCAGTCCTCTGGTCATACAAATACTAGTGCACCTGAGAGATGCTAGCGCTTCACACTATCATCCTAGAAGTACGCTTTTATTCTTGGATAGAGAGCTTCCTAAGGCACAGTGTTGAACCCAAAAACTAGCTCACCTAGCCCCATTCTAAGTTTCGGGTCTGCAGAGTGATTGAAGGACCTCTAAGTCCTCATCATTCTTGTCCCTCATCTCCTAACACCCCTTTAAGTTGAGGTAAGTTAGGGCATCCTTTTTC
Source organism: Sequoia sempervirens (assembly GCA_007258455.2). Lineage (NCBI taxonomy): Eukaryota > Viridiplantae > Streptophyta > Pinopsida > Cupressales > Cupressaceae > Sequoia > Sequoia sempervirens. Next base: position 130,806,359 of record VDFB02000003.1, read on the forward strand.
TCTTGGCTCTTTGTGACTTGGGGCCTTGAACATGGTTGGTTCCCCTCTCTTACATTTTTAGTGAACCTGACGTGAACCAATGTCTATTCATCCATTATTGTTGAGGCTTTTCCCCTTGTACCTTGTGGTTGTTGTGTCCCTGAGTGTTGTGAATGTTTATGAGCATCACAACCCAGTCCACAACCTTTGGGTATATTGTTAGGAGAACTATATGACATCTTCTGATTGAGAGGAAGAAGGTCACTATTGGTTTCTCTACAGGTTTTTTTACTGGATTCGCCATTGGTCTTGCCATATAGGAGCATTTTTTAAGGGGCGAGATAGGATTCTCTAACAAGACCGATCACATCCCCACTCCTCCTGCATCTCCTACACCATCGTTAGTTGACAAGCATGAGGTTGTTCACATTCCTTCAGAATATGTCTCCACCCTCAGCAAAGGGTTAGGTGGCTTGGAACATCATTTGGAAAGAGACCCGAAGTTGGTTAGGGCTGCCCGGGTTATCGGTGAACTAAAGTATGTGGTGGGAAAAGACTGAACATGCATAGAAATCTTGGATAGTCTCTCTAGTCTGACTAATGTATGTGCTCCTCCAAGCAATCCTAACATTGTACGAGGAATAAATTTTGAAGACCATGAGAGGAAACTAGGACTTTCGATGCCTTCTACGTCGGTGTACATGGCCGATGTCATACCCTCGATCAGTATCCCCTCTGCCTCTAAGGAATCCAAAACTATCAAAGTGAATAAGATCCTCTGGGGTTTTAGCTTCAACCCTCTTGTCACCTCTAGCAATGGAGGCTTTGGTGGGATGAGTGGTGGGGGCTTTGATAGTGGTGGTGGCTTTGACAATGGAAGCAATGCTGGCGGAGGTGGTTCTGGTGGAGGCCATGTTGGTGGATTTGGAAGTGGAGGTAGCTCTAGAGGAGGCCCTATTGATGGTAGCGGCTTCAGTAGTGGTTCTGGCGTTGGCCACACTAGTGGTTCTGGTGGTGGCTCTGGTGGTGGTTTTGGAGGAGGTTCCTCTAGCCCTATATCTTCTAATGACCCTATTCTAAACACTCTTCTTTAGAATATGGGTAAGATGCAAAGCCAAGTGGCGATTCTCTCCCAAGCCTCTGCCTAGCCTATCTTCTAACCCTTCTTCTAGCATAGCTCGTTGTCAGTTGCAATCTTAAACACTCCCTTCCCTCAAGGAATGGAGATTCCTAAATTTGAAAAATATGATGGTAAAAGGGACCCACAAACACATGTGTCCACCTATAACGCCCTATGCAAAAATTTCTTCCATCATGATACATTGATGGAAAAACTATTCCCTCAATCTCTCAAGGATACAACACTCGAATGGTACTATTCCTTGCCCGATAATTCCATTTTTTCATTTGACCAACTTGTAAACCAATTCTTACAACAGTTCCAAGCTAACCTTAGATTGAAGATGGCCTTTTTGGATCTCGTCTGATGCAAACAAGGCTATAATGAAAAGATTACTAACTTCATTGCATGGTATCAAGTGCTCTTCTCACAAATCTTGTATTCGCTGCCCGATTTTGACATGCATAAGGTATTCATAGGGAACTTGCAAAGGCCTTGGCAGGAAAAGTTTTCCCTTATGAAACACCCTTCTTTCACCCATTTGTGTGCAGCCATATGAGAGTATCAACAAATAATGGTTCAGTTTGGGGGATCCTCCTCGTGCTCCCATTCTAAAGGAAAGTCAATTGTATCGATGTTTGGCAAAGGAAAAGTTGTTGTGAATGTAGTAGCCATTGCAGATGACAACGACCTCAAATGCAACCAAAAATTTACAAAGTTAGCTGAATCTTACTCTTCCATCTTGCAAAAGTTAGTGAAAGATAAGATCGTAACCTTGCCAAACCCTAAACCTCTTAAGGAACCGTACCCTAGCTAGTATGATGCAAGTACCTATTATCAATACTCAGTACCATCGAGTTAATAGACATGATACCAAACATTGTATGCGCCTACGCCATGAGGTATAAGACCGCATTGAGGATGGTACTATATGTCTTGATGGAAGTAAACAAAATACAAATAAATTGGTAGTGAAAGTGAATAGTGAATTACAAATATACACAGGCTCATTTTCATCACATTCTGCTAACATGATTGTCAATCCTACCGATTCTCACTCAGTTTGAAGCCTATGTTAATATGGTCAATGTTACCCCTACTGCACAGCCTGCAACCGATTCGTCAGATATGACATTCACATCACATGACTTGCCCTTAAACAACAAGCTCTCTCCCCTTTGTATTCCCGCTCGCCTCAATGGTAACATTGTGACAAGAATCTTAGTAGACCCCATGGGTTGAGTGAATGTTACTACAAAAGAGACGTTATGGCTTAACTCATTACATATAGAAAAGAGTATGAAGAAACAAAATCTACCATCCGTACGCATGATGGTATTTCTTTGAAACCATATGACTTAATAACCTTGTCCATCCTAGTTGGACCTAGGGTTGTTGACATAGTTTTTGATGTCATTCCATAGTCAAATTTATTTAGGATGAAGCTAGGTATACCTTGGCTAGCTTCCACGAATGGAATCACCTCCGTTATTCACAAATGTTTAAAGTTCTCCCATGAAGGTTACATGCATGTAGTGTATGACAATAGATACCAACCTCTGGTATCTCATGGGGGATATTCATTAGACCATTTTTGACCCACCCCTATTGGTTTGATTCCTTCAAGAATGGATCTATTTTACAAGAACTATGTGAAGTATAAGACTAGGGGCAAGGGACAACCAAAATTGGCTCTTCCATAGCACAATAGTCAATTGCCTCCTCTCCTTGAAAAGGGAAGGATAATCTTTCCTCCTCTTAGGATGACTCATCCACTCCCCTCTCTTGGGAGGAGTATTGGATGAGAAAGCCTTGCTTTTACCCATTGAGTTTGATGATCCCTCCTTGGTGTAGACCCAAGATCAAGATATCAGACCTCCATAGTAAATCACATAGACCTTGGTACTACCTATATGGTAGAGGAAAAAGTCCCCTTGGAGATTTCTCTTTGTATCAAACTGTGGCCTCCTACCGCTCTTGCTACCAAAGTAGTGAATGGGAAGAGGCCTGTTGTCAAGGCACTTGAGTTGACTCCCCTCACTACTTCTCAACCTGTTCCTCCTACTCTCATTCAGGAGTTTGTTCCTCCACTGGAAATGGCTATAGTAGACACTCACATGGCTAAGCAGGAGCCTTCTATTCCTTTATAACCTCTAGTCTCTAGTTCAAAGAGTCACAAAAATTGCCTTGCATTGGAGTGCAATTGTCAGTGAAAGGCTCTCATGGCTGAGCAGGATGACTTAAAGAAGAAGAAAGAGGAGACAACCACCCCTGTATCATGGTCTCCTACTACATCCTCGTCTCTCCTCCCCTTTGCTTCCATTCAATCTAGTTTTGCATTAATTTTGGCTTCCACTGTGAGTACGAATGTGCCTAACCCTAAAAAGGTGCAGGTGTTCATTTCTCCTTCAATGAAGTCACCTCTTTTGATGTCCCTTCTAGATGTCCCTCCTTTTCCAAAACCCATATATATGATGAACACTTCAGTGGTGTCTATTGTGGTTTTCTCATCCTTCTCAGCTTCCTCTACACCTCTAGCCTCATCTGTGGGGAGTTCACGTCCCTTGGCAGAGAAAAAGGTGGAGAGTGGTCCTTCTAGAAACAAAGGACATGAGAGGAGTCCACCTCTAAAATGTGGTCCTACACTGACTTGTTCTATCCTATTGACAAAACTAGTCCCGACTTCCTCTAAGTTCGTCACCGCTCCCGAATCACTTAGTGAGCCTAGTGGCGAATCTAAGGAACAACCTTCCCCATATGTTTAGGTACAACATGGCACTCCTTTAAAGTGCATGTTCAACTCTCTGGATGAAGTTCTGGCCTTGTCGACAATCTTTGCAAAGTCATTAACCTTAGCTCCACAAGAGCTTGGTGGAGAGGACCTTGCGGGGCCCTCTTCCTTAGCCCTTATTGCGAGAGGGTTAGAAGCTCCTCCTCTTAACATTCCACCATTGTAGGCTCTTCCTCCTTCCCCTAAAAATGATATAGAGTGGGAAGAAGATGACCTCTTGGTTGACTAGTGTTAGGGGGAGGCCCCTTCTTTATCTTTAGATTAGATGTGTGTGTGTGTTGTGATGTGTTCCCCCGTGATCATGCTATGTGTTCCTAGATGACCCTTATCACCATTGTTAGTTCTTGGATACAGACATGGTTTTTGTGTCGTAAACCTTCTTCTATTTGTATTGTCATTCTTCCATGTTTGTGACTTGATTTTCGATGAATTGGGGATGATGCAAAGCATTGGGGGAATTTAGGCTCCCCTTCCATGTTGAACCAATTTTTTATTTTTACTTTGTCTTCTCGTGCATTCTTCATATGGCCTAATATAGTAGGGGGTTGATGACAATTCATTTTATATACTATTACTAATATATATATATATATATATGAGTAGTACTCACCCTGAAATATTAGGCTACTCTTGTTCCTGTTGTTCGTGATGTCTCTTGTTTCCTTTTTCTTTTATTTTTCTCTCTTCTTGGATTGAGTTGTCCCTTTTATGTGTGACAACACCACTTCTATAACATTTTGATTTTCAGAAAATGTATTATTACCAACAAATCTTTTCTCAAGAATCTTCACAAACTTCTTTTCAAGAATCACATTCTCAACTTGAAACCCTAATGGAATGTCTTTCCTTCAAAATGGGTTCACAAAGAAATAACTTGAGAACCCTCCTCCGAAGTGGGAACAACTTTGACTTTCCCCTCACATGGGTACATCTTCTTCCTTTCAAATTCCTTGATGAAGTGAACATCTTTCAAAAGGATTCCTTGATGATGAATCAATTCGAGAAAGAAACATCTCTTTTGTAATTTTGAACAACGCGTCCCTTGAGTGGACCCCTTTCTTCACGCCAGGTTCCCAAGGGAGCCCCTTTGAAAGATTTCCAATCTATCGATGGTCTGTATGATTATCTACTTACTTTCCTGAGTGGCCACTTTTGGACATGTTCTATCTACAAGTAAACATGCTACTTTACGGGTGCACTTGTGAAACCGCTTTCTAAATCTGCAAAGTCCCCTTTCTTTGGGTTTCCTCCATATGAGAGATCTTGGGGGATACCTCCCTATAAGTCTGCAGGCCTGTAGGGCACTTCTTCTAAGTTTCCTCCATGTGAGAGATCTTGGGGGATACCTTCCTTGTAAGTCTATGGGTTTGTAGGGTGCTTTCTATGGGTATCCTTCATTTGACAGATCTTGAAGAACACTTTCCCTGCAGGTCTGTGAGTCTATAGGGTGCTTCTCGACTTCCTCCATGTGAGAGACCTTGGGAGATGCTTCCTTGCAGGTCTGTGGGTCTATAAGGCACTTCTTTGGGTATACTTCATGTGAGAGATCTTGGAGGACACCTCCCTTGTAGGTCTGTGGGCTTGTGAGGCACTTTATTCTTGGGGTTTCCTTCATGTGAGAGATCTTAGGGGTCACCTCCTTGCAGGTCCATGGGCCTGTAAGATGATTTCATTCTTCAGCTTCATAGTTCTGTGGGGCTATGAAATCCTTTGTCTACCCTACACTTTCGAGACTGCTAGATCACCATTTGCATCCTCGACGGTTGAGCTATACATTTCTAACTCTACTACTTCTTTGATATACTTTACTGAAGCACTCATCAGTATTCATGCTTGCTAAAGTGGGGGAAAAATGTATAGCAACGAATTTGCACCCCTGATGTAAATTCCCCTTTTACACTTCCTCACCTTAGAAAATCAAATCCAAAGCTGGAAATCCACATCAGCCCACTGCCTTCATTCTACTTGGTGTAAATGTTTTGTGTGTCGGAAGAAGAATAACTTTCAGGACCCCCATGCAGCGCGCAGACATTCGTGCGATGCACTTATGTCCCTGATGGATTCCTGCATTTAGAGCTTGCACAGGCATTACACTTCCCATTAGAGTTGATTTGTAACATCCCTCTTCGACCAGCCAACCTGAACATGACCATTTTTCTCATTCTCCCTTCAAATTCACTCTTCATTCCTTCATTTCATCCCTTCAAGCAACTCTCCAAGAATTCTAGAATTCACTTCTTACCTTCTAAGCTTTCAAGCAGCACTTTGCACTCCATAGTAGTAGCAACAACACTCCATCAAATCTGTAGAGCAAGTGTGGAACAACACCATTGCAGTAGGGGCTTGAGTCATCTCATTTTCTCCTCCATTAGCTAGTGAGCTCTTGGTGGAGGTGGTAAGCATTTTCACTCCTCTCCTCTATGATTTGGTTGGGGATCCTTATACTATTTTGTAGTGTTATTGTGTTGTTTACTTTCATTCTTCCTTTATCATATATTTCTCTATCACTCCTATCTTTTTCGTTTGTGGAGGTGGAAACACCAAAATGAGGGTCTGACTGAGGCAGACCCCTATACAACCCCCAAAATTTTTCCCTCTTTCTTTTGTGTAGGTGGACGTGCACTTGGAGCTAGTTGGCAAACAAATTCCTTTGTGAGGTTATTCTTATCACCTTAACTCTCATATATTTTATTTATCATATTCATTTGTATCTATCTTACTTTATAGTTATGTTTTGGTCCTTTGGAAGTGACTAGCTAGGCCATCAGCCTATTTTCTAATGGTTCACATCATACTTTCAATCCTTTGGTTGTACGAATGCTAGTGTTCCTGAGAGACGCTAGTGTGCTGCACTGTCATCCTAGAACTGCACTTTCATCCTTAGGTAGAGAGCTTCCTGAGGCACAATGTTGAACTCACAAACCAACTCGCCTAGTCCCATTCTGAGTTTTGGGTTTGTAGAGTGATTGAAGGACCTCTAATTCCTCATCATTCTCATACCTCATCTCATAACACCCCTTTAAGCTGAGGTAAGTTATGGCAACCTTCCACTCTTGGCTCTCTGTGATCTGGGGCCTTGAACGTGGTTGGTCCCCCTCTCTTACAATTTGTTCAAGTAGTTGTTTTCTTGCAAGTTTAATGGATGCCTTAAATTTTTTTATTAATCATTAGTTTTAAAATTATCATTGTAGAAAGTACCTTATCTATTTGTGCCTTCAAAATTTGAATTGGGCGGTGCTTGTAAAGTGAGTGCAAAAGATGATGTCACATTTGGGAAACTTGTTGTGAAACACAAGGTTAGTAATTTTTTGATGTTAAGGCTTCCCAATTGGATATCAAAGATCTTTTCTCATCAACTTAATTTGTATTTTATATATAAATGGATTCTTTAATGGTGCAGGTCTTTACTAAGACAATATATGAACCAAGGTTGACATTTTTGTTGTCCAAGTCTGATGGCATTCTTGGGCTTGGTTTCTAGGAAATTTCTGTTGATAATATTGTTCCAGTTTGGTTAGTGTTGATAGCCTTCATTCTATAATATACCAACTTCATTCTATAATCTAAGTGTATCACCTTTCTTTAATTTTCAACAAGGTTCTGAAATCAAGGGTTCAATATGCATATTTCAGGCCTATGTTGAACACTTTATTTAAGGTATTTGTTGACAAGGCTACAATTTTTTAATTGATTTATCTTTCTACTATGTTTCATTAATTTTGTTGGTTGTATTGAGGAACAAATTGAGGCACAAATTCATTTATGGGGGAAAAGGCAACACCTTGTTTCTCATATCAGATGGCACATTGCATATAAAGGAGAAAATATTCTAGTTGGGTTATTATTGACTGTGTTCAAGGTTGAGAGAGCTTCATATATGGGACACGATCAACACTCTCCTTGGATTCTACATGTTACAGCTTGCTCCAGGAATATTTCCCATGTTGTAGAAGTTTTAATAGATTAAAGGGGCATGTGCTCGCATTGAAGGGATTCAAGCATGTGTTGCCATCATTGCAAAAGTATTTTGGAGAAGTTTCTTTCTTGCAGTCATTTCTCTGCAATATTGTAACTCATATTTTTAGTCTTGTGACTAAAAATAACAATTGTAATACTCTATGTGTAAGTTGTAATTAGAACACCTTTCTTTTATTAATAAAGTTCACTGGTTTTTCCTTCTCAATGGCTGTCTTATTATGTGCAATTGATGATTGATGTGTATTTATATGTTTTATGCTTAAATCCTCAAGTATAAGTCAATTAAAATGACTAAATATACTACTAATTGAGATTAATTAATAATTAAATTGACTAAATATACTACCAAATTGATCAAAATGATTATTAAAATTAATGACTAAATACACTACCAATGCATAGAAATTAGTGAATAAAAATGACTAAATAAGTGACTAGTTAACAACAATCAATGACTAAATATATCAATGAATTAAAAAATAACTAAATAAGTGACCAAATTACAGTAATCAATGACTAAATCAACAACTAAATAAGTGACCAGTTAAATATATCAGTGAATAAAAAATGACTAAATAAGTGACCAGATTACAACAATCAATGACTAAATCAACGATTAAATATAACAGTGGAAAAAAAGTGACTAAATAAGTTACCAGATCATAACAATGCATGACTAAATCAATGACTAAATATACTACCAAATCGATCAATCAAAACAACCAATAAATGACTAAATATGGTTTAGTCATCAATTTGGTCACATTATATATGACAAGCAATAAACTACTAGGAGTCATGTGACCAATTGTAGTCATTTATAAGCAATTTTTAGTAGTTTTTTTAGTAGTTTATTGTTGTTTCTATACTAGTGACCATCTTCTAGTTCTTGTAAATTTTGGAACTCTTAATCATCACTATCCTTCTTAAATTCCTCAATCTTTACAATGAAGAGTTTACACCCTTTCTTCTTAGCTTTTATAAGTTGCATTGTCGTAATTTGTCAAATCCTAACCTCTCTAGGTATCCCTTGGAATTTAAATTGATTTCCAAATCCATCTAAGCATTCTATTGTCTTAGCATGGAATTATACCTTATCCCTATGTTTCCACAACCAATTCATTCCTAGGATAACATCATATGATCCTAAAGGTGCAACATAAAGGTTAACTTCTATAGAAAAACTAGGTAATTCTATCCTAGCCTCGAATAGAAATTGATCCACCTTTTCTCTTTTCTGGTTTCCATACTCTACATCCCAAGAGCTTGCCACGTGTCCCACCTTCCTAGATAATTTTTTATCTAATCTAGGTGAAATGAAATTCTTGGTTGCACCAATATCAATAAGAATAAAAATAGGTAAGCCAAACAAAATACCTGGCATTTCAACTGGAGTTACTTGGTACTCTGCCTAATGATCGTCCACTACTACATCTATCTTATGTTGAAACACTGCTTGTTGAGTGGGTAATAGATTACCATATGGTCGTGATCCAAAAGTTTTAATGGGACACTCATTAGAATATTGATCCCCTCTACATATAAAATATCCTGTAGGTGGTCCTCTTTTCCCTATGGTTTCTCCAAACTTCTTGATATTTTCACTAGCCTTATTGGCATTACCCATGCTAGAATCACTCCTTTTCCACTCTCTCCTAATCTCCTTTCCATTATTGCAGAATATTCTCCCCTTTTACCTTGGAACATTTTGCACTAATTCCTCCTTCTTTGGAACTATCTTGTTAGGAACTTCCACATCCTTCTTTTGCTCTCTTCTTTCTTGATGAGTGGAATTAGCTCTAATCTTTTACTCCTGCTTAATTGATTTCTCATATACAAGATCCATTGTTGTTGGACCATGCATATCCACTTCCCCTCCAATTTGATTGTTAAGTCCTATTATAAATTTCCTAATGCGGAAGCGCTCATCCTTATGATATATGGGAACATAAAGCAAAATTCAGGTAAACTTCTCCCAATATTTGCTGACTATCATGTTACCTTGCTTCAGACCTTTGAAATCTGAGAGTTTTTGGTCATAGTATAGTTGTGGTAACCATCTTTTACGTAAAATCTCCACAAATTCTCCCCATTTCAGCTTCCATGAGTTGATATTAAGTTCCAACTTCTTGTTCGTCCACCAGTTAGAGGCTTCCGCTGCTAACTGATACACACCCTATGTGGCTTTAGTAACTTCATCATAGTTTCATATTTCAAAATACTTTTCCATTTGAACATGCCATACCTCAACCTCATCACCTCCAACACTACCATCAAACTTAGGTGGGATTATCTTCTTCATGTCCCTGGAAAGTTCAGAAGCCACAAGCTTCTTATTCCTTTCCACGGAAGGCGTACATGATTTTTACTTCTCATGATTATGGGTTTTAGTATGCCCATGGGAAGATTTTTATCCTTCATGCTCATTAATGGGTACTTACTTTTCTACCCTATCCTTAACTCTTTCTTGTTCAAGGTTAGCCAACCTTGACAAGATTTGGTCAAGCCTAGCCTGTACTCCAGTGATTCCTTGTCCAACCTCTTGACTTCCACTAGGATTAGTTCATGTCCTCACCATCCTTATGTGATTGGTCTTTACTTGAATGTTTATCCATGTTAGACTAATTATGTTATCAATTATCTTATGGAAAACATATAAAAAAAGTCATTCATATGCACACAAGAATTCCACATAATTTTATTCATTTCATGAGGATTAATATATCCTTTCGATTACATGGAGTGACTATTCAGATAGTCGAGTGGAGAGTATCCTTTGGATTCACTCTTAGAAACATAACTTAAAGGAGTATAACCTACATACTAAGATAGTTGCTGTTCCCTATCTTTTCGTTCATCTCTCATTTTCTCATACCTATCCCAAAAAGGATAATAACCTTCAGATTTATCATCCAATACATAGTTGTGAGAGGCAATGTCAATATGGTGTTCATCAACAATGTAGTCTACCCTTTTCGTAGACATTTGTTCATGAGACCATTTCTCATCTGGTGGTGTCCATGGTACATATCCCCCAGACTCATTACTCAAAGAAATTTCTATTACTTCAGCAAATGGTAGAACTCTAGGATCCCTAAAGATGAATGTCAGACTAACACTTTCTTCTGAAGGCATATCCCTAGAAAGTGGTAATGACTCAAATTTTTTTGGTGAGATGGTTGGTAGGTAATTGTACATAGCCTCCATCTTCATCTTCCTCTACACATCACTAATTCGAGAAAGTGTGTGACTAAAATTTTCGATGTCACTCAACTAGATGGCATTGTTGTAGTTGGTTCCCTCTATTGTTCTAACGACGACTTCTCTTTCCTTCTTGGCCTTGATTTTTATTATTGACTTTAGAGCTATTAATCTAAGATGCACCATCCTAGCACAAGAATTCACAACATTAGATAATGTTGGATGGAAAGAATGATGATCTCATAGGTTCCAGAGCTAAACCTAGAAACTCTGATACCACATGTAACATACTAACCCTTCAATGAAGTAAAAAATTTCTAATTTTTCACCATATGAGTAAATGAACTAAGTAAAAATCCATTGCAATAAAATTTATCTTTACTTTATTGATAATTTTCAATAAAGATGCAAACATATTACAACATGGATTCCTTTTCATTCCATAAAATACATCAATGCAAGAAAGAATACATTTACATACATAGCTTAATGAGCTTTAGAACAAATAGTTGTAAGATGGCCCAAGATCCTTCCTTTCAAATCTTGGTTCTTTTGTTGCCTGCTATGGAGGAGAAGCATCACTCAAGCACTTTTCTGCCAACCACAGACTCATAATACAGTCCCCCACACATCTATCATTCGATAGATGGCCCTTCCCTTCGACTAAGAGATTGGTAGAGTAATCGATAATGACAACCAACTAAGCATAGTGTTGTGTCCTACATAACTAGAACTTGTAATCCCACAATCTCTGTCTAGCATGTAATATTGGATCAATGTGAACTAATAGTGGAGCCAAAGGTCATCACACTACTTTGGCCAAAGTGTTCCATTCAGTATGTTCTACTGAGGGTCATCTATCACATACACTACTCACGATTGATTTGAATTAAGGCTATCTTAAGCTATGCATAGGTATTTCCTTCAATGGATAGTCCATCATCCTAGATAACCTATCACCATAATAATCTAATTGGAATTATCCTACTTAACTAGTAAATACAAAAGCTATTTATTTCCTTCAATAGATAGTCCATCATCCCAGAGATAACCTACATGCTTGGAATAACCCTACTTACACATAAGTGCACAAACTTCCTCCCATACTAGATTATCTATCCTAGGAGTAAACACAAGCTTTCCTAGTTAAATCAATAACTTAGCTAAGTATACCATATATGATTTTCATGTTCAATCATGCCTAGTCTATAATACTTATTATAAACACCCATCTCGTACTACATGGAGTACTTAAAAACACATTATGAAAACAACATAATAGCTTCAATTTCTTTTTCAAAATAATCTAATTACTCTAATGCACATACCAGGAAAGGCATCTCAACCATGCATGCAAGACACATCATTCAAAAGTAAAATAACAAAGAAGAAAAGATCCCCATGCTTGTTATCGCTTATCCAATCAAATGGCAACAATGCAGCCTTTTCCAACAACAACAAGCTTGATAATAAGCTTCTCAAGAATGTCACTATAAACTCCACCTCTCAAAATATAACCTCCTCTCAAACTAAATGAACTCACTTCCTTTCTCTCTCTCAATGTAAAGCAAAGTGTGGCTGGAAAATACATAAATAGGATTTGCAAAAGATGTATAATCTTATAGAAGACTATTTCCCTTCTAAATGAAATGGTTCAGCTATTCATAGAGTAACTTGGTCATCTCAAAGCCTATAGTTTAGGCATGTTAATGGAAACCAAGCTCCATGCAAAGAAACACATGAAACATAGTAGAAAGGTGGCAATTTAATAAGCTAATACTTAGCATAATTGCCTATAGATTGGCTTGTTTAGTGACATCAATCTAAAGATTTATTCAATCAACATATGCTTAATTCAAATTTCCATAAAGAAAATGCATCTACAGAAACTTAGATTCAAAGGCGGCACCATTTCCTTTTTCTCACCTTCTTATTTGGCGAAGTTTAACTACCAAATAAATAGTCAACTACTATTTTATTACAAGCATCCATCAATCTACTTAGAGGGTGAATCAACCAAAGCTTTTAAAGTATTTGACAAAGTCAAGTTTGGTCTTACTAATGGCGCCAACCAAGTCCAAGCTTATCATCAACAAAAATATCAAATGCAATACAATGACTTTATATTGTGTGTCTTTCTGAATGATAATCAGTTTTCACAAACAATCATAAGCTATTTTATTGGCCTCATTAAACATAGTCTATTACATATGACTATAGTTTATGTACACTTATGTGTAGGTATATCTATATCGATGCATCTGTACATGAGCATGTCCATTCGCCAACGTATGCATGTATCGATATACATATACATATGGATACGTGTATATACTATACATATATATATGTTCACATCTGATTCACAAATAGCCATTCATGATTACCATCATAACGATAAGTGTTTACGTGTGGTACATCTATATATGTGCATATACATGTCGTTAGATCCCACTAACATGTATGTGCATATATACACATAATTTTAGGTACATCCCACTTGTCAATATAATCGTAATAGTACAAGAAAGATCTCAAAAGATCATATAGATAAACACCACCCAATAATGCATGCAATAGTAAACAAGACTCTAATGTGGACATAACAGCTAAAGATGACTTACCTACTACCCACAAACTGACTCAACTCAATCATTCTAATGTGGTGTGTGTATATGCTCAGATAGTTTACTTTTACCGGTTACCCGACCAAGATCTTCTCCCGAGTGATACTTCCCCTCTGCCTGGAGGAATGGAGCACATACCTACATCCACTAACACCTACACACGGCAACCAATTGTTCACAATATATGCAGTATACATAAAACATCTCCAAAGTTTAGAATAATAATTCAATAACCATCAATTCACATATATGTAATATTTCTCCATGAAATAACATCAACTATAATAACATCAAATGAAATAACATGACATGAGATAACATTCATATTGATAACAAGGTACAAGCATAATTTATTCATCTCCAGAATTCACATTACATTCATATTTACCCTATGTAGTAATAGTAAATAGTAACTTCACAATTGGGGTGTAACATTTAATTTGGGTGAAGATGTACAACTCATAAGGTTCAAATCTCTAAACCTCTAGCAAAAACCATATCTTTCCATAATTTTATCCAAGAAAATCCATGAAACCTTATCACAGGATTTGTTCATATATCTAATTTGAGAATAAAATTAGCATTTTTTCTCTTACCCATGGAATGAATTTAACGTCATGAATGATAATGATGGAGTCCAAAATAGAACAAAATTTAACAAAGCCACTCTAAGATTCAAAATTTTATTGAAAATGTTGTATAATGAATTACATAAATTGATCGATTAGATATAAAAAGATTGGATAGCAATAGCCTTCTTTGGAATAAGGACCAAAAGGAAATTTTTTAGATCTTTCAAAATCTTTCTAAAAGATAAGAATTTATGTGCTACTTCCACAACATCATCCTTGTTATTTGTACTCATTTTACAACAAAAGTTGATGAAACCACCACCAAAATGTTGATCTACTTAATTTTTTGAATATATAATTTTTCTCTATGTTGACTAAATTAGATATTTTCTATGATTTACATTTACTAATGCCTTCATATTCTTCAAATACATATGGATTGTTTTTTTTTCATACTTTATGTTCTCTCTCTCTCTCTCTATATATATATATATATATATATATATAAATATATATATATATATGTTTCATTTTTTTAATTTGTAAGCACTTTTTTTCACTTGAGCTATGAATTAGAGAGGCCGAAAATAGGAGAATGTGGGTCAAGCATGTGAGCACATTAGATCAGTGAAGGCATAGTGCTTGAGATCACAATAGCCCAATGAAAACTTGAACCCTGGTGACCACCACAACAATGCCACCACATAACCATCACACTATGGAATGAACCCCATATATTACGTTATGTTATGCTTCATGTTTTATACACAAAAAAATATATTTTATTTTATTTTTATAGAAGTTATCTGGCTGGTATGCTTAGTAATGTAGTTTTTAGGATACATCTACTTTAAATATATATTCTCTCTCTCTCTCTCTCTCTCTCTATATATATATATATATATATGTGATAAAAATAAGAATCTTTTATTTATGCTCATAATTTGACCATTTTAATCTTAAATATTTTTTAGAAGTCTTAGTATTTAAAAAACTAGATTTAGAGTACTACAATTGTTGGCCTAAATGCATCTTCAAATTTTGAGTATAAACATCTCAAATTATGTATCTAAGTTTAGGTTTAACTAATTTTGGGAAAAAGTTCACCAGTTTTGACCCCATTTTCTCCCATTTCCATGCATTTATCTAGTAGGGATGTGTGATTAAAAAATGGGGCAATTTTTTTGGATTGTGGGGTGAAACTTGTCATTATCAATAGGGAAAATCTCCTATTCCTTTCAATCAAGATTTCATCAATTTTTGATGCAAAAAGGATTGTGCTTTTATAAAATTCATGTTTGTGATGGAGAATCTTTAGTCCATACCCTAAAATATCTAGGTGTAGGTATTTAAACTATGAAAATAACATAAAATGATGAAATTATCAGTTTTTACAAATAACCAAAATTCTTGCCCAAATCTATTGTTAACTCACCACCTATCAAAAACAATGAAATCACTTGAACCATGGTGATTTTGAAATTGCCTCCAAGCCAACTTGCTGAAATTGACACTATGTACACAAAGCATGGAATATAAATTGCTTTTGGCATTTCAATTCTCATTTTCACCATATGATCTTCTATATGATGCCTAGGGAGTGTGCATGAAAGGCATATATATGCATTGCAAACCATGTTTGAGGAGTTGGTTCTCGTTATAGCCTTCATTCTTTGTTCTATTTACTTATGTAAGTGTCATAGAAGGGTTTTCAATATACAAAGGCATGTTACAATTGTGAAGATTTGATTCTAAACCTTGTCAAGGCTCCTTTTTTCCTAGAGGCTTTGGAAACATCCACATTGCACTATGAATAGTGGAATAAGGAGCAAACTATCACTCTTGTTGGAGTTTTTCCTTTTTAAAGGTTTTTCTCAATTGGTAAATTTTACTCATTCTTTTTGTGTACTTGTTTCCATGATTTTTCTTTAGTTACGTAATCTTACATATAGCTTCGATTGAGAGCAAACATATATGATAATAGTTGTATCCATTAGAATTAGAATATACAATTTTTGAAAATTTTATGAAGTTGACAAACAAAACTTTACGTATATCACTATTAAGTTTTTAATCAATTTTAACATTCATTTTTATATATTAGAAATGTAATGTAAATATGTTTTATTTGTCTATAAATACTTCAAAATACCCTACATAAGAATTAAAAATACTAAATTAAATACCTATAATAACAAATAATAACAACAATAATTTTTTAAATGTTCCACATAAAAATGTTCAGTTATCTTTCAAAGATTTTTTGTAAAAGGGAGACATATACTTGGTAAGAATAATTATAGTTGAAACAACATATTCATTAAAAGCTCAAAAAGGAGGAAGCCTACGATTAGACATGCAAGCCAATGATGAGATACATATATTCTTCTTAGATAAAATCATGAAACTCTTTTAATGGAGGAGTGAACAAAAAACTTCCAAATTCCTTGTTTTGGTAAATAAAGAAAAAGGCTACTTTCATTGGTATTTCATGGTGTTGTGACAAGGGCAGCCTAACTCTGCCTGTTCATTTATTGCAATTGGAATTGGAAGGCACAGTCTAAGGTCTGACCAATTACTAAAGATTTCCAACGAATTACCCATCTTCATTTGGTCCTAGGGGATTAAGTAACTAGCACTAGAGTTTAAAAGCAGCTCTGGATATTCATGAAAAAGCCTCTACAAATTTAGCCAAGGAGGTGTATATATACAAACTGAGTATTTGTAGTGAGTAAGAAAAGTGCAGGTAGTGAGATATCAATTCAAGCAATCTCCCTTGGCCCCATCATGGGGTTCTCCTGTTTGACAGAAGAAACTTCTGTTTGGAAGATATGACAGAATGATAATGCAACAAGCCTCATCCATCTGGATCTAATCAGAAGCGTTTCATCAATTTTGCTTTTTTAAATCTAAATTATCATCTTAACTTTTAATATTCTTATTTTTCTTAAATTTGTCTATTTTTTAATAGTTTAACTTTATATATTATAATCAGTTTTAGGAAAATTCAGCGTCAACAATTCATCGTCAACAAATTCACCTCTAATAGTTCATCATCAACAATTCATCGCCATGACAAATTCATCTTGTGGAAAATTGCTGGTGGTGAATTTTCCACGAGATGAATTGTTGGTGGTGAACTTTCGACAAGATGAATTTGTCATGGCAATGAATTGTTGGAGGTGAATTTGTCAATGGTGAATTGTTGGCGATGAATTTGCTTGAAGCCATTATAGTCAATAGTGACATATTGTGATGGTTAAGTTGTGATGTTATTGTTCTTGTCGTGAAAGTTCAAGCCCCACTGAAATATTATTTTTGAGTGTTTATATTGAAGATGAAGTCCCTCATTTGTAACCTCACCAATTCAAAATTACTTCCAAACTAAAAACAAAAATCTGACCAAATTCACCATTACATACAGATGATAGTAACATTAAATGCTGCAAATTCCATTTGCTTTTGTATTTTTTCTGGAAGGTCTTCAGCTTGGGAGACCTTATCTTGTAGAGCTCGAATGAGATTAAAGCCCATATAATGTGGCTTACTTTAGTCTTTCGAATTGCATTCATTCATTTGGTCTTTTATTTGTTTGTTTGTGAGGTGGCCCTGTACTGAAAAAAGACTTTAGGGTTTGAATGTTTGAATGGTTAGAATAGCACATGTTATTTTTCAGATTTCTCGTATTCCATTGACTTGGTTGATAAGGTTGCTGAAGACCACTGATTTTAATCTCTTTCCTTGTAATTTCTGGTTCCTGCTTGCAATCATTCTATTTTATCTTTTCTAATTAGTTTTAATGTCGATCATTATTTTGATAATGATAATAAGGGACGAGTCTAATAATATTTAATAATAAACATAATATTTTATAATAATTTTAAATTGATATTTAAAAAAAAAAATTAGATAGATGTATTTAAGATATTATATTAGTTTAATTTATAGATAAAGTATTTAATATATTTCACTTTATATTTGATGGGAAGTGAAGGTCATCTTTAATGGTATCTTATTTTGAATTTATATATCTATCAAATTTCTAATTAACAAAGGATTCATTTATATCTTTAATTTAACATTTATTTACATGACAATTTATTAATATTTAATAATAAATATATTAGAATGCTTAGCTTTTAGATTCAATTGTGTATATTTTTGTGTCAACGTTCATCATGATAGATCACTAAGTGTGATCCGGATCAGAAATGTCGACACAAAAATACTAACAATATTTTCCTCTTCCTCATGATGGATCACTAAGTGTGATACTGAGTGTGATCCAGATCGGAAACATCAACACAAAAATACACACAGTTGAATCCAAAAGCTAAGCATTCTAACTCCATAGACTGTGGAAAACTCATACCAACTAATAAATATATTATTAACGATATCTTATTAAATAGAAACAATTGATAAGTGAAAGAAAAGATAGCTCTTCAAGATCTTGTGTCTTTACTAACCTATCTACTTACCCATTAAATAAATATGAAAATGATATTCATATGTAAAATAAAATAACTTTTGAAATTTCAATTATTTTTTAATTTTTTTTTATTGCATTATGATTGAAAATGAGACAACTCTTCAATAAAAGAAATAAATAATGTTCATATTTATTTATTTATTATTGCTTTATCTATATGTCTATGTGTATGTAGTAGCATAGATATTAATAAATAATATTTATATAAACTTAGAGTATAGACACCATAGTATAAACATTTTAAGATTGATATATAGACATCTATTAGTTAAATATATTTAAGATATATATATTAATACTAGTATTTGTAGAATTAAAATATGCAATAGATGTATGAAAAGATAAATTTATGTTAAGAGATATATTAAATTTACTATATGCTAATAAATTCATTATGTAATCATTTAATATTAAGAATGGGTATATTTTTTCCAAAACAAAAATGTCAGTAAAATTATATATTATTTTCAATTATAGTATTGAGTATTGTTTTCATACTTGAATAGTAATACTTTTATATTAAAATACGACTATTTTATTTATTTAAGATTTATTTTATTTTGTTTTAGAGTTATTTTATTTACTATATAGATACATGAATACATAAATTTTAATTTTTAATAAAGAATTATTTTATTTTATATATATTTGAAGAGTTAATTTATTTTTATATATAACTTTTAATTTTATTTAATAAATAGTATATATTTGTAAACAATAAGATATACTTTAAAATTTTGATATCTTTATATTTAAAAATAAATTTTAACTTTTCTATTAAATAAAAATGTTCTATTAAAAACTTTTGATATCTTTTTTATTTAATAATGTTCTATCTTACACTTTCTTATTGTTAAAGGTTTCGAGTTTCCTCTAAAACCTATTTGTTCTATAATCAAAAACTTTTCTATTAAATAAAAATAGATTGTTTTATAATATATATTTATTTTTTATTATTGACAAAATAAAATATATTTTTTTGTTTTACATATATATATTTAATTATGTTTATTATTATTATTTTTTACATATATATAAACTATTTTGATTTTTACTTATATTTTGTCTCCCTAGCATTGTAAATACTTATAAACATAACTACTTTGCCATTTTTATTCTATTATAAGCTATATTCATTATTAACTTTATTACAAGCTATAATCACATCTAATTCTCCTTATAAAAAAATGGGCCACCATTCCACTAGAGAATTCATTGAATAATATGTAAGTACAACCACCTTTACAATGGCACAAACAAATCATGCATAAATTAAAATGAAACGATAGAAGGTTTGGTATATGAAAATTCAAAGAGCATATAGAAAGAGGCAAATAATAGTTATGGATGAGTTCTATGTGGTTTTTGGAGAAGTCCACCCCACCATTTGAGTGCAACAAAGGTATTGGGTTAAATATACGCTCATATTAATTATTATAAACTAAAAATAGATAAATATGTATTTTTTAAGAGTAGATATGTAATTCATTATTGATTTATATAGACGTTATTCATTATTTTTATATTTATTTAGATAAGTAAACAATGTTTTATTTAGAAATTTAGAATAATGTTTTTTCAATTTAAAAAAATTCAATTACAATATAATTAAAAGTTTTCTTCATTGTTAATGCATTAAAATAAATCTCATATGTGTTTGGTCTTAGGATTCCTAGACATGGATCATTGCTTGTATTCTAGACTATCACAATTTTTCATTAATCATCTTCATTTTAGTAATCAATTTTATATAAGATACTATAGTGTATCTACAACCCTAGAAAGCATAACTATATATAATACAATAATGAGACACCTACACACTCAAATAAGTGGATTGCACATATAAATATAAGAAAATATTGAAGAAAGAGTCTTCAAAGATGTTGATATGAATAAAAGATTGATTACACAGTGAGTAGTAAAACCTTTATTTAAAACAAAGGAGTGGCTTCTTGGAAAATTTACTATAAAATCATTATGACTAAGTTTAATGAATCTAATAAAAAATTCTCACATTTAACTATCTACCTTAAGTATCTATCTACCAAACACCACTATTTAAATAACATTATTTGACTAACTATGAGATTTATATAAAGTGCCTCATTTATATTACATATAAAAAAATATGTTTCCCTCTTGGGGAGATTTATACCTAAAGATAGAAGTTGAAATAGAGCTCTCTCATGCATCTTTTTTTTTTTTATTACTTAAAATGAACATATAAAGTTACTTGATTGGGTACAATCTTTCACAATCATCTATAAAGATGAAATTGATTAATTCATTTGGTGTACTCTAATGTTATTTTAAAGTGATGTAGTCAAGATTGGGGGGTCTTCTCAAACTACCCAATCTTGCAACCTTAACATGTCATCCAATCCACATTAACATATAAATGGAAAAGGAATCTGAAACATACCTTTATTTCAACATTCATATACACTTTCATACATGAAAAATCTTCAAGACTAATTGCATATATGGAGGATTCAACATTGAATAAAATTCAAAAATGTTACAATATTTTTTAGACACATTTTGTCTATGAATCTTCAAATCCTCATGTCTTCAAACCTTCTTGGCTTAACTCATATTTTTGAAACCTTGTTTTTCTCTTCATTATGTAGCTCTCATGGCTATCTTGAACACGTGCAACATGTGCAAAATCCTTTTTCTTCTCTTCTATTTCTCTTCTCTTCACAAGATGATTTCCTACACTCTTTCTTATGAAACTATCAAAAGCAACCTGCAAGTTCTTTCTCTAGCCTTGCTACTATTTATTTTTTCCTTTTTACACCATTAAAGGGTGCATTTTATATATTTTTACACCCTTTCAAGCATCAAAAAGTAGCACCCAAATATTCCCTTTTATTTCCCTCAACTTAACTTCTGAAATTCCTTCACAAAGAATGAAATAAAGACATAGTTTTGATTCCAAAATGTGTTGTTAATGTTGTTTCACCATATCAAATTCCTTGGTTCTTTATATTCGTTTGGAAAATGAAGAAAATACAAGAATGGAATGTCAAAGGTCACTTTCCTTATGAAAATTTTTGTAGGCATCCAAATCGATAAAATGAATATTAATTCTTATTTTCAAGTTTCCTCTAACATACCAATGGACCCCTTAAACCCTCCAATCCTTGAAATTATAAAAAATAATTTTAAAATCATATTAAACACATTGTTTACCTTTAATTTTTGAAATGAAAATCCAAGTATTGGTAAATAAAGATTTTATTCTTCAAACACTCCGCAAGATTCTCTTGAAGCTCCAACCCACACCAAAATGCAAAAATTAAACATGAAAATAATATATATATGGTTGATGATGATTGTCAGTCTACATGGATGCTCCTGCATCATAAAGCTTATAAGAAGATATGTATATCTTATTCAAAATTTTCTTTGCAAAATCTTCATATCTACTAGAATTTGGAAGAATGAAGATAGATAACACTTTTCTTAAGTACTTTCTAATGATTATGCACATTCATTTACTCCCCAAAATCTTTCTATAAGTTTAGAAAAGTTTATCACTTTAAAAATGTACCACGAAGAAAACATTATATATATATACTTCATAAAAGAGAATCTCAATAAAAAAACCTTAATTAATCAAAAAAAATCTTCATAGTTGTTGGTGTCATCCACCTCCCAAGAGCACCATCTGCAAAAAATAACCTTCACAAGAAACAAGAGAAGCCAAAGTATATTTCACCAAAACGAGTGAATAAAATGAGATACAATAAATTACATATTGTACAGGGTTTTTAAAGCTGTGAAAAACACAGATGGGTGAAAAAATACCCTAAGGGAAAAACTAATTATATCCCTATGTTAAAAATTAACACACTAACAACCCCCCTTAAGTGCAAACTTAGGGAGAATGTAGATGCAAAAAAGCAATATGGGTCTCGGCTACACAACCATGTTAGGTACCCATTTACAATGCAATCTGTCACAACTGGGGAAAAGGAGAAAAACCCTGTGGGAAAAAACCCCTCTCCAAAAGAGAGTTCAAAGAAAAACAAAAACAAGATGCATGGATGGAGGACTCAATCACACCCCCCAAGAACTACATACATCATGTATATACAATAGATGATCCCCCCATAGGAAGGAAAGAAGGAGATATCATATCCCCCATAATGAAGAAGCTCTAATGTTGATGAAGTATGCATGAACCCTCCAAATCTAACCATTCATCTATGTCCATTTCATTATGAATAATAAATCTAATAAATCTACTAAATCTAAAAAAATTGCTTCATATTCAAAATAACAAATATACTAAATGCAATATCAAATTCATTTTGAAATAATATTTTAGTCTCTTCTCTCCTAATCTTTTTTTTAATGCATTTTTTTTAACATTTTTAGAATATATGGCTTTTAAGGATGAAATAAACTTTAATTTACTTACCATTTTATCTCAAAATAGTGGATAAAAATATAGTAATGAATATTCATTTCAAAATTAAATTATTCTAATTTAAAAAAAGAATCATAATTAAACATTTGAATAGAATGTTTTGAATTTTTAAATTTAAAGTATATTAAAAAAAATAGATAGGTCCAACATAACTCTTGATTGTTGTGTCCTTTAAAACAATTTAAAAATGATAATTTTATATCTCAATCTAAAACTCCAATAAAATATTATGACTTGTACAATAGACATTTTTTTCCTTCTAAATCCATGACATCTTTTATACCACATTCAACCCTAACAAGCACTTGTTATACCTAGAAATAGAAAAATGAGGAAAATACATAACTAAATTAGTGGATTGTATGCAGGAATATCAAAGAATAATGAAAGAAAGATTCTCCAAAAATGTGATAAAACACATTTAATATTGATATGAAAATAAATTATTGTTTAAATAATGAAAGGTAATACTCTCATTTATGATAAAAAGATAGCTTCTCAAACAAGATACTACATGACTAAATTTAATGAACTTACAAGAAAATTATCACACAAGTCATCTAGCATTAATTATCTACCTAAATAACACCATTACTTAAATAAACATTATTTAATGAGATAAAAAATTATAACAAAATAGCTCATTTACATTTGAATGTCATGAGATCACACTTTATTCATTTGAGCATTTACTATATAATCTGTGTTTAAAATTGAAAAGTTTTTTATAATTTTTAGTTTAGATCTTTGAAAGATTATACTTAATTTTTTGAAATCTTATAATTTAATTTTTTAGGTTTATTTTTCATAGGTGAAATGTAGACATAAGATATACATCATGGTGTTTTTAATAAACCAAGTTGATTTCACAAAATAGCCTATGGAATTGTCATGTTTCAATGGTTAGCTAATTGGAGGGATTGGCCAACAAACGAGTGAAAGCTTGAAAAAACTTTCCTCTTGCACTTTGGGCTCTACAAAACCTAGGAGGGTGATCCCACACAATGTACTTAAGATCCTCTGTGCCAATTAACCTTATACATTATGTAGTGTAGAAAAATGTATCCCTTTACATTTTCACACTTGTTTGGGCTCTCCTTGTTAAAACATGGCTTCTTTATGCCCTAATTGGTCTTATTTTGCATCCACAAGCCAAATTAAATGCATTTCTCTATGGATGATCCCAACATTTATCAAATGAAAAATCATAATTCAATATTTTTGGTTATGGGTTCTAGATCTAGGGATTTAGGAATCATATGCCACTTTGGGCATATAGGTTCCACCTAGGTCTCGAGACTTGATTTTAAATGACACACTAAACAAAACACTCCTTGAAATATGTGTCCCAGGTTTAAGCCATTAGGAATCATATGCCCAACCTAGCGTATGAGTCTCACTTTAACCTAGACCTATTTTAATTAAAATTATTTGCAAGAATTTATTATCCTAGATCTGATGTCAGCTTGTAGCATTGTAATTTTGGGAAATTAGGCATAAAAAAGTATAAATACAAGGCTATTTCACATAATTTCTCCTAGCAATTTTGAGTCAAGCATCTTAAGATTTCATAAGAGCATTATAGAGTATTCAAAAGCATTCAAGAGCAGATTTATAGAAGATTATTGCAACAATGAAGATCCATTTCATCATGTCAAAGATGTAGTGCATCATGCATGTTGTTGAGCTAATGTGTTGATGTAGCATTCAAGATCTAATCAAGTGTTCAATCCATTATCCTATTCAAGTTTCATGATCAAGATCTACACTCATCAAGGCCTTCATGCTAGTTTTTAGATTTTTAATTCAAGGTTTTAGCAAGGTTTGGTGAGTTGTTACATTCCTTTGTTCATTCATCATTCCTTCATGCTTTTCTATTTCATTTCAAGGTTTAATTACCAAAACAGGGTTTGACCAAGGCAACCCCCATTCCCTAACAAAACAAAAAATTTCTCTCTTGATGTATGTTTGTAGATCTAGGTGAATTGAAGCTTGAAGATCCTTTGAAGATAAAGTTGCAAAATTTTTCAAAGTTGTCAAGAAGTTTTCATCTTCACGGAAACTCACCTATAGGCCAAAATTCAAACTTTCAAAATTAAAGATCAGATAAGACCAAAGCTATAGAATATCACTAAAGGCTACAAAAATATCAGTCAAACCCTAGTAATAGGACTAAATCACCCAACTGGGTGTATGAGTCCTAGTATAGCCCTTTTTGGCATCTTTCTATAGATCCTAATAAGTCATTAGAAGATTTCATGCTCTCAAGTTTCTAGGGTTTTGTGCATACATGTTTGCATTTATCCTTAGAAGCTTAATTTAATGGTGAACCCCCATTTAATCACACCAAGGAACCCCTAATCCTTCCCTTAATTGAGTCACTTGGTTGAGGGATCTAGGTTCCTAATGAACTAAAATGTGAAATAGGTCCCAAAGTTCCATCTCCTAAAAGGTGGAACAACCCTATTTCCCTTGGTTCATTTTGGTGAACCCAACCTTTGGACCCTTGAATTTTTTATTTGGAGAACATTTTACTCCTAGATCTAGGATGCAAATTAACTTTTCATTAGTTGAATTTCATTTAGGACTTCTAAATATTGCATTAGTGAAAAGTACATATAGGTTGCATTTTTTCATTCTATGTCATTCAATTTCATTGGAAATCTATAATTGCAAATAGTCAATTGAGCATACAACCTTGACACATTAAAATCAACTCAAAATCTGTTGATTCAGACTTGAAAAAACTAATTGGGACTCATTCACCCACCTAGGAAATTTAGTCCCTGTACAAGTCTTTATCCCAAATTTGTGGGTATTTTGTGCTCTCTATTTTTCACTATTTGAAATTGTCAAAAACCATAAGTGGGACTCATATGCCCATCTAGGTGAATGATTCCTTGGAAGCTTACAAAAAAAATAAATTCTGAGCTTTTTAGTGATTTTTTGTACTTCCTAGGCTTGTTGGTAGGGTAAGTGCAAAAGATGGGTCCCAAAAAGGGGGCTTAAGTGGCCACTTTTTTTCTCAAATTAGGAAATACTGACCTTGGATGTGAAATTGAGGATCTAGTTACACTCAGAATTTTGAGATGGAAAAAAAACAAGGATTGAAGTTCTCCGAGACTACTTTCTAAACTACTAATTTATTTTGAAAATGGTTGAGATTAAGGGGTTCAAAAGAGGGACGTACAAAAATTGGTGTTGTTTTGTTATAAAAACATAACATAACAACTCTTGTACGTCCCTAGCACGGTGAACTTTTTTTTAGTATTTTTAAAATCGCTCTGGTGAGAAATTAACTAACAGTATGCAGTTGATGCACAATTTTTTTGATAATTTTTTAATGAATATTTGATTTTTTACTAATTTTCTAAGTGGACACTTCCTAAAAAACAAAATTTTGGTCGTGCTACCCCTACAAATTTTGGAAACTAATTGAATTTTTTTTAAAAACAAAAAATTGTAGAATGGAGTCTAGTTTCTAAAAATGTAATTTATTTGAAATTTCGATGAACGGTTAATTTATAACAAAAAAACACCAAATAAGTTATTTTTTTCCAAAAAAGAGACAAAAATAAATAAAAATATGAAAGGCTTAACATTGTCAGAAAGTGAAAAAATTACATCTTGGATAGCTAAGAGAGAACCTAACATTACCTGAGTGTTTGATTTGTTCAACATTGAACCACATGCAATCCTGATGGTGAGCATGAACCTAATTATGTGAAATATTGTAGAATTTGCAAAAACATGTCTGCTCATTGGGAATACCCTCCAAGCCTTTGGGCTGGTATTCCAAGGAAAATACCAAGCCCAAGGCTTGGGGATTCCCAGAGCGAGATATAACATGCGCGTGTTATAATGCGCCCGCGTTATATCATAATTTTGACATGGTTTTTGTGTTTGTGAGGGACATGTCTAGAAAGACATAGTGTGAGCCTAGTATAATGCACTCGTGTTATGTATTGTTTTATGTTAAATGCTACTCTATTGAATGTATGTTTATATATTTGTATGTTTGTATGTACATGTATGCTTGTATGTCATGTATGTATGTATGTATGTATGTATGTATGCCTGTATGTATGTATGTATCAATGCATGTATATTGTATTATGCCTATATGTATGTAAAATTGCATCTACACAAGTACATGTATACTTGCATGTATGTAGGATTGTATGTACATATGTATTATGCTTGTATGTATGTAAGTATGTATGTATTTATGTATGTTTTTAGAGGGAGGGAGAATTTTTAAGAGAGTTGTCTAGGTAGGGTGGGAGAGAGAGAGAGAGAGAGGTAGTGAGAGAGAGTATAGAGAGAGGGAGAGGGGGTGGAAGTGACAGTTTAAGAGAGAGGGAGTAGGAGAGAAGGGGTTGGAGTGAGAGGGACTTAGCTAGGTAGGATGGGAGGGATAGAGGGAGAGAGAGAGAGATGGGGGACCGTCTTAGAGAGATAATTGAGAGGGAGAGAGAGAGAGGGGGGAGAGAGAAAGGGAGAGAAAGAGAGTTATGTAGGCAAGGTTCCAAAGGGAGAGACTTGAGAGTGTGAGGGGGGTGAGAGGGAGATACTTGAGAGATAGGTAGTGAGAGGGAGTGGGAGAGAGAGGGAGTGGGAGAGAGGGAATATGAGTGAGAGACGGGTGAGAGAGGGAGAGATAGAGGGGGGTAGAGTGAGAGGGACTTATCTAGGTTGGGTGGGAGAGAGAGAGAGAGAAAGAGAGAGAGTTACCTAGGTAGGTTTCCATAGGGAGAGACTAGAGAGAGAGGGAGTGGGAGGGAGAGACCTAAGAGAGAGGGAGTGGGAGAGAGTGGGAGGGAGATAGAGAGAGATAGATAGAGGGAGCAAGAGAGGGTAGATAGAGACAATTAGATAGGGTAGGAGAGAGGGAGGGAGAGAGAGTGAGATGTATAGATAGAGAGAAAGGGATAGGGGTTGAGGGTATAGGGTTGAGGGATTAGGGTTGATGGTAGAGGGTATTAGGTTGAGGGTATAGGGTATAAGGTTTAAGGGTTTAGGGTTAAGGGGTTGAGGGTAGAGGGTAGAGGGTTTAGGGTATAGGTTTGAGGGTATATGATTAAAGGATTAGGTTGAGGTTCCAATGTAATGGGTAGATGGTATAGGGGTTGAGGGTTTAGTGTTTAAGTGTTGAGGATTAAGGGATTGAGGGTTGAGGGTTTATTGTATAGTATAGAGGGTAGAGGGTAGAGGGTTTAAGGGTTTAGGGTTTAATGGTTGAGGGTTGAGGGTTTAAGGTTGAGGGTAGAGGATTGAGGGTATAGGGTTGAGGGATTAGGGTTGAGGTCAAATGTATGGGGTAGAGGGGGTATAGGGGTTGGGGATTGGGGTTTAGGGGTTTGGGGAGGTTGAGGGGTTGAGGGGTGGGGAATTAGAGGTTGATGGTTTTAGGGGCTTAAGGGATTAGGGTTGGGGATTAGGGTTGAAAGTTAGAAGTTGAGGGTAGAGGGTATTGGGTTGATGGTATTGGGTTGATGGTAGAGGGTAGAGGGTTTAAGGGTTGAGGGTTGAGGGTTGAGGGTTTAGGGTTGAGATATTATGGTAGAGAGGGAGGGATGGATGGATAGAGAGGTGGAGGGAGAAGTGAGATAGATAGGAGAGAAGAGGAGGGAGGGACAAAGATATATGAAGGTTGAGGATCCAATGTATAGGGTAGAGGGTTGAGAATTGAGGTTATAGGGTTAACAACCTATAGCGTTGAGGGTATATGGTTGAGGGATTAGGGTTGAGGTTACATATGATTTAAGTATTGGGGTTGAGAGTCCAATGTATAAGGTAGGTATTGAGGTTGAGGGTTGAGGATTGAGAGATTAAGGGTTGAGGGTTGATAATTGAGGGTTGAGGGTTTAATGTATAGGGTAGAGGGTAGAGGGTAGAGGGTTTAAGGGTTGAGGGTTGAGAGTTTAATAATAAGGGTAGAGGATTGAGGGTATAGGGTTAGGGGATTATATTTGAGGGTCCAATGTATAGGGTAGAGGGAATAGGGGGTTGAGGGATTATGGTTTAAGGGTTGAGGGTTGAGGATTGAGGGATTAAGGGTCAAGAGGGTTAAGGGATTAGGTTAGAGAGTTTACTAAGTGGGTTTAAGTGTTTAAGGGTTGAGGGATTAGGGTTGAGGGTAGAGGGTAGAGGATTGAGGGTAGAGGGTAGAGGGTTTAAGGGTTTATGGTTTAAGGGTTGAGGGTTTAGGGTTTAGGGTTGAGTGTTTAAGGGTTTAAGGGTTGAGGGTATACGGTTGAGGGATTAGGGTAGAGAGGGAGGGATGGATGGTGGGAGGGAGAGATGGAGGGATAAGTGAGATAAAGAGGAGAGAAGAGGAGGGAGGAACAAAGATATATAAGGGTTGAAGATCCAATGTATAGGGTAGAGGGTTGAGAATTGAGGGTATTGGATTGAAAGTATAGGTTTGAGGGATTAGGGTTGATGGTACATATGGTTGAAGTATGAGGGTTGAGGGTCCAATGTATAGGGTAGAGGGTATTAGGCTTGAGGGTTTAGGGTTTGAAGGCTAAGGATTGAGGTATTAAGGGTTGAGGGTTGAGAATTGA
>VDFB02000003.1:130836228-130965270 GCA_007258455.2 Sequoia sempervirens
AGGTGGTGAAGGAGGAAGGTGGAGATATTGAGAGAGAGAGGAGGGAGGGTGAGAGATAGGTAGAGATGGATAGGTTAGATAGAGAGAAATAGAAAGGGAAGGTGGTTGGGATGAAGGAAGATAGAAAGAGGAAAGGAGGAAGGTGGAGAGATTGAGAGAAAGAGAAGAGGGAGGGAGGGAGAGAGGTAGAGAGGGATAGGTTAGATAGAGTGAAGTATAGAGGGAAGGTGGGTGGGAGGAAGGAAGACAGAGAGAGAGAGAGAGAGAGAGACGGAGGGAAGGGATGGAGGGAGGGATGGAGGTTAGATAGATAGAAGTATAGAGGGAAGGAGAGAGTGTGAGAGAGAGGTCTAGAGCATAAGGGATAAAAAATGAGTGAGATAGAGAGAGAAATATGATACAAATTGTTGATTACTAAAATTTGACCTCCTGATTACTAAAATTTGACACGCTAATTACTAAAATTTGACTAATTCTAAAATTTGTGAGATCTTCCAAAAACTAGAATTTGCATTATTACTCTTAGAGATCTGAAACCACTCTCAAACATCCTAAAATTATATACATGAAATATAACTTAAAGTATAAGAAAGTAAATCTCCAAATGTAAATGTCAGCTGAAAGATAACAAGAAGAAAGAGAACAAAAAAAATCAATGTACACCAAAATGTGAGCACGTTATAATGCGCTCACATTATGGTGATGTTATTTTGAATTAAAAAAATGTGCACTTTTTGAATTAAAAAATGTGCACTTTTTGAACTTCAAACAATAACGTGAGCATGTTATAATGCACTCACATTTTTGGCTCAGTAATTACCAAGTCATAACGCGAGTGCGTTTTAGTAAAACGCACTCGTGTTTTCACTATTTCAGGATGAAAAAGTGAATTGGCCACTTTTTGGCCACCCATCTTTCTGCACCTACCCGATAACCTATAGTATCAGTCTAGAAAGTTTCAAGAATTTATGTTTTATACATCTAGGTCAAAAACATCCATTTAGTGTAGTCATTTTTGAATAATTTCAAAATCATTTTAATAGAAAAAATCATCAACATAAGTTGAATATCTTACTTTTCATTTTAGGCACACACTCACAATGTTAGTATCTTTCCTTTCCAAGCATGCCAAGAAATCTCATCAATAAGCATGTTAGTCATTCCTCCAATATATTTCCTAGTTATGAGAGTCTCTTAGTGCAAGAGAGTGAAAATTTTGACACATTCCTTAATTCCACACCCCATCATATCTCTCCTAGTTGTGGGAATGATGTAGGTGCAAGCATAGACAATCATGATAATCACGGTTGTTCTTCTCCTGATACCTCTCCTATTAGTGATGAAGGTATCTTGGTGTTAGAAGATACACCCATTGAGAATCATGAAAATTTTGAAATCTCCTCTTCTATAAACTCTCCTACATTGGAAGATATTATGGCACAAGAGAATGAGATCATAGACACATCTCTAAATATCACCTTACCTAGTCTCCATTCATCTCTTCCTTGTGAGGATATTTTAGTGAAAGAGGATGAAATCATAGATAAACATGACAATCACATTTGGCCTTCTCCTAATATCTCTCCTATTTGTGATGAAGTATTTTGATGTAAAAAGATCAAACCAATGAGAATTATGAGTCTTATTTGTCCCTTTTCCCCTAGGGAGAACATTATTGAACAAGAAAATGTCATCATTGATAATTAATAAAATACAACCATTGAAAACCCCCCTTCTTGTGATGAAGTCACTTTAGAAGAACCAACATTTGAATGCCATGAAAATATAGTTTGTAGCTCTCCTAAAAACTCTCCTACTAGGGAAGATATCATGGTGCAAGAGAATGATAGAATTGATGCATTCCTTTCAAACAATAGTAATGTGGCTTTAGTTGATGGAAATGATGAGGTAACCTTAGACTCTCCTTTGCTACAAGATCGTCACCATAAGGATGAGTCCTTTGAATTTATGCACATTATATATCCCTTGAAGCAATCTCCTGAGCTAGTTCTTATCCTTCATCCACCCTCACAACAACCACATGTTCAAAATAAACCTATGCTTACCTTAGAAACACCTAAAAGGAAACTTGATAATAAAAATATTTCACAGCAACCAAGTTACAACACCGTTGCTCATACATATAACACTAGAAATAATCCACAACCAAGACAAACAACTCCAACATCCCTCCCATTGCCTCAACCTATCTTTCCTAGTGCCCCTCGTTTTCCTTTACATAATGGAAAGGAGTATGATCTTGTTGAAAAACTTAAGAATACTCTTGCTAAGATATCCTTATGGGATCTTATCCAAGCCTCACCTATTTATTATAACATGCTTCAAAGTTATTTACAACAAGTTCCTCTTAATGTGCAACCAAATGACAGTATCCATAATTCAAGGAATGAATGTAGACATTGTTTTCCACCAAAGTGAGCTACCTCCTTTGGAAGTGCAAAAAAAAAAAAAGAATCTTTCATGATAAGAGTTATCTTCAATATGACAAGGATAAAGTGAATGCTTGTCGATAATGGCTCAGCTCTTAATGTGTGTAGTGTAATCCTTTTGGATAAATTTGACATAGATAAATCAAGAATTGAACCTAATTCCTTATTGATTCAAGGATTTGACAATGTAGGAAAACAATTGCTTGGTGCGATCACTTTTCCTATTACAGTTGGAAAAGCTACATTGCAAACTCCTATCCATTTTATGCCTCACGATCTTTTATATAATATTCTTTTAGGTAGCCCATGGATTCATGAAATGCAAGCAGTGCCTTCTACTCTTCATTGTAGAATGAAGTATGTTTACAACAATAAAGTTTACATAGTCTAGGCCAATCTTGAACTTGAAAGTTGTTTGCACACTGAGAAAGATAAACAAATTTCTTTGAAAACATTGAAACCAACCATACAAGTGGAACCCGTGCAAGTGAAATACAAGGAAAAACATATAGATGAACTCATGAAGTTATTTGAAGAAGATTGGGGTTCCTTCGATTTCACACCTACATTCATGGGCGAATGCAAGATCACAAAAAAAGAGTCTAAAAAGAGAAAATAAAAAGCAATAATTTCCACAAAAGATTCAAAAGCATCCACTTCAAACACTTTAGAAGAAGAAGCAAATTACACAACAAACTTTGATGAAGTTGATTATGAACAACCACTAAATCCAAAGGAAATGAAAAAGCTTTATGGAAGAGGTTATGAAATCTTGACACAACTTGGTTGTAGTGGAAAATGATGTGGTGTTAGAGAACAATGTATATGTGTCCCTATAGAGCCTAACACAAAAGAAATGACTAATGGTATTGGTTATTTCCCCTCGAAAGAAACGAGCAAGCCTTCACTGAATATCAACATTCTTATAAAAGATTCTTCTAAACCAACTTTAACGTTAGTGGATCCTAAATTGATAGAAACTAGTGGTCATGTTTATTGTACTTTGAAAGAAACAAAGAAATCTTCACTTAATATCAATGTCATTACGCAAAACACTAATGATTGGAGTTTGTTAGATTTTACAACTTCCTTTAAAAAAGAGTACAAAATCTCACCATTTAAAGAGTCTTGTGTAAGTATGACACCTTGTACTAAGCAAAAGATATATTTGTTGCAAAATAAAGGAACATATTCTACTATTGATCAAGAGAGTATCTTGTTGATACTCCTCTAAGATCATTTGATATCTCTCCCTCCAAGAACACAAAAGAAATTTTACTACAAGAATTTATTTTGTGCATATCATAGAGTTCATGGTCATTCTACTAATGAATGTACGGCCTTGAGTAATAAAATTCAACATCTTAAGGATTGTGGTGCTCTTCCTTGTGTTGAAGCACCTAGTTTCTCTAATTGATACTGATTTCCAAGTTTTTCATCAATCACCTCAGCTCACCCTTGTCTTGCACTAAGTGGGGGCAAGGGGGTTAGGTAGCCTTGTCCTTGTATGGCACTTGTTGTTCTCTTTTGGCTATTTGACTACCTTCCATGTATATATAAGAGCAAGTTTGAGATGTGGACGACGTGCCTTAAGTTGGCTTGCATGTGGCATACTTTTCTTGGGTGCTACCACAATAGTGTGTCTCACTTTTGGGATGTGCTTGTTTTTTCCTGAAATCACTCTTTTTAGAAAACACTAATGATTTAAGTCTTGAGAGGCTCCATCTAAAGGGTTTTAATTGAAGAGGGATAGATAATACTCCCTTAGATCAAACCCCCTTGGATAGAACCTCTCTAGTATTAAATCATACCCACAATGGAGTCCCTTCGCACCAATAAAATGTTTTTCAAAAAAATACTTTTTCTTTACCTTTTGAGGGATTAAATAACATAATTTAAAATTTATATTTTGCAAGATTGTAGCCCTCAAAACAAGCTTTCCCAAAAGTATAGATTTGATATATTTTTTATTTTATCATGTATTTAATTTTTAATGTTTACTAAACATAGGTTTTTTTCTAAACATCAAGCAATTTGTTGTGTAGAGGTGGAAAAATAGTAAACCATTGTAAAAAAAAATTCAAAAAATACCCTTTCCCTAGGTATTTATGTCCTTGTTTCACCCAAAAAAATAAAATTGGATTTTGATATATACACAACAAGTTAGGTTGTACGACATACATGTATGTCCGAATTATAGTTATAGTGACTTCAAAAATTAATTTAAAAAGAATATTCAACAAAAAAATTATGAAAAATTATCCTTTCCCTAGATATTGATGTTGATTTAATCCTTTATAGAAAAAAATTTATGTTGTATGACACAAACGTTACTTTCTAAAAAATGTTTTTTTTGTTTAAAAGTAGTTATTAAAGGAGATGTTGAAAGATTCATGATTTATTTCCAAAAAATTGATAAAAAATATATTTAGAATCTACACACAAATTTCCACAAATCACTAGTTCACATCATCTTCAAATTCTTAATGGTTTAGCCACTATAGGTCTCAGAAGATGACGATTCAGTTAAAAATATTGATGTAAATGTCCATCTCGAGAAAAAAGTGAGACACAGTATTGTGATTTCACCCTCTTTCTATGTTTAGCATTACATTTTATGGGCAACGTGTTATTCATGATGTAGTTTCATTTGGGAACATATGACTTGACATAGGGATTTCCAAATAAGCTCTCATGTCTTCTTCATTGGCTACTTTAAATTAATTGCTCACAACAATGGTGTTGGCAATCGCTTTAAAGAGGGGGTATACATTGACATTATCTTTTGACATTTCTCATGTTTCATTGTGCGATTTTCTTTCTTCTTGCGATGCGTCCTTTTCTTAGTGTTGTCATTGGGTTTGATTTCCTCCAAGAGTGTGATATTTCTTTGATTTGTCCTCTCTTGGAGATTGTTGTTCCCATAGCACACACACCTCATTCAGAACGGGGACCCTCTTTCTTTTTTGCTTCATCGGGTCAGTTTTTCGTTGCCTCATTTTGCATGACCCCCTATTTTTGTGTTTTAAGTGGTTAGTGAGTCTTAAGGAAATCATCTTCAATTGGCCATGTTTCTCCACCCTCAAATTTTCAAGGCTTTAGGCCTTCATAGAGTTCCCTTAGCTATTTTCCTTCATTCTTTGAAGCTAGCGTCCTTGGAGCCGGGTGGGTCCGCCCTCGTAGGCCGCCTTATGCGGATTTCCTTAGCTCTGCGACCATTCCAAATGGCCACCGTCCAGTGACCTTTTGTGCCACGGGAACTACCTCACTAATTTTCATTTTCATTGTTGAACAATTGAACGACTGAGCTCTGACTGATGTCTGCCTAGTGGACTCTGCCCTTCCTATGGCCATTTTCAAACTGACTGCCTACCAACCTCCAGCACTGTTGTATGAGCATTAATGAGGTGCATTAAATGCAATATTTTCTATAAATAGCCAACTTTAAGCTGTCATTTTCATTTTTCAAAAGTCCAAGAGCCATTCAGAGTCCCCACCAACGTCGTCGTCGCACCCGCGACGTTCATTCACCGATTCCAGGCTGTTACCCATTGTTTCCTCGACCTTCTTCATTGGGTCGCATAGGTAGGTTTTCCACTGTGAACCATGTTTTGAGTTTTATTTGATTCCCGCATATAATTGTTAAATCTGAAGGAAGAAAACTTGAAATTGATTAGATTAAACCTAGGCACACAAAACCCATGAATTGAAATCTTAACAATCTTCAAAAATTGCCCCATGCGCTATTTTTGGAACTCACGATCACCGCGACCATTCTTCAACCAAATCATCTGTGCTCTATGGTCCCACAACCTAGCCAATGTCATTACCTTTCCTTGGAAATACTTTAGATTTGAAATGGTGAATTCTCCCATCAGGTCCACCCCAGCGAGAGGCTCCCTCGACTTGGCCGCCTTGAACTTGGTTCAAATTCCTGAAGCCTAAGCGAAGCAATCCTTGGTCCTACTCGGGTCTGCATATGTGGGATTTCACCTCCGGAATGCCCTTAAAACTTTATCATTCCAAAAGACTATTTGATTATGACCTTCCGGCACGCGGACCCCACCCCGTTGATCACCCAACAAAATTAAACTTGGAAAAATAACTAAGCACAGGCTCATCCCAGGTTCCCCTGTGGACTTCTAGTTGCAAAATTTCATCTTGCCTTTGCCGTTTCAAACAACTTTCATGGTTTGTCTTCTAGCCTATCAGACTCTGCCCTCTTGCCCGCCATCCAAGTCAAAGAGTAACAAAGAATGCAGGTCATCCTCCATAGATCTCTGTAGGCATTTCGTCGATGCATGAATGGCTACTTGAAATGGTGAAACCCTAGTGTTCACCCAACCATCGGGTCCCAACCTCACCTCTTTCATTCATTTCCCTTTGTACCCTAAGTGACCAAGCTCAAACTTCTTTGCAGGCCTCACCCCATGCACCTCCGTTTGTGGGCCGTCGTAGGCTATTCGCTGCTCCAAATGGCTTGTGAAAGCTGACCTTCTGCACTACGGGTTCCGAGCTTGCCACGTCAGTCTGAGCCTAAAAGAAAAAAATGATCAAGTGTTAAGCCTTGTGTGGACCATCTCCTACAGGTGGTTGGTCGTGGAATTCTGTTCTGCTCACATCAGATCCCAAAGCATCCATCAACCTCCGTCAGCTCGCTACGCAGAGCCTGACCTTGCCATCACCTTTAGACTGATGATAGATAAAGTGAATGTCGAAGCCCTCTGTGAGCCCGACAATGCAGATCTCCTCCACCAGGCCTCCATCTTGATTTTTCCATTTTAAATAGTTATTCCCTAGTGCCATCTTGCATCCCCCAGATTACATCCTTCCAGACATCCTGCACTTTGGCAACAAGAAGTCGTCGTCTCCCTAATCTATGGGTCCTACACGGCGGGATGCCACTTGTGGACCATCATCTTCCCAGTGCTATTTCAGTGGCCAACCCCAAACAACCAAGCCACTTCTTGTTTCTGCCTGCCTAGGACCTACATGACCAAAAGATGACCTTAACACCTCCAAATCTTCAAAGTAAACTTGACCCATGTGCTAAAATGGGTTGACCTCCTTGGTGGACCCCACTTCATGCCAAAATCTTGGTACAGGTTGAGACATGTGGGCTGTCATTCCTTGATTATTGTCCCTCCTGTAGGTGCCTTCGGAATAGCCACCAACCTAGGGAAGTCCACACCCCTCAGCCTGAATTGTTGTAACTCCCTCCTATGAAAGATTAATGTCAATCTGGAAGAGATGTTAGGATTCTCAAGTGATGAATTATCTAATGTAACATCGTTTTTCAGGATTTTGGCTAACTTTCCCATTGTTTTATACTTGAATGTGCTTACCTCTCACTCTCTCACTTGTAGGATATATGGAACCAAGTGCAAGACCTTTGAAGGAAGCCATGGAGAAAGAAAAGGGAAAGAAGTAAACCAAAGCACCCCAAGGAAAAGAGGATAAGGATCAGATGAAGTAAAAATTCCAAGGGGAGCCCCTTAACTCCAAGGTCACCATAGATTGGAAGGAGATCTCATATACTAATTTGGGACACATAGATATTGACGAATTCAAGCAAAGGGTCTGGATCAGCACCATGAAAGAAAATGTCATAAATATTAGAAGTAGTGGGTTGGCCAAGGCTTCTGGTTTCTTTCCTGCTCTCATTGCTCCTGAGCTCCTGATGGCCTACAGGGAGGCCTATCAAGAGGACATGAAAAGAATTGTGGACAGAGATGGAAATGTATTAGTTGACCAATCTACCAAATCAATAGGAAAGGCTTTTCATATCCCTACATTTGGAAAAATGGAGGAAGCATCCAAAGAAGATGCCATGGAGATGTGGGATGCAGACCACCTCAAGTGTAAAAAGATCATCAATCAGTATTGGTTAAAAGAAAAGAGGGGCAGTGTAGCTACTGGGTGGGAATAATTAGTAATTGCTTGCACGAGCAATTTGTAGCTATGAAAAAGATCTCATAATTTTACATGACATCTTACTTGGTCTATTTACAGGTTGATTAGATGCAATACAAAGGCTTGTTTAGGGCTCTGAATGAGGCTCCAAGAAGGGAATTAAAGGTCTATGATAGGAACCCTTAGCTCCAATATAGGAATTTCAAGAAAGACTATTGTAGAGTCAATGACGCCTTCATAAGCCATGTTATCAGATTGCTTGTGGGTGACCTTGAAAGAAGAGTCTCACATAGCGCTAATGCTTTCCTCCACCAGTTCAGCTTCTTGTTCATAAAATTTCCAAAGTTTACCTATATTTGATCTAAAGGTTCCTCAGAGAAACCATACAAGCTACTCTGGAACCCAAATGACCAGATAATATTGCTAGAGCTCTCTTGGTAGCTACAGCGTGCACATGCCCTCTTAAGCAACAAGCATAAGGTGAGGATTCCCTATCCCCTCTCTTTTGGCCAAGGGATGTATGAACTCCACACATCCCAGTGTGCAGACCATTCAGATAAAGAACTTTTGGAGTATAACTTGGAGCTCTATACTGCTTGGCTGCGGATGGACCCCTATGGCAAGCTCAAGAAGATGGTTGGGCTTGAACACGCTCATGTGCCTGATGTTGAGGACTTTTGGGCCAATTGTAGGGATGACAAAGAAGTGTGAATGAGGCACTACATGAGCATGATGGCATACTTTTTCAAGAGGGTCAACTTGTTCCCTGTGCCAGATCAAATAGTGGAGGATGAAAATATAGTAATTGATCCTCGATACGGTGCAATTTCCAATCTCTCACTGTCGTTAATTGACTAGAATGAAGAAGAGGTCGATGACCTCGATATTCTAACAAAGTTGATCAAGGCAAGAACAAAAGAGTGGATTGATGGATAGATTGTCCAATTGAAGCTACAAGGAGTCATACTGACATAGGGAGAGCTTGAAGACGAACCGAGAAGTGAAACCGATAGTGGGACAACTGCTGCCCCGTCTAGAAAAACTTCAAAATCTCCTCTCGCCACCAGGTTAAGAAAGAGAAAAGAGACGGCTAAAAGGAAGCCTAAACCCAAGGTGTATTCAAGGAAAGCCTCAAAGGGTGAACCCTCCAAGGAGCTGAAAACATCGGGAAGTTTCACAAAGATTCCCACCATCTAGGAGGACTCACTTCATGAGGGAGAAGAACAAGAGGCCGAGCAACCAAAGTCTCCACCTACTCCCTCCACTCTTGCTGCCACTGTTTCCCCTCTACCTGCTTCTCAAGTGATGGTTTCCACTTCTCCACCTATGATAGACATCTCGGTCCACCTTGCTTCCACCCCACCCACTGCACAAGTCATGGTTATAGAATCCTCCTCTGCCACTACCTCTCCACTCTCCTATTCCTCCATGTCTCTATCAACATCTCTTCCATTGACTACAACAACTATGCCAATGCCTGCTCTATCACTTCTGGAATCCTTCGCCTGGCACATGCAGAATATCCCAACAAAATTGTCTGGGGCATTAATGAACTTGACAATACAATTTTCCTTGGCACAGATAGTTGTAAACCTCCATGTCCCTCCTCCAACCAAACCACTAGAAATGAAAGCAACCATGCAAATATCAGAAGAGTTGGAGAGGAAAGAAAGGAAAGCAACAAAAGAGATGGAAGAAGTGGATGACTACCATGAGCATCCTGAGTACCAACATCTAGTGATTGATAAAGTGGTGTGTGAAGGAGAGGAGGAAGAGACATAGTCATCTAAGGAAGAAAATGAGGAGCCAGGTACCAAATATATTGTGGAAACCTTTGACCTAGAGCTCAAGGAGTTGGCTTAGCAACTCAAGAACGTTGGAGAAGAAATAGAGGGACAACCCTCCAATAAAGAGAAGGACACAAAAAAGGAAATTGAGGAAGACACCAAACCACCAACTGGGGAACAAGATAAAAGTCTTGAGCATGATAAGGAGATTCCTCTGTCAAGAGAGAAAGAAGAGAGCCTCAAGCATGATGAAGAGGTGTCACCTTAGCATGAAGAAGAGGAAAAGAAAGAAGAAGATAAGCCTAAAGAAGAGACTAAAGCCCAAAAGAGCCTAGAAATAGAACATCATGAAGAACATAGGCATGACCAAGAAGAAGAAGAGAAAACCACTGAAGGGGAGGATAGCCCCAAAGAACATGCAACTATTGAATCCTTAGGAAAGGAAATAGTATTCATCTAGGATTCTGATGAAGAAGAAGGAGAAAGGATGGAACAAGAGGCTCCGAGAAACAACGAAATTGAAATCCAACATGCCTGTGAAGAAGAAGGTGATCATGAATCACCAAAAGGAAAACCTCAGATGCTTGAATGTCTTGAGAAACAATTGGAGGCCATCTTGGCTCAAGCCCAAATAAGTACAAAGAAGGAAAAGAGGCCAAAGGTCAAATCTCATCTGACAATGGATGCATCAGGATCCAAAACTGTACAAATAGCCACTCAAATTGTGGGAGAAGGGGTAAGTTATAATATTTCTACCCTTGACCTAGGAATGACCACAAGAGAGTAGAAAATTGATCACCTTGAATGGTCTGTTGCCACTATTAAGAGTTAAAATCACAAGCGTCAGATTTGATAGCTTACATTCAGCAATGGTCATCAGTTGAAGATCTCCCCACCACAGCCTTGACACCACCGCAATTGTTGTCCAAGGATCACATTGATAAGTTAGAGAAAATAAAGAATTGGAAAAAGGCCACAAAGGATTGGTTTCAAAAAGTACTCTATAATGGAAACATGGGCATAGGTCATGCTGCTAGGACAACAAACAAGTTCGTGGAGGTGCAAAAGATACTCGAAGGAATAAGGAAGTTCATCACCAACTTCCCAAATCTATACAGAATCATGTATCCCAAGCTTGAGGCTATTCTCAAGATACCTAATAAATCTTGAGAGAAGGAGTTTGCTCTGTAGAGGGTGACCATTGGCTCATAGAGACATGGAAGCTGAGCCTAGATCACAGAAAAGAAGTGTTGGAGTGAGTGCTTCATGAAGTGGAGCTTGATCTCGATTGGGTCAAAGAAATCAGGACAGACTGTGAAGAATATATGAGATTGATGAAAAATCTTGATGTGCCCATCAGTGAGCTAGACCCAAAGAAATTAAAGCCATACTTCCACAAGAAAATGGAGAACGAGACCATGGATGCGTTGACGCCAGATTTCATGGGTTTTTCTATATGGGCTTTCGCTCAATCTGAGCAAGTAGTAAAGAACAATGAAAAATGTGACAAAGACTGGGATGAGATTACAAGAAAATCAAGGATATTAAATTTCCAAGTGATCCAGTTGGATATTTTGGAGTGGAATAAGCTCTAGGTGTTGATAATAAAGTTTGTGGAATATGCCACCATCAGGAAATGTGAAGGAAATCTTGTAT
The DNA here is from genome assembly GCA_007258455.2 of Sequoia sempervirens. Taxonomy (NCBI): domain Eukaryota; kingdom Viridiplantae; phylum Streptophyta; class Pinopsida; order Cupressales; family Cupressaceae; genus Sequoia; species Sequoia sempervirens. Next base: position 130,848,035 of record VDFB02000003.1, read on the forward strand.
ATGATGATGATTTCCTCACCAAGTAGCTGCAACAAAAGGAAATTAGCTAGAAGACAAAAGAGCTACAGTGTTGCTCACTAAAGGACAAACTAGGCTAAATGACAAGGATGTAATTTTAAATTGAAATATATTTGGGGGTAGGTGAAACCCTAGTTTTTAGTGAATCTTGGCCACACAATAAGATTAAATATTGGCCATTCATTTTGATTTTTGAGCACTATAAATAGGGGTCTCCTCTCATTTTGAAAAGAGAGTTGAGTTGTTGTAATGACATGCTGCTGGAATTTTAATAGAAATTCATTGACTTTGGTGGACTCTTGAGTTCCTTTGCATGTTTCATGATTCTTCTTCTCTTAGTTAGTGAATTTGAGTAGATTAACTTTGTTTTTCTATATGTTTTAGCTTGCTTTAGTAGATTAGTTAATGTTATGCATTGATATTGAAGAATTTTGTTGTGTGTTGGCAACCTTCCTTGTCCATACTTTTGGTTGTTTATTGATGGTAAATAGTTGTGTAAAGTTAGTTTGGGCATAAATTGAAAGCTGGACTAAACTTCTATCTTTTATTCATGCTAATGGTGAATGAATGGTTGAAAATCTGTAGTCTTTAGAAGCTTGCACTAGTTTCGTGAGATTGTGAAGCAATTTGGTTAAATGGAACTTAGTTTTAGGAAGGTTATCCATAGTAGGGTCCTCCATTATCACTATTCATTGCTAGTTTTAGGTCTAGGAACTTCCTCTCTTCCCTACACCTTTTCCTTTTTTTAGTAGTGACCTAAGCCAAAGTTCATTACACATTGTAAAGCCAAATCTGAAGCTAACTTAGGAGTTCTAGACTGTTGTTTGAACCTACAACAATCGTTCATCAACTTTCCAATCTTAAGAACTCCATCAAAAGATATGATTCTCCTCCATCCTAACTCTATAAGTCTACCTTGTGATTACTAGCAAGATCACATTGAAACAATTGAGATATTACAAGCAAGTCATGAGCTGACACCCGAGAGACTTTGGGGTGATTTTCAGCAACTTGTTGTTGGAGATTGCCTTTCAAGAGAGGTAGTGTACCTATGTACTGCCTGTGTTGAGAAAGTGTTAAAACACCCATCAACAGAGACATTAGGCATGATGTTCCCTAAGAAGAGACCTTACATGAATCAATCAAAGTCCCTTTCAACAAATCTTTACTTGTATGTTGTTCATAAGATCAAAGTTTTATTTTGTGGCACCTTATCAAAGTTATCAAGAGGTATAGCTTTGATATGGTTAGTATGTATGGGAGCCAACCGTAGGCATGAATTTCCCATAGCCACTTGCTTGTCTATGTGGGCACATACCAACTATGTGCGTATGTGTCTCACTTTTATGGGGGCTCACCTAGTGGATATTGTATTCCACTAGCCCATGTGAGCATGTGTTTTGTTTGCATAGTGGACATTGTGTTCCACTTGTAAGAAATTTTTGGACAAACCACTTAGACTTGGTTCACATCGTGTTGGACAGATTGTTAAGGCTTGATCCACCCTCTTTTTCCTTTTCTTTCTTCTTTGTCTTTGACAATGTATTCTTGTATCTTGTTGCTACTTCATACATCATTCACATGCATGTTCTTTTGTTCCTATTTTGGTTTTCCATAGGATCTTGATCATCCCTCTTGATCATTTTTTTCCTATCTTACTAGCATTGGTGCACTTGGACCCCTCTTGATGTGAATTTGTCTACTTTAGTGTGAGTTTGAAGCAAGTTCCTCCTCTCACTAAAGTGGGGGATAAATGTAGTCTAGAAAAATGTATCCCTTTACATTTTCACACTTGTTTGGGCCCTCCCTATTAAAAGATGGCTTCTTTATGCCCTAATTGGTCTTATTTTGCATCCACAAGCCTAATTAAATGCATTTCTCTATGGATGATCCTGACATTTATCAAATGAAAAACTATAATTCAATATTTTTGGTTATGTGTTCTAGATCTAGGGATCTGGGACTCATACACCATCTTGGGTGTATGGGTCCCACCTAGGTCTTGGGACCTAATTTTAAATAACACACTGAACAAAACACTCCTTGAAATTTATGTCCCAAGTTTAAGCCATTGGGACTCATATGCCCAACCTGGCATATGAGTCCCGCTTTAACTTGGACCTATTTTAATTCAAATTATTGGTGAGATTTTATTATCCTAGATCTGATGTCGGTTTGTAGTGTTGTAATTTTGAGAAATTAAGCATAAACAAGTATAAATACAAGGTTATTTCACATAATTTCTCCTAGCAATTTTGAGTCAAGCATCTTAAGATTTCATAAGAGCATTATAGAGTATTCAAAAGCATTCAAGAGTAGATTTGTAGAAAATTATTGCAGCAATTAAGATCCATTTCATCATGTCAAAGATGTAGTGCATCATGCATGTTGTTGAGCTAATGTGTTGATGTAGCATTCAATATCTAATCAAGTGTTCAAGCCATTATCCTATTCAAGTTTCATGATCAAGATCTACACTCATTGAGGCCACTTCATGCTATAGACACCATAGATTTGAAACTTCATGTTAGTTTTCATATTTTTAATCCAAGGTTTCAACAAGGTTTGGTGAGTTGCTACATGCATTTTTTCATTCATCATTCCTTCATGCTTTTCTATTTCATTTCAAGGTTTAATTACCAAAATGGGGTTTTGCCAAGGCAAACCTATATTCCCTAAAAAAATAGCATTTTTCTCTCTTGATGTGTGTTTGCAGTTCTAGGTGAATTGAAGCTTGAAGATGCTTTGAAGAAAAAGTTGCAAAAGTTGTCAAGAAGTTGTCATCTTCACGGAAACTCACCTATAGGAAAAAATCATACTTTCAGACTTGAAGATCAGACAAGACGAAAGCTACAGAAAATCACTAGAGGCTACAAAATTATCATTCAAACCCTAGTAACAAAACTAAATCGCCCAACTAGGTGTATGGGTCCTAGTATAGCCCTTTTTGGCATCTTTTTATAGATCTTGATCAATCATTAGAAGATTCCAAATTCTACCCAAAATCTTATAACAAGACTAAATCCCCCTACCTAGCGTATGTGTCCCAGTGCACTTCAAAAACTATATTTTCAGAGTTGCAGACCTTGCCTTGACTCCATCATTCTTCCAGGTACTTTATTGTTTGATTCTAGTTTGTTAATTTGATTTTATGCTCTCAATTTTCTAGGGTTTTGTGCATACATGTTTGCATTTCTCCTTAGAATATTTATTTAATGGTGAACCCCCATTTAATCACACCAAGGGACCCCTAGTCCTTCCCTCAATTGATTCACTTGGTTGAGGGATCTAGGTTCTTAATGAACTAAAATGTGAAATAGGTCCCAAATTTCCATCTCCTAACAGGTGGAACACCCCTATTTCCTTTGGTTCACATTGTAAATAACAAATAAGCTCTACACATAATTGCTTAACAATTCAATAGATGCAAAGATCTAGAAAATTCTTTATATATTAATTGTTTCAAAAGTAATAGAGCATGGTAAACCTTGACTTGGCATACATTTCAACAAGAAATTTAAAGAATTAAGTGATTTAAATGTATTTTTTGTGAATGATCAAGAATACTGAACACAAACACAAATCGCAGAAGAGTAACTTAACCCAGGGTACAAAGTCCAATTAAATTCAAATCAAATTTAACAACTTAACACTTAGCATCACAAAGCTTCTACAATGTTACATAACAACATTATCCTTAACTATTCAAAACCAGAACTCATTATCATAACCTGATACTCAAATCACATAAACCTATGATTTCATCTAAGAAATTTAATTAATTCTTTGAATTAGGAAAAATACAAAACCATACATTCACCGAAACATAATGAATGCCATTGAAACAACCCTTGATTATTTCATTGATAATTCAAATGATGAGTACACCAGGAGAGAATGGGCTTTGAAATTATGTCATTCTTTATATTCAAATGCTAGTACTATTATCAAAAATTATTTGTAGAAACAAAAGACTCTTAACCTAGATACAGACTCAATTCTATTCAATGTATTGTCTCTTATAAAATTGTTCTTGGAGATCAATCAACAACCCATACAATTGGCCCTGAATTCCCTTTTATAAAAAGCAAAACAAGCCTCAGGCCAATGTAAACATGTCACTTTTTCATTTCACAATTACATTTACATTTCAAAACACCATTATATTTGTAAAACCTAAGGGAAAATATCCTTATGAGATAAAATTCATTTTCTATTTGTTGGTGAAGATATTTCCCACCTTCCAAAAGGCACTTTAGTTGATGATGATATTCATTCCACGAGCAATAACACCTTTTTCCATGTGCTCCCAAAATTGTGGGACGAAAAGCATGAAAAAAAGAAGAAAGAAAAGAATAAAACATCTCCATATCAACACTCTTGTGTCATTAACTTTTGAACTAAGGAAACAATATTTAAAAATTTATATAACATAGGCTTAATTTGTACTCATTCTAAGCCATGCATTGTATTCCTCCTCAACAAACCACTTAGCATCTAACAACCTCTGTATGTACCAAGATGAAAATTTATTTTCCACCTTGCATCTAAAGCAACTCATAGATCTAGGAAATCAACATATTTTTGCTTCCATAGCTCAAAGTCCTCCTCAAATGGTCATTCAAATGCAATAAAGTCATCTAAATTTTTCCTGTAGGGGCCATACCTGACCATCATTTTTTTTTAATCTTTATCAAATTCCTCAAGAAATGTACTAGTGATAGATAATTTGTTCATGTTGTCCTTCAACGTTGGAATGCTGACATCACCTTTCTCACAAATTAAAGTGGCCTCTGTAGCCATAAAAACATCCATATGAGCTCTCCATTGCTCATAAGTCTTAACAGTTCCATCACCATTTAGAATATCTGGAAATAAGCCAAAATCACTCTCTTCAAATTATTTCAATAGTGCCTTGATCCTCTTTTCTAGTGGATCCACCAATCCTTGATAGTAGACCATTTCTTTCACCATTTTGTAAGTTGATGCAATCTTTTCTAGCTTATTTTTGTCATGGGTGGATCCAACGACCATGCTCTTCAATACACTTCATCTAGGGATCCATGTCCTCATTAATGGGAGGGCAATTGATTTATCCTTCTCAAACATATTTATTGAATTGAACATCAAATAATTAAGGTTATTTGATTAATTCTTCATAATTGACCATTTTCCCACTTGATTAAATAATTTATAATTATTTATTTAAAGATCTTAATTCTTTCAACTTGTACAATTAAATTATTTTCATAATTTTTTAATTAACTAATTTTCCTCCAATCCTCCAACTTGCACAAAGAATATTCCCCAAGGAATATTCCCTTTTCAAATTCAAATTCTTCCCTCCAACTTGAAATATCTCTAACTTAATTCCTGTTAGATGCACAAGACAATTGAGAGGGGGGGTGAATAAGTTGTACATTAAAAACATTTAATCCCTCATCAATATTCAAACCCTTATCATACATTAGTAGAATGTAAACATATGAAATAACAATGCAAACACAACCATACACATGAGAACACCATATTTACATGGAAAACCCAAGAAGGGAAAAACCACATCGAGGATTAGATCACATATATATGACTAACAATACTAAATATAATTAGGCTCACTGCTAAGGGCTCACTTCCCCGAAAAAGAAAAAAGGGTCACTACCAGATGGCTCACTGCCAAGAAGAAAGAATAACAAAACAAGACTATTACAAAGAGATTCACTATCTCAAGGAAACAAGAGAAATCCACCACTGCAACTTTATGCCATCCGCAACCTTTGGTTCACTACCTCCAACAACTTCAAGCACACTAAAAATGTAGACACCTTCTGCTCACTACATCCAGAGTTATAGACATTAAGCTCACACTCATATCATCAAACTTAATCAAATTCACATCTTTCTCACTTTCCACTCAGATCCACACTCATCTCCAACAATTCACCCATCTTATATACCATCCACGACCTAAATAATCTCAATTAGGTTAGCCTCAATGAAAAGTATGTACCTCAAATGTGCAACACCAAAATAGGTCAGAACCAAACACTTTCATAGTGGAAATAAGTGAAGGTAGACCATGCCATGGGTTAACTAGGACCCGAATCTATGTCACCAAGCTACACAACACACCCACAATCCATGAGGTACCTCCACAAATAGTACTACACGCTAGTTCAACCAAACCTGAACTAACACTACAAGTGACCACATATATGCTTCTCTAGATTTGAAAATAACATGTAGACCACATAATAACATTTCACAACATTCATAGAACATCTTAGAATATTGTAGCATCATGAAAATATTATGCAACACTACCACAACCTCCTAAAAGAAAGATTACTTTCATCCTACACATTAGGATGCACTACCATTGAACCTCAACATAAGAACTAAACTTGCAGAGCAACTCAACACTAGAAACTTCAAGGGAAGATTTATACAGACAATATAAGCATGTTCCCAAATCTGCATGACAAGAAACAACAATATAGAGAAATGTGGAGCAATCTCATTTCTCCCAGATAACCTACTTTACAAACAAATTTTTTGTCAAACATATCTTCAACCATGAAGAAATGTGAAGCACAACACTAAACGCACCTTTGTCACACTGCACACTCTTTTATTAAAATTTTCTCAAAAGCACTTGGAAACCAAGTGAAATTACTACAACAACATCAACACATTCTCATCATGAATGCAATATCTATAACACCAACAATCTCCACACTAGGGTTGACATCAACGTGACATCAAAACACAACATATCCACACTTACCATGTTACTAACAACATAAATGATAGTACCACCAACACTACCAATCTCTAACAATCTCCATACTGTTGACATCAATGATAACACTAGCAACATACTTGTAACAATTCCATGAATTAAGGGATATTGTTGAGTCTCTCATGAATTATGAACCCTTGATCTAATCATTGATCCACACCTCATGGATTATTAGCCACTTGATTAATCCTTGATCCACACTCACCTCCTTAATCTTCTCTTATCCACTAGTTATCATTTTCAATCTTGACCTTTGATCAAAATTCTTAAAATCTATAAATAACAAGGCCTCTCAACATGAATTCTATTAGCAATATTCATAGCACCCTTACTCTCTTAAATTGTTAAGTCATTCTTAAGCAATTTGAGAGAAACTGAGATAATTTATGAATCAATCACCTTTAAATCAAGATTTTACACAATGGATTAGGAAAATTTGAGCACTCCACATCACTGCACTACAAGTTTGCTTAAAATCCACAATGTGATTGGGAGGTTTGCATATTAGTTAGATTCAATTTATTTAAATTCTATCTCTAATGATTTTGATTGAATCTTTTAGTGTTGTTAATTGAATTTAATTGAGTATGGCTTCTAATTTGATCATTTATCTTTCTAATTGCTTTAATTTAGTTCTTATCTAATCAATTGAGCTAACCATACGACAAAATCAAATATGTTTTATTATTAATTATGAATAATTATTATGTGCAAACTGTGAATCTATACATGCAATCTCTTCTCTTCATGCTTTCTATAACTCTCTATTATGTTATTTGTACTAACCCCTTACAATTCTTCAAGTTAATTCGTTCATTCTTCATCAATTCTTTATGGAAACCTATGGTGTGACATCACTTAAACAATGTTTTCATATGCAAGGTATATTTTTATTATGTTATTTATTTATTATAGATTATTATTTACTTTTCCTTTTCTCCACCAAGAGCACATGATTTATACCATCATTATCATTGCTATTGTGGAGGTGGGAACAAAACCTTTTCCCCTCTTTTTGTGTATTTAGATCTAGATCTGAAACTTTATCAGTGATAGGTTGTAGGAGAACAAATAAGACTATGACTAAGTGATCTAGCTACTAAACACCTAAAAGGCATAGGAATAGGGTGCCTAATGCCCTTGTCCCTACATTTTAGACTCAACTTTCAGCCTTAAATTCCCCTCTTTCTTCACATCTTAGATTTGTACCCATTTTTGTAATTGTTTGTTTCCATCTATGTGATCATTTGTATTTTCAAATTTAGGCTTATATAAATTAGGTTAATTAATTAAACTCATCAAATATTCCCTCTTTGCAAAAAAGGAAAAAAACCTAGGTAGATTGGCTCTCTTTTTAGATAGTTATCCAATCATAAAACCCTATTTGGTTCATGTTTCAATGTTAAAGAAAAGGGAAAGGTAGATCTAGGCTAATTGACTAGTTAGATCTAGGATCACTTTTCCCACTTAACATCCTCAATGTAGGAATATCCCTTCACAACCAATCTTTCCTTATAACTATTATTGAAATCTATGTAAATTTTCTTTTGAACACCCATTTACATCCAAAAAAATTGTGTCCATTAGGCAAAGGTACTAAGCCTCATGCATTAATTTTTTCAACATAGTCAGCTCCTCATTCATGGCCACTTTTTAGGAATCTATAACATTTATACCAATACCCTCCTTTATAGTCTTGGCTCATCAATGTTCATAATAAAAGTAAAAATATATCTCCAATAAGGAGTATACATATATAGTTTTTTTCTTTGCTAAGTGGAGTATACATATGTCCTCAATGAGTGAGGTGGATTTTCTAGTTTTTCTTTAAAATTCTAAAAAATATTTGATCTCTCTTCTTCTTTAGATATTTTGTGGGATTTTGGTTCAAATTTATTTTCCTTTATGATTAGTTGAACCGTATCTTTCTTTTCATCCATTTTTTATTATAAAACAATGGAAGAGTGATGCAGGAGCATCCAGTGGTGTAAGGGCAATCTTGCATTACCCAAAAATAGTTAAATTTCAAGTTTCTCAGTTTTCAAATGTTTTTACATTTTTGGATACCCTTTTTTTCATAATGAAATTCTCAATTTATGGTTTTTATTTTCTATTCCTGGGTTGAAAGATATTACAGTTTTAGTTTCCTAGATTTGCACCTAAAAATATTTTGAGTTGGATATGAGGCACTTAGAGCTCCCAGAATGGCCCTAAAACTTTCCAAAATTGGTGTAGAAAATTTTGAGCACATTCTTGACTTCGAGACCTTTCCAATGGTTCAAACGGTTCGCGAATCGGAGCCCCGGATCAAAAGTTATGGTCCCAAGAAGTTGGCACACTTTCTAGAAGATACAATTGCAAATGTTCTTTTGAAATTTGAACTTCAAGTTGTAATTTTCAGCGCCAAACCGCCTAAACTCAAATTTTAATGTTGTTTTGGCTCCAAACTAAAGATGAGCTCTATTTATGGGTGGGTTTCTAATTTTTTGGGAGCTTTTTGGGGGACAAGCTCGCATATGGCGAAAGGGTTATTATGTAGCTTCCTGTAACTTGCATGTGTTGTAGAACTTGGGGATTGAGATCCTCTGCATGTAAGAAGCTCCATTTTCTGAATAATAAAATTTCTTTTGTTTGTGGGTTATTTTTTGTGTCTCGGGCTGTGCCCTCATCAAGTGGTATCAGAGCGGGTTTTCTTGAGCGTGTGGATAGATCGTTGATCGTGAGGTAGTTCACACCAGGACTGTGGTTGTGGGTCGAGGTCAAGAAAGATGCCTCCAAGAGTGATTCTTGGTAGGCATGGTGGTGCCAAAGGTGGTCGAGGCGGTAGAGATGCTGGTGGAAGAGATGCACTGGTAGCCCTCCAGAGATAGATTGATGCGTTACAAGAGTAGTTGGGAAGAGGGTTAAACCCAAGGGAGGAAAGTGAGGATGAAGGAGAGGAAGAAGGTTCAGATGTAGAAGAGGAAGAAGAAGCAATTGATCAAGACCAAATGCAGCTAATAAGGGCCATTTAGAAGATCAAGAAAAAAGACCCAAAGCGAGAAGTCCCAGGTTATTCCAGAAGTCTGAACACGGAAGAGTTGATCGATTGGATCAATGAGCTAGAAGAATATTTTGAGTATGAGGAAATAGACGACCTAGATCAGGTTAAGTTTACAAAAATGAAGCTGAAGGGCCATGTCAGTATTTGGTGGAAAGAGGTTCAGTTGGAAAGAAATCGAAGAGGAAAAGTCAAGATCACGGATGGGATCATGGTAGAAGAAGGCAGTTCATACCAATGGACTCTGAGTTAGATGCATTGAAGAAATTGCAAGGTTGGAAGCAAGGAAGTAGATTTGTGAAAGAATATACTAAAGATTTTCACAAGATAATCATCGAGAATGGAGTCCACCTGAGAGGCCAATAGGAGAAAAGTAGCCCGATATCTTAATGGGTTATGACGGGCATTCCGGGAGGAGTTAAGCCTAGTCAAAATGACCACCATTGAGGATGTGTATCGGTTGCTCTAAAGGTGGAAGAGAAAGTGAACAAAAGATTTGATGGAAAGCACAAAGTCACCGAGGAGGTCAAAGCGGAAGGATGGTAGACCTTCAAGGAGGCAAAATGATGATGAAAAGAAAAGTGAAGATGTGGAGTGCAATTTGAAGCCAAAGGAATGACCAACTTCTACGCCCTCATGATCAAAATAGTGGTGATCAAAGAGGTAGAGGACAAGGAAGATCTGGGCCAGGGCCTAGAAGAGGTGGTTTCAAAGGAACTTGTTTCCATTATGGTGAAGAAGGGCATCGAGCCTATGAATGTCCACAACACCAAGGAAGGGCAGACAAAAGGCCGGAAGGTCGTGGAAGGGTTGCGCATGCAGATGAGGAGGCCCAATCTGAACATTCAGATGATGCTGAAAAGGGAGAAACCCTAGTGATTAGGAGAGCCCTAGTGACTGAAGAAAAGAAACGGAATAGAGGGAAGAATCTGGCCCACACACAAGGTGCAAGTGTGAAGAAAATGTTGTGATGTCATTGTGTGATGGGAACCCCGATGTCACAGTGTCGAGAAGAGATGGTTACAAAGTTGAGCTAAAGAGGGAAAGGCACCTCCATCAGGTATTGGGATTGCACAGTTCTGAGAGAAAAGACCACAAGTTTTGAATTGATAGTGAGGTGCCTAGTAAAGTTCAAGATCAAGGAGCTACCATGATGAGGTACTCTATGATATCATCCCCATGGATGCATGTCACATGTTGTTGGGGAGGAATTAAGTGGTAGTTGATGGCAGCTATACATGATGGCCATGAAAACACTTATTCCTTGACAAAGGATGGGGTTCGTCACAAGTTGAAACCCCTGAAGGAGACCGAAGAAAAGGTATGCAGTAGTGCTAGGATTTGTTATGTAGATGGAAGAATTTTTTTGGAAGGTATGAAGCATGAGCGTGTGTGTTATGCATTGATTCCTAGAGTGAGTAAGGAGGATAGTGAGAAGGTTCTAGAAGAAGTTCTGGGATGTTGGATGAGTTTCAGGATATTGTTTCTGATAATGTACCCGAGGGTTTACCACCAATAAGGAAGATCGGTCATCAGATTGACTTGATTCCTGGAGCCAGTTTGCCAAATAAGGCAGCTCATAGAATGACTCCAGCAGAAAATGAGGAGTTGAACAAACAAGTTCAAGAGTTATTGAGAAAGGGTTTGATACGGGAGAGTTTGATTCCATGTGTAGTACCTGCAATACTAGCACCAAAGAAGGATGGGAAGTGGAGGATGTGTATAGATTCCCAAGCCATAAACAAGATAACAATCGTCTGATTTCCCCTACCAAGGATGGATGACTGATGGACTATTTGAGTGGAGCTCGATTACTTCACAAAGATTGATCACGAAGAGTGGATATCACCCAGTTGGATTAGAGAGGGAGATGAATGAGCGCCTTCAAGACCAAGAGGGCTGTCTGAGTGGTTAGTCATGCCTTTTGGGCTAACCAATGCAGAGCACGTCCTTGGCTCATGAGCAGTACCCCTAAAGAATTTACAGGAGACTTTGTTATTGTGTATTTAGATGATATTTTGATTTTATTAAGACATTGGGATGGACATCGATACATATTAGGAGAGCCTTTGAAGTTAAGAGAAGCTGTTGATTAATCTAAAGAAGTCACGGTTTGTGAAGAGGGAGTTAGTGTACTTGAAAAGGGCTTGTTGTCACCATTGAGAAGGTCTCAAGATGGACCTAGGGAAGGTGAAGGCTATTATGGAATGGCCTACCCCAAGAACTGCTACCGAGGTGAGATATTTCCATGGTTTGGCTAGTTTTTATAGAAAGTTCATTAGAAACTTCAGTAGTATTTGTGGACCCCTAACTGAAACAATGAGAGGGATAGAAAAGAATTCAAGTGGAGCAGTGGAGCAGCAAAAAGTTTTGAACTGTTGAAGCAGAAGGTGTTAATGAGCAACCTGTTCTAGCCCTCCCAGTTCAACAAAGGTGTTTAGTGGATTGTGATGCAGTGGTTATGCCATTGGAAGCTGATATTGAGCGAAGAGTAAGCCCATTACTATTTAGGTGAAAAGTTAAATGATGCCAAAGAGAAAGTATTCCATTATATGATCAAAATTTTATGCAATAGTTCAAGCATTAAAGAAATGGAGACATTATTTGTTGCGGAAGGAATTTATTCTATATACTGATCATCAAGCCTTGCGGTACCTAAATAGTCAGGGAAAATTAAATCAGAGGCATATGAAATGGGTAGAGTTTTTGCAGAGTTATACCTTTGTTTTCAAACATAGGAGTGGGAAGTCAAATAGGGTTGCAGATGCCTTAAGTAGGAGGCATACATTGATGACAAAGATGCAGATTGAAGTGGTTGGGTTCAATGAACTCAAGACACTATATGCAGAAGATCCTAATTTTGCAAAGGCTTGGAAAGCTTGCAAGGAACCTATTATAGTGGATAGGACAAGGTGGCTGGATTTCATAATCCAGGATGGCATGTTACTTAAGGAAAGTCAATTGTGTATCCAAAGGAGGAGTTCCATGAGGAGAACACGATAAAGGAAGCATAGTGGAGGAATGGCGGGGACATTTTGGTCGAGATAAGACCATTGCCATTATCGATGTAGGCATTATTATTGGCCTCGGTTAATACAAAGGATGTGAATAATTTTGTGTACAAAGCTCTGAGGGTATGTCGGATGGCTAAAGGAGTGAGCTAGAATATAGGCTTATATCAGCCCTTACCTGTACCAGAGAGGCCGTGGGAAGATATAAGTATGGACTTTGTTCTTGGTTTGCCAAGGACACAACGAGAGAATGATTCAGTCTTTGTGGTGGTTGATAGTTTTGAAGATGACACATTTCATTCCATGTAAGAAGACCCATGATCACGATCCCACATTCTTGACTTGTTCTTCAAAGTAGGTGAGAATACATGTACGCGCCAAAGTATTGTTTGAGATCATGACACCAAATTTGTGGGAGTACTTTTGGAGGACCTTGTGGAAGAAGCTGAAGACAAAGTTGAAGTTCAGTTCCGCACACCATCCACAAATAGATGGGCAGACAGAGGTTGTTAATAGGAGTCTGCGTAACCTATTGAGATGTTTGGTAGGAGATAAACCCAAGGGATGAGACTTGATCTTACCGCAGGTAGAATTTTCTTACAACAATTCTGTTAACAGAAGCACTGGTAGATCACCATTCCAGATTGTGTATGGAGGTAGCCCCAGAACAACTCCATAATTGAGGAAGATGGACCAAGAAGAAAATAAGTGCTGAAGCCGAAGATTTTTCAGAACACATCAAGGATATACATGAGAAGGTAGGAGACCATATTAACAAGATGAATATGCGATTATAAGGCTAAAGAAGCGGTCGGAAGAGGAAATTATAAGGAGTTTAAGTTGGTGATGGAAAGTGATGATGGTCCCACTTGAGGAAAGAAAAGGTTCAGTGGGAACATATAACAAATTGAAGATGAAGAAGTTCAGTCCTGTAAAATTTTGAAGAGCATGATTCAGGGAATGCATATGAGGTAGAGTTGTCGGATGGATTCAACATTTTCCCTATGTTCAACATTTCAAATTTGATAGAGTATCATGAAGGTGGCGCAAAGGAAGTACCAAGATGGAATAGTGTGGGATTCCAGCACCTACTTCAAAAAGGAGATTGAAGAAATCTTGGATAGTCATGTGGGAAGGAGTACCAGAAACAGGCAGTATGAAGAATATCTAGTGAAATGGAGAGGAAGGCCTATGGAAGATTCATCATGGCTATCTAAGGCGGCGGTTGACCGGTTGGGTTTTCCTCAACCATCTGAGACATGATGGGGTCACTTCTCAAATTACCCTGGGTGTCTGATGCAGGAGCATCCAATGGTGTAAGGGCAATCTTGCATCACCCAAAAATAGTTAAATTTTAAGTTTCTCGGTTTTCAAATGTTTTTACATTTTTGGATACCCTTTTCATCATAATGAAATTCCCAATTTATGGTTTTTATTTTCTATTCCTAGGTTGAAACATATTGCAGTTTTAGTTTCCCATATTTGCACCTAAAAATCTTTCAAGTTGGATTTGAGGCACTTAGAGCTCCCAGAATGGCCCCAAAACTTTCCAAAATCGGCGTAGTGGATTTCAAGAACGTTCTTCACTTTGAGACCTTTCCAACAGTTCAAACGGTTCACGAATCGAAGCCCCAGATCAAAAGTTATGGCCCCAGGAAGTTGGCGCACTTTTTAGAAGATACAATTGCAAATATTCTTTTGAAATTTGAACTTCAAGTTGTAATTTTTGGCGCCAAACCGCCTAAACTCAAATTTTAATGTTGTTTTGGCTCCAAACTAAAGAGGAGCTCTATTTATGGGTGGGTTTCTAATTTTTTGGGAGCTTTTTGGGGGACAAGCTCGCATATGGTGAAAGGGTTATTCTGTAGCTTCCTGTAACTTGCATGTGTTGTAGAACTTGGGGATTGAGATCCTCTGCATGTAAGAAGCTCCATTTTCTGAATAATAAAATTTCTCTTGTTTGTGGGTTATTTTCTGTGTCTCGGGCTGTGCCCTCATCAAAGAGGGATTAATTTCTCTAAAAATAACACTTCTACTATAAAAAAACTCTCTTGGCAATATGATCCCAAAATGTGTACCATTTCTCAACAATAACATAACTGATGAAGATACATTTTATAGCCTTTTTCTCTAACTTTCTCTCTTTTCCCTAGGCATATGAGCATGTGCCTCATAGCCAAGAACTCTAAGGTGTCACATAATGAATTTTTTAGATTAAAAAAGGTAAGCACCTAATTAATTAATTATTAAGTCCCATGAATTATTTAAACTAATTGAAGAATTTAAATTTACTCCTATGAAAATATACACATTTCTTTCTACTATAATCATCAATGAAAGAAACACAATAAATAGATTTTAAAATTAAAGGAACATTAATAGGAACAAAAACATCAAACTATGTCAAGTCCAATACCCCAAAAGGTTTATGAGAACTAGAATATAATTAAAAATGGTGTTGTTTTCCATAAACACAATGTTCACAAAAATCAATTTTCAAGTTACAATAATTCTCTACCATAGTCTGTGCAAAATTTATTTAGTGTTCACTATTCATCTCTTTACCTAGGTGCTCTGCTTTCATGGAGCTCCATCCACTCAACTAGTGGGTTCTTGTTCCAATTCCCAAATGGGAATATCCAGAATCAGGTGCATACACATCTAGGATGCTAAAGAAGGTATTTAAGATCAACTATGCAAAGGTGGAAATGGTGATAAGGGCCATTGTAGGGGAACAAATTATGTAGATACAACCTCACTTGCTATACCCATCACAGGTAGCTTCCATTTTCCTATCCAAATGGAAAGGATCTGGTGGGGGGTCTTTTCAAACACAAAGATCTGAAAAAGAACTTTGGCTACATGTGTGCATACATACACATAAGTGGGCATTGCAAGTCCAACATGAGGTGGAGATGGATGAGGCACTTTGGGCCCATAGGAAAGAAATTGGCACAAATCTATGTGGGAGAATCTCCAAAGTTTGTAGGGCTATGTTTATTTTACTCTCACATTTTCCCCACCCCCTCTACCTCTAACTACACCAATGCAAAATCTTGAGTTTGAATAGTTCTCAACTTAATATGTGAAATGATCATGTATTTTGGGATTTTTAGGTCTTCCCTATCTATCCATTAGGTTTTTTATGTGTTTTCTACTACCTCTATTTATAATTAACTAGCTCCATGTTGTGTGGTCTCACAAAACACCCCATTTCATCCTTGAAAAAATTTGGACCCCTTTTTTCTATCCTTCTCTTTGATTCTTGCTTACGCTAGCTTGTTTCTTTTGGAGGAAATGGTAAAATGAAGGTCTTGTTCCAAAATTCTCAGCTTTTAGTTACATAGGTGGTCTCCTTAACTTGGAATTCTATAAATCCTAAGCTTCCTCAAAGTTTTATTATTTATCTGGATTCCTGGGTTTCTATGTGTCAGGTGTTTTTAGTCTGAGCACAGTGCAGATTATGCAAGGTTCATGTAATGCCTGACAGGTCATTTTACATAATGAGTTTTCATCTGCTTACTTTTCACTTGGGGAAGTTTTTTCCAAGTTCATGTGTTAACATTCTTTTGACTAAACCTATTGTTGGTTTCTCTTTCCTTCATAACTAGAGACTGAAAGTTTTGTAAATTGAGTTTTTTTTAACCATATCGGTCCTATTTTTACTTGCATTCAGGTACCCTTTGCACCCAATCCCCTTGAATCTAGTAAGTAAAATCACGATCTCAACTTTCTCCTAGATTCATGTGTCATATGCTTCATTCTTAATTTCTAGCTAGTCTTTCAGCATATGAGATAGGCACTTACTCAATTGCCTTGGTCCATCATGGAAAATGTGACACACAAGCGTTCCATGCCATCTTCCCTCACCACCTTCTCTTTGAAGGTGGGCCATGGTGCAAAAATAAAAGGCTCCACAATGTGAACCCTAACCTACTATGATTGTACCTTTTTTCAAGATAATTAATGCACATTTTTTAAGGAATTAAAATAAGGTGGAAAATGCATGTACTTGGCACCACCTCAAGCATGTAGTTGCTTCCATAATACAAATACCATGTGAAAGGTAACATATTCAGAATGTCATTAATGAATTAAAACAACAGTCAAGATGCACAAAGAAAAGTGAGTATCAAGATATGAAAGGGATGCGATACCGGAGTCTAATCATATGTTTGTTTGATATTGCTATTGGCGAAATTAGGTATTTCCCTTGAGCTCTATAAATTCTTTCATGTATTCTTGGCTTTAGCGAAATAATGTTTCCTCTAGTTAATTCTAAAAGAAATGTTGTTCAATTTGATTGGATTTAACCTAATTTAATCAATAAAAGGTTGTGGGTGAATAATTTTGATGAATTGTTTGGAATTTATGTTGCAAGTATGAAGGAAGTCTAATGAAGGTGTTGTTATTGATGTCAACAGGTTAACAAGTTCTCAACTAGTTGTTGTTGTCATTGTTGTCTTGGATACAGGCTATTGGATGTATATATTAAGGATATTGAGAAAATTGTAATGAAGAAAGGTTGCAAGTGTTCAATTGTTGCTCTGAGTTTTGCTCTAGGATTTTCTCCTATGTTTGTGTGGCTCAAATATGTTGATCATGGTTTTTGGAAGTTTCTATATCCAACATTTGGGCTTTTGGATCATTGTACAATGTGAGTTATATTCACCAGTTGTGAATTGTGTTTTTCTAGTATCTGGCTGAGGCCTGGGAGAAATGTAGTTGATCTAGATTTCTTCTTGTTTGAGTCTTATGACTTGCAGTTCTGGAGCTAAGATGATATGATTGTGTTGAAGATAATTTTGTTATCTGGAAGGATTGGATCATGCTAAGGATGCATGTGCTTAATTTATTTATGTGTTTAACACTAGTTTGGCTAACCTTATGTTTAACACTACATTCAAAGCTTATGGAATCATGTTGAAGAGTGTGTTTGGGTTGCCCTCATTCTAATTCCACCCTAGAATGTCTTGGCACTGACCTAATTTTAATTTGTAAATGCAAATGGTGTATAGCCAAGTTTGGATATGTTTAAAAGTTGAAGATGGTATAAATATAGGATGAGATATTGATGAAAAGAAAGTGTAAAGAAATAGAGCAAGATAGATTTGAATTAGTGTGTAAGTAATGCAAGTTGGTATAGATCATTGCAAAGTCTAAATGTTGAGTTTTTGGAAGTAGTGAGCTAAAGGTGTACTCTATCATTCAAGCATGTCTGCAAGTGATTGAGTGAATTATGGTGGAAATATCTGTTGCATTGCGATTATCTTCTCTTTGTAACATATCTCTTCTATCTTCTTTGTATCTGTGTGGTAGTGATCCCTATGGGTGGTTAACCCTTGTTTGGACAATGAGTCTTGATCCAAGTAGTGAGTCATGTTTTGTTAGTGAGTCTTCTCTGGAAGTAAGCCTTTGTAATCGGTTTTGATATTCTCTATATTGTGAGCTAATCCTCACCATGGTTGTTCCCTTTTTGGGTTTTCCACATAAATTTGGTGTTATTGTGTATGTGTGATGTTTTTCAATTTCTACCTTTGCACTTAATGATTAACCAATTTAGCAGAATAAAGGATTTGTGATTGATTTAATTTTTGGTGAAAAGTTTTAAAGGTTAAAGTTTGTTACAACTAATTCACCCCCTCCTTAGTTGTCTTGTTCAAAAATTGGTATCAAAGCTTGGTTCCTTGGAGAAGAGCTTAACTGCTTAAGGAAGTTCTGAGATGGCGAGCAAGATCACTTTTGAATGTCCTAGGTTTGATGGGACAATTTATGCTATCTAGAAAATACAGATGGAAGGATATATAGAGTATTATGGATATGATGTTGAAACTGCTTATAAATTTTTTATACTCCACCAACTAATGGTTTGAGTACAATTGATGAAATAAAGGTACATGAAGAAAACAAAAAGGTGAAGCTCATTTTGAAGAACAGTCTTTCACATTCCAAGTTGATTAAATTCTAGAATTTGAATATTACTAAAGAGGTTTGGGATTCTTTAGAAACGATGCATGAAGGAGATGAAAAGGTCAAAGAAACAAAGTTGTAGAATTTAGAGGCATAGTTTGAGGTCCTACATATGTCTAAAGATGAGAACATTAAATTTTATATAATGAGAGTAGATGAGTTGGTAGCTAAAATGAAAGGACTTGGCGCTATAGTAGATGAACCCAAGATTGTGAAAAAGATTATTAGAACCCTTCCTAATGCATACTACGAAAAGGTATCTACTATTGAAGAATATGTGGATTACATGACTTATACTAAAGATCAGTTATTGAGTACTCTAACATCTTATGAGATGAGAAAACCAAATTTGAGAAATGGATCCAAATCGGAAACTACTTTCAAGGCTACTAAAGCTGAAGATCAGGATGAGGAAAACCTTGATGAAGTAGAAGATAATTTTGTGAGAAGGATGAGGAAAGGCTCCGAAAAGTATGAAGGTAAGTTACCCTTTAAATGCTTTCGTTGTGGAGGAATTGGTCACTATGCTTCATGATGTCCAGAAAGAGCTAAGAGGAACAGACAAAGATTTGAGAAGGAAAACAAAGGAAAGAAGATCAACAAAACATATTATGTGAATGAGAATGCTATTATTTCTGATGATGAGTCTGATTATGGAGATTTTGATGATAATGAATGCTTTTTTTGGCTATAAAATATGAACCTCTTTATGCTAAATCTAAAATACAAGTGAACGAGTGTCCTACGGAGAAAAAGAAAGAAGAAGATACTATAATCTCTACCCTACATGTTAAACAAGAAAATAACAATTGGGTTGTTGACAATGGTTGTTCACATCACATGACCGATGATAAGAGTAATTTTGTTAAATTAGAAAAATATGATGGAGGCTTAGTTATGTTTGGAGATGATACTGGTGCTAAAATCTATGGGATAGGTTCAGTAAGTTTTTATGGCAAGGATAATACTGATAATGTCTACTATGTTAAGGGTTTAAGGCATAATCTCTTAAGTGTTGGATAGATGTGTAGTAAAGGATACAATCATGTATTTGAGGATGAGAAATATGAAATCAAGAAAGGATCTAAAATAATGATTGTTGTAGGAAAGAAATCTGAAGGAAATATATTAGCTTAAGGGTGCTGATGGACATTGCTTTATGACCTAGATTAATGATAGTTGGTTATGGCATCAGAGAATGTGTCACATGAATTTTGATAACTTTGTAAGGATCAGTGCAGTGCAAGTCGTAAGAGATTTACCAAGGATTACAAAGCTTGTTAATGCTATTTGTAGGAATTGTCAGTTTGGAAAGCAAGCAAGAAACAACTTTATATCAAAGGAAAAATCTACTATTGGACTACTGGATTTGATTCATACAAATCTATGTGATCCTACAAGAGTGATAAGTCTATAAGGTGAAAGGTACTTTATGCTTTTGATTGATGATTACTATAGGTATACATGGGTTACTTTCTTAGAGAGAAATATGATGCATTAGATAGATTCAAGACATTCAAAGCTATGGTAGATAATGAAGTGAATTTAAGAATAAAATGGTTGAGGTCTGACAAAGGTGGTGAATTCACCTCCCATGAGTTTAATATGTTTTATGAATATCATGGAATAAAAAGATAGTTATCTGCTCCTAGAACTCCTCAGCAGAATGGAGTTGTTGAAAGAAAGAACATAACAATTCAAGAAGCTACTAGATCAATGATTACTGAGGCTAGTTTACCTGAAGTTTACTGGAAAGAAGCTATTCACACATATGTCTATGTGTTCAATCGAGTTCAAGAAAGAGCCAATAGTACTAAGGCCCCCTATGAGCTATGGTATGGAAGAATTCCTACTATTTAGTATTTCAAGGTATTTGGAAGCAAATGCTATATCAGATGGGATGAAGAAAATTTAGGGAAGTTTGATGCTAGAAGTGATGAAGGTATTTTCCTTGGATATTCTACTAATAGCAAAGCTTACATATGTTTCGATAAGAGACTAAGAAAGATTGTAGAAATCACAAATGTCAAATTGAAGTTGATGGATATGTATCTAATGAACCAAATTGTGTAAGAATTGAAGAAGTTGTGGAAGAATAGGAGAAGCAACATGAAGAAGAAGCTCTGGTGGTGTCCCATAAGACACCTAGATATGTGTAGAAAAATCATTCAGAAAATCAAATCATTAGAGAAAAAAGGAATGGTGTATTTACAAGAAGCAGAGCTGCTACTACTGGTGAGATAAATTTGTGTTTACTTTCTGATATTGAGCCAAATACCATAAGTGAAACATGTAAAGATGAGTATTGTATGGAAGCTATGAAAGAGGAACTTATGCAAATTGAGAAGAATCAAACTTGGGAATTGGTCCCTAGACAAATAGACAAAAATATAATTGGATTAAAATGGGTATTCAAAAACAAGTTGAATGAGAATAGAGAAGTAGTTAGAAATAAAGCAAGGCTTGTGTATAAGGGCTACTCACAAGTAGAAGGTGTAGATTTTTTGGAGACTTTTTCTCTAGTGGCAAGAATGGAAAATATCAGAATGTTTTTAGCATTTGTTTCTCATAAAGATTTCAAGGTCTATTAGATGGATGTTAAGTCTACATTCCTAAATAGTGAGTTAGAAGAAGAGGTCTGCATGTAACAACCATAAGGATTCTAGTTGTTAGATCAACCAGATATGGTTTGCAGATTGAAGAAGGCTTTATATGGATTGAAGAAAGCTCCTAGAGCTTGGTATGCAAGGTTAGATAGATATTTGACTCAGTAAGGTTTCAACAAAGGTACGACAAATAGTAATGTTTATTTTAAAATTGAGGATGACAAGATCTTGATAGTGGTTGTATATGTTGATGAAATTATCTTTGGAGGAAATGAAATAATGTGCAAGATTTTTGCTGAAGAGATGCAAAAATAATTTGAGATGTCTATGTTTGGTGAGATGAATATATTTCTTGGGCTACAAATTAATCAAATAGAGAAAGGGAAATTTATTTCATAATAAAAGTATGTAAGAGAAATGTTGAAGAAGTTTGGGATGGATGGTTCCAAACTGGTATGCACTCCTATGGTGATTGATTGCAAATTGAGTAAATATGATGATTCACCTACGGTTGATCAAAGTATGTACAAATATATGATTGGAGGTTTTTTGTATTTGACTACTACTAGACCGGATATCATGCATGCAATTTGTCTTGTGGATAGATTTCAAGAACACCCTAAAGAGACACATGTTGTTCTTGTTAAGAAGATATTTAGATATTTGAATATCACTATGGATTACGGGTTATGGTATCCTAGGGATAATGATTTTACACTAAGTTCTTACACAGATGCAGATTGGGTTGGTTGTGTAGATGACAGAAAGATTTGTTAGAATATGTTGTCATTCATGTCAAAAGGGGATCAAAGTAGAAGTGTGTTGATCCTATGTTGAAGTGCATATTGTTGGCATTGATGTCAAAAGGGAAAATCAGGAAAAGGAGTTTGTTGGCATGATGAAAGAAGATGGATGAGAGAGCAATGGTCTTGATGGCGAATTGAGTGGCAAATTTGTGATGGGTTTTTCGAGAGCATTCCAATCATGTGCTTTGCAGGTTGAGAAAGGGATGGGCATCCCCAAAAATGAATTAATTCTATTCTCGGGTGATATTAGGGTTTATAGATAAACCCTAATGTGTTTTCAATCATGGCATCCACAAAATGTTCTATTTTGTTGTTGACCTAGTATCAATATTTATCGGTTGCAATAGTTGCAACTTATGTCGTTGAAGTCATGAGGGTGACTGGCCACTCTACCTAGAGCTTTAAGGATATACATTAGCATCAGTTCGGCGAAAGTGAATGGAGTCACGGAGTTCCAAAATTTTATAACCTATATCGTGGGGTTCTAGTGTTTCGTAACCTCCCAACTTGGTGACTTAGCTAATGGAGTGATAAGGAAGAAGGCTCTCTTTGTTATTGATATGCCACGGGTTTTCAATTCATAACCTCTGACAAAGAGGTTCTTAATTTTAATTTTTTGTCGACTAAGCGATGGAGCAATAAGAAGGAAGGAAGCACTCCATGTGGGACCCAACCCTAATGATGATGCAAACACATGGCATGATGGGATTGAGTAAATGGTAATCCACATCCATGTTATGGATTATGGAGCTATGACATGAAAATGACATGGATATGTGACAATAGCATGTGGACCCCACATTGGAATGATGTATTGGGTGTTGTTGTTTTCATCAAAGTGACTTAGTCATTTTGAAAGGAGTTTCATAGTTCTCTTTATTGTCAGCGTGTCATGGGTTTTAAGAACCTCGTAACCTCCGACATGACGTTCTAAGGTTCAGGTTTTTAGTGACTAGGTGATAGGAGTATGATGTCGACTGTGGGACCCAGTAAAGTGAACGTGGCAGTGAGACCTGGTATGATGAGGATGACGTGCATTGACGATACAGTCCGAAAACAAACGAAAGGATGAAACATGGTAGGAAACGATAATGGATAGTGACATGTGGTTCTAATGTTCCATTCTTATGTGATGGAGCGATAAGCTAAATGGGACCCGATAGGTTGATAAGGATAGGTGGTGACGTTTATAAGAAGATGGAAATTATCAATTGGATGATTGTGCAATTCACATCCTTCTTGTCAATTGTGTGGCAGTGAGCTAAAATGGTGGACCCTGCATATGGAAAGCAATGTATGAAGGAGACTAATGATGGAGATCAAAAGGCGATTGATCCAAAAGTGATCATGAGTTAGCGAAGATTGATGATGCATGATTAAAGGTATTTAATCTGATGGAAAAGTTTAAAGATATAATAATGAATGAAGAACACAAGATCATGATACAAAGTCACTCGATCGATGGCCTAGATTTGAATGAAGAAATTTGAAATGGCTAACTCTATGTGAAAAGGGTTTCATCTGGTAACCGACACAGAGGAAGGAGTAATTTGGTCTAACTGCACCAAGCAACTAATTAAATGAATATTTTATCTTCAAGGCGGTGAAGCAAACTATAGAGGTGATCGAGATCGAATCAGATTGATTGAATAGGAGAATGCATTTAATACATATTTTATTCTAGGGTTTCATAGGTTGCTATTCTTAGAAAACCTTCTAAGACATAATTTAATGTTGTGAGGCTCAATGCACAAGTATATGTAGATCAAGATATGTGGTAAATCCTAACAAGTGATTGAGATCAAATCAGATTGGATGAATAGAAGAATGCATTGAATGCATAATCAAATTTTAGGGTTTGACAGAGAGAATGAGGAAAATTATCTGTAATTGAATTAAATGTGGAATCGTCTCAATGCAAAGGTAGAGTGACAATGAAGATATTTGATAAATCCTATCAGATGAATTAATGATGAGCTAGATAGTGGTGTGTAGCTCAATGTAAAAGTAGCTTGCTGGTGAAGTTAACATATGAAGAAAACCCTAATAGTAAGCTAGAGATGATCTAGATGGTTGAGAGAATTTCAAGGTAGAGATTGCAGGTCGGTGGAGAAAGAAGACAATAAGATATTGTTGATGTAAGAGGTTTGCAGTTATTATGCATGAATAGTGAGAACAACCAACAATTGTATCTGATGTGTGTGTGTGAGGTCAACAAGTGCATAGGGTGTTGAACAGAAGTATGTTTACTATGCGTGTAGTAGAGACAGAGAGAGAAGAGAGTGTATAGTGTGGATGTATGAGTTACTATAGAAGGGGAAAGAAGAGAAGAGTAGCAAGGTAGAATAGTGATTGTTCTATGTGCAGAGGAGAGAAGAATAGGTGTGTGTTGCTGAGAGTGTAGCTTTAGTAGCATAAAGTAAGTTGTAGTAAGTGCAACAATGTATTGTATGTATTGATGCATCTCAGGTTTTGTAGAACCAAGTCTATGCATATTTGAGATTGTTCTTATTATACTAAGTCGTGGCTTAGAACAGGAGATTGTAGTCTCCTTGAAGTTGTGGCTTCTAAATTAGGGTATTGTTGCATCCTTTGGTTGTAGCCCTAAAAGCATTGTAACAGAGATTTAGATTGTGACCCTGGATTTGAGTAGTAGACTCAAGCAGGCTTTGTCACCATGGTTTTTCCCATATCGTGTTTTCCATGTATATTTGGTGTTATGTGATGTTTCTTTGTGCATGCATATTTTTGTATCACATGATTAATATCTACATATTAAGGGTTAAAGAAAGTAGTTTGCATAAAAGGTTTTAAGAGCTAAATTTTTAATATCTACTGATTCATCCCCCTCTCAGTAGATCATTGTGTTCCAACAAGATTACAAGTGGTGGTGCATTCTTTCTTGGTTGCAGATTGGTGGCTTGGTTGCGTAAAAAGCAAGATTCAATTTCTTTATCTACTACTAAAGATAAGTATATTCCTATTGCATCTTGTTGTACACAAGTTTTGTGGATGAGATAGACATTGAAAGATATCAGAGTAATATATGATGATCCTATTTCTATCTTCTGTGATAATACAAGTGCAATTAACATTTCAAAGAATCCAGTGATGTACTCAAGGACAAAGCATATATCTATTAGGTATCACTTATTAAGAGAGAAGGTCATGGAGAATGAAGTAAAACTTGAGTGTGTGCCAACGAAGGATCAAGTAGTTGACATATTTATGAAGGATCTTCCTAAAGATACTTTTGAGTATCTCCGAGAGAAGTTATGGGTTATTTCCCCTCCTTTATTGAACTAGATGCATATGGAGATGCATTAGTTTAGTGGATCTATGGATTTATCTTTCTTCTAGACTAATGTTTTGGTGGCTACCTCTCAGAGGGAGTAGGTAGTGTTATGAGTTGAAAGAGTATTTTTTCTTGATGTCAAAGGAGAAATTAGTGTAAAACATCCTATGACTTTTCCATTGATGTCAAAGGGGGAGAGAAAGATGTGAAGAGAAAAGAAGAAGAGAGAAATATGTGAAAAGAGTATCTAATAAGGGGGAGAAAGTAAAATCATGAGAAAGCATGTTGTCTTTGATGGTTTCTCACATCATGTGTTTCCATGAATGAGAAAGGGGGAGATTGTTGCAAGTATGAAGGAATTATGATGAAGGTGTTGTCATTGATGTCAACTAGTTAACTAGTTCTCAACTAGTTGTTGTTGTCATTGTTGTCTTGGATACAGGTTATTGGATATATATATATATATTGAGGAAATTGAGAAAATTGTAATGAAGAAAGGTTGCAAGTGTTCAATTGTTGCTCTGATTTTTTCTCTGAGATTTGCTCCTATGTTTGTGTGGTTCAGATATGTTGATCATGGTGGTTGGAAGTTGTTATATCCAGGATTTTGGCTTCTAGATCATTGTGCAATGCGAGTTATGTTCACCAATTGTGAATTGTGTTTTTTAGGGTATCTGGCTAAAGTCCGGGAGAAATGTAGTTGCTCCATATTTCTTTTTTTTGAGTCTTATGAATTTTGGTTCTAGAGTTAAGGTGATATGATCATGTTGAAGATAATTTTGTTATTTGGAAGTATTGGATCGTGCTAAGGATGCATGTGCTTAATTGATTTATGTGTTTAACACTGGTTTGGACGACCTTGTGTTTAACACTACATTCGAAGCCTATGGAAGTGTTTTGAAGTGTGTTCGGGTCGCCCTCATTCTAATTCCACCCTAGAATGTCTTGGCACTGACCTAATTTGAATTTGTAAATAAAAATGGTGTATGGCCAACTTTGGATATGTTTCAAAGTTGAAGATGGTCAAAATATAGGATGAGATATTAGTGAAAAGAAAGTGCAAAGATATAGAGAATATAGATGTGAATTAGTGTGTAATTAATGTGAGTTGGTGCAGATCAGTGCGAAGTCTAAATGATGAGTTTCTAGAAGCAGTGAGCTAAAGATGTACTCTATGATTCAAGCATGTCTGCAATCTGTTGAGTGAATTGTGGTGGAATATTTGTTGCATTGAGATTGTCTTCTCTCTGTAACATATCTCTTCTATCTTCTTTGTATCTATGTGGCAATGAGCCCTCTGGGTGGTTAACCCTTGTTTGGATATTGAGTCCTAATCCAGACAGTGAGTCTTGTTTTGGCAGTGAATCTCCTCTGGTAGTGAGCCTTTGTAATCAATTTTGATATTCTCTATATTATGAGCTAATCCTCACTGTGGTTTTCCCTTATTGGGTTTTCCACGTAAATTTGGTGTTATTGTGTATGTGTGATGTTTTTCAGTTTCTGCCTTTGCACTTAATGATCAATCAGATTAGCAAAATAAAGGATTTGTGATTGATTTAATGTCTGGTGAAAAGTTTTAAAAGTTAAAGTTGTTTACAACTAATGCACCCCCCTCTTAGTTGTCTTGTTCAACAATGTCTGGTTAGAACTAGTCCTAATTCGTATGCAGAGCATATATATGCTAATCATGCAAGAAATTGATGGATACATGAGTACTTCATGGAAGAAGCAGCCTAAGAAGAATTTTGAATTTCCTATCTCACAAGAGGTACCCACTTATGGGATGATAATAGATACCCATCTGGGAGGTTTTAATGAACACAAATTTTTTTAGAGGACCCACCAACCAGATGCCAGCTAGTGTACTAGGAACATGGTTACCAATGGAATACACTTGGTGGTAGGGTTCATGTTGGAAATGGAAGAATTTTCTTAAGCATTCTGATTGATGAGAGTAGAGTCATGAAGAGGCGAGGAAAAATGAAGAAGCACCTAATTGGTTGGTCAAGAAATTGGCTCCACCAATGGAAGTGGAGTTAGTGCCTCTAAATTTTAGAAGTTTAGTACAAGAGATGGAAACCCATAAGCCTAATGCTAAAGCAAGGGTTAGACATGTTGTTAAGCAAAATTCAGATGGAGGGAAGACTCCAAAAGCAACTCCTATAGGAGAAAAAGATAAGCATGAAGTAGTGGGTAGGGAATATCAAGTTACTACAATCAACCTAAGA
Source organism: Sequoia sempervirens (assembly GCA_007258455.2). Classification (NCBI taxonomy): domain Eukaryota; kingdom Viridiplantae; phylum Streptophyta; class Pinopsida; order Cupressales; family Cupressaceae; genus Sequoia; species Sequoia sempervirens. The sequence goes on from VDFB02000003.1 coordinate 130,875,811, forward strand.
CATTCCTCATGGGAGCAGGAATTGGAAGATATGATAATGAATTTGGAAGGGATAGTTGTGCACATGAGGAAGGATAAAAGAAATAATAGAGAACTAAAAGAATGAGTTGCTCACTTAGATAATTTTATTAGAGCTATAGCTCAGCCCAGTTAGTTACTAATTGAATTATTGCAAAATCTAGTGTTGATGCCAAAAGAACAAGTAGATTCCATTGAAGGGATGAAGCATAAAATGAATGTGTTTGAAGACTAGATAGATCATTTGGTGTAATAAGGTGAAGAATCAATAAGGGGGGAAATTGGTAAGTGTAAAGAGGCATACCGCTGGTTTGACAAGTCCAAAAGGCTTATGGATGAGTGCAAAGACCTCAAGGAGTAGAGTGACATAGAAATGTAGTGGTTAAAGGTAGTTCTCAGGGTAGAAGTCCAAGAGTTGATAAGAGAAAAGGTGATTATAGAATAGGAAGTTCCAATGTTGGAAAAGTGGAAATTGCAGTTGAGTTGAGAAAGTGACACTTTGTTGCAATGTGTCAATGGATTGGAAAAGGTCACTGAGAAGAGAAAAAATCTCATGGATAAGGATTTAAATCTCATCGAGATATTGGAACAACAAATTTGTGACCCTAGAAAGATGGGACAGGATGATGCAAAAGTAAAATCTTTCAGAGGATGGATTGAGAAGATAAATAAAGACCCTATTCAGTCTCTAAGTCAAGAATTCATTGATGAGGTGATAAAATGTAGAAAATCACATGAACAAGTATGAGAGAAATTTTGTAGAGGAACGAAGTTGTGAATAAAGTAGTGAAAGAATATGCAAGGCACAAGTACAGTTGGAAAATGGTATATAGTGTTCCAAGGGAACATATAAATTGGGTGTTAATTGCTTTTTCAGGAGTATTAGTAGAAGAAAGGAGAAGATAAGTCCATGGATGGGATATCCAGTGAAGAAGTGCTCATGATCAGGTAATGGAAGCTTGGGGTTTTTATGCACAAATGTGATGATGAATTTCTTGAAATGAATTTGCAAACTTATTCCTAAGCTCAATGTAATTTGACCGGTCCCAAAGATTTTGAAGAGAAGTGCTAGTAGTTTTGCATTTTTTGTGAAGGTACCCATGTCCTAGAGACCCGAGTCTTAAAAAGGTTTTAGCTACTCAAGGAAGTCCAAATATCTGGTGACTTATTCCAGAAGATTCATGTGCCAACTATCATATGCCACGCGCTACTATATGATTTGTTCTCTTGATTCTCTTCCATGTGTTATGTTGGAACTCCTTGGTTTCCTTGTTATTATAAAAGGCCGAGGGTTGTTATTTCTTTAGTTAAGTTCAAAATTTGCAAAATTACAGAGACTTAAAATTGGAACTCTTACCAATTTTATTTCTTTTTCCTATTTTTTGTACCATTCCAATATAAAAACTTGTATGCTCCATTTGAATTTTATTAATATCAAATCCAGTTTGAAGCTATTTCCTAATAAAAAATCTTATGTAGTTGATTTCTTGTTCCTATCAAAAAAACCTATGTGTTGCACTAGATTTGGGTGCACATTGACACTATTTGGTGGCAACTAATCTCATGTTTCTTAAAAATTCTTGCATTATTACATGCATAGCTATGAAGCAATCTAGTGAAGTATAGGGTGGTTTTTTCATTTAGTTTATTTCATGGTGTATGCATGGATAATAACTGGGAGAACCTTAAATTTTAGGATCTTTAATGCTTTTTTTTATAGTAGATGTTAAATATTTTCAGAAAATGTTTTAAAAATGATAAATCCATGGAGTATTCCTTCCAATCTTTAGTTTTTAGGAAGTTATAGAGAAATTTATGTTAAATTTGTTGATTCTTTACAAATAATTTGAATTCATGAAATATTTCATGAAAATCTTTTATTTTCATGAAGTTGTGAAGTGATGCATGTTTGATTCGACTGACCCTTTGTTATGATCCTTTCTATACTAGTAAGCCCAAGAAACCATAGACCCCTTGTGATTAACATCAATTTACACAAAAAACCCTAAGTGAACCTAGTGCATCAAGACCTGACATTTTTGAGCCTTGGGATCAACTGAGATCACCTTTAGATTTAGGTGTTCCTAGTGGATCTTTCAAGAAAAGTAGGTTCCCATGTTCTTTGGGTGATAATTTATTTTCCTATTGGTGTGCATGTGCAACACTCATGTCAACATTCCCCATATGAGCTATTTTGTAATCATGGTCGTTGGCCATCTATATGTAGGAGCATTTTGTTTTTTTGTAATCATGGTTGTTGGCCATCTATATACCAAAGAATTTTATCCTTTGGCTCCTTAATATGAAAATGTAACTATATATTATACATTAATATATTCAGGCCTCTTGCCTTTTGATTAAAAAAATTAGCCCCTCAACAAGGTTTTTATTTTTCAAGGTCCTTAGGTCCTTCTCACCAAGGTGACCTATCCTTTGTTTCCATACCATAGTTTTATCTACAATAATCTTAGTTTCCAAATAATGAGCACCCTTTGGTACCCAAAAATCATGACCATCGAAAGTGGATGCAACACTCCTTTTTGCTACTAATTTCAATGGTGAAGGTGAAGATTCTATAGATATCTTCATTGCATGAACAAAAGAAATATTGTATTGAGGTACACATGGATCTAGCTAAAATAAAGTTCCTATTCTAATACCCTTAACAAATATCATAACATATCTATCCATATTGCACCCTCTAAGTAAGAAAAAAAAGAACACTCAAGTTATTCAATTTACTTACAAAAATTAGGTTCTATACCAAAACAAGGAAATATATTACACTATTAATCTTTGTCACTCATCCATCTAGAAAATGATTCAAAAATTTCAATTTCCAATAATATTTAGATGAGAATCATAGAATCTCCAAGGTACAACTATCTACCATCATATTTTTCATATTTTGTGCGAGGTCGTGTTGAAAAATGCATTAGAATCAATCAACCATACACCTTCTAATGCATGTGTAGCCAATTCCATAATAAATACATCAACATCATCTTGGGAGAACTTCTTGGACTCATCATCAAACATCTCTTTTTTCCCCTCTTTATAGTCCCTTATAAATGGCTATTCTTGTTGTAGTTTCAATATTTTACCTTAGAATTACTAGGATATATGGATCTCTCATGATATTTAGATGTAGACTTGTCTTCCTTATTATCCTTTTTCTTTAATTTTTATTTCTATCTACCATGAACAATTAGGACCTCCTTAGTAGATTTAGGATTCTTTTTTTCATCTCTTCAAAAATAAATAATGCCACAACATCATCCATTTTTAATCAGGTGGTAGTGCTCCCAATGGGCATAACAAGGTGGTCCTATGAATCTAGAAAAAAATATAGAAAAATTATGTAATGACCGTAGTCCTTATTTTTAACTTTGATGGAGTGCAATTGGATATCAACCATGTTAAACACATTTAGGTGTTCGAACATGGAGCAACCATCCTCCATCTTACAAAAATTATTTCTTAGAAATATTTTGTTAACTAGATATTTTTCTTGATACACATATTTCAATTTCTTCCAAAGAAGTGTTGGTGTAGTCTCTTCATTCACATTCAATAATATTGAATTAATAAAAAAGAGTATAATGAGACCCTTGGTTTTTCTATCTATTTGTAGTAATGGAAAAAGTAGCCTTTTTCCCTTACTTGGTTTGATAATTAACATTAAAACTAAATTAATGGTGTCTTGGAATAGTGTTGTAATGTGTTGCACACATTCACATCATTCTAGGACCTTTATTTGATTAAAACATGATTTAATTGATCCTTTGCAAAGGTGTTGTGAATTTTTGTAACACACTTTCACACTTTTCTAGGATTTATTTGCTTAATTAAGCTTAATGGTCCCCTTCTTAATAAGATGTATTTAAATTTGTACCTTATTTAGGTGTTGTAAAGTGTTGTAAATCACTTTCGCATTTATCTAGGGCGGTCTTAATTAATTGTGGTTAATTGGAGTAATTAACCCCATTTAATTCAAATTTAAGCCTTACTTATGACACCTCTCGTAGATCTATCCCGACAACTATGTTTTAAATAATATAACATTTAATTGGGAAAAGTTAGGTCCTAGAAAATGGTACCAGTACCCATTTTTCCTAGGTGGCTAATGGATCCTCCTTAATAGGACCCCCCTCTTTGAGTTGATTTGAAATGGGTTTTCAATGTGCTTTCCATCCCCTAGGGTTAGGTCCTAGAAAAGTGAGCCATCCTCCCTTAATCAAGACCCCCTTTTCAAATTTAATTATGGCAGGAATTTAATAAAGTTTACTTCCAGATCTGGTGTCAACCTTTATTGTTTGAATTTTGGGGTTAATCTCCTAATTTAGTATAAATAAGGGGTTAATTCGCATTGTTTCTCCTAACAAGATCTAGCAAGTTTATGAGACATCCTAGCAACTTCAAGAGAGCATTATAGAGCATTTCAAGAATATTCATAAGGCATTTCAAGGTAGATTTCAAGGGTTTATTACAACAATTCAAGATCATCTCATCATGACAAGGGTTTGATGCATTCATTCATCTTGCTAAGCTAAGAAGTGGATGTAGCATTGAAGATCTACTTGCAAGCATTTTTCACATCATATTCAAGGATCCAAGATCTACATTCTTCATGGCCACTACATGCTAGTTTGCAGATTTATTTCACAAGACATCATCCAAGGTGATATCAATTGCATATTTCATGTTTCATGCTCCATTCCTTTATTTCATCATTTGTTTTAATTACCTACAATGGATTTGACTAAGGAAAACCCCCATTCACTAATAAACAACATTTTTTTCTTCCCCTGAATGTGTGTTTGTAGATTTATAGGTTGAAGATCTAGTGGAGCAAGTTTGGAGCAAAATTGTCAAAGTTGAAAAAGTTGTCATCTAAAGAGTAAAATCAAAGGTTTGAAGCTACATAATTATCTATAGACTTCCAAAAGTTGATAATCGAGAATTTGAGAGTGCATAAATCAAGGAACATGACCTTGATCTCAGTTTCAAAAACCCTAATAGGGACCCATTTTCCATTGAAGGCGAATGAATCCCATGTAGCCTAAAAGCAACAAGTTTTTGACAAGGTACACACCATTTTATGCTCTAAAAACTTCCCTCATAGTTGCTATAACAATTAGGTATCATTTCTGAATGTTATTTGCATATTATTACACATAATTGTAGTGATTTAGTTTGAAAAAATTAGTGCTCTATCCTCTTGCTCATGTATTTGGGTTTACCCTATTATTTTTCACCCTTATCACTATTTTTCTCAATCTTCTTGTGACATAGAAACAAATTTGGATTTGCTCCCGCCCAGTGCTCTCACTCAAACAAAGATAGAAATGTTTACCAACACGGCAAATTTGGTGACAAGTTTTATCAGCATTAAGTGGGTAGTAAGGTATGTGAAAATTATTTCTAAACTAATATTAGAGTAGTTTGATGTGCAAAATTTAGATCTTTCCAATTGTACCAAAAATGAGAAACAAATAAAAAGAACTATATCATAACATAGTTGTATGTGGAGGAAACTATTTTGGGTGAAAAACAACACACTCCAAAGCATGAATCAATTATATTACAAAAATAAAGGTTACACTACATCTCAAGTACATTTTCTTACTTAAGTATCACCAACATACAAATTTGAAGAAATTCTACGAGCATTATAATACTTGCAAATCAACAATCCAATAGCCCTGTCTCAAGAACCTAATAAATAAGAGAGATAATGCATGAAACCAGCAAATGGTAATTACAAAATAATGAGCTAAAACAAACCTAAAAATGTGGCACTCAAATACCTAGTTATATAACCAACACTTAAATCCCAAGATGATTTTGTTGGCTAAAACGAGCATATTTTGTCCTCTTGTCATACTCATATCATAATCAACCCACCAAATAAATTGTTCCGTTTTTCATTATATTCATTCAAATACATCCTATTATATCTAAAACATGCCATAATTTGGTCAACAAATGTAATTCCCTCTAACAAATATTTTTGGTCTTAGATGTTTTTACATTTCTAATGCAGGAGGCCAAACTTCTAGAGGCCATATATTTTGATCTAGGAGGTTATTGGGACCTTTTTTAATTTGAATTATAGTTCAAAAATATAGAGGCATTTGTGGAAGCAATGTTGAACAACTCAAAAAAAATATTTTGGCAAAAAATACTTTATAGCCCAAAAATTGAGCTTTTATATTTTGTAGTTCAAAAAATGTATTATTTGTATACTTAACATCAAGAGCAAGGTTAGGACACTTTCCTAGCAACTTATGCATGAGATTCCTTCATGTGTTATGTAAATTCTTCAACCTCTATGATTATGTGCAACCATTTTTCTCTCACAAAAAATTATTAACACCTCATTGGGATATACCATACACTACTTGAAAAGGCACCTTACTTTATGATTTTTTCATTGAGAAATTGTATGCAAACTCCTTTTGTGCCAACATAAAATCCCATTGTCCAGGCTTGTCTCCTACCAAACACTTAACTGGATTACCTAGAATCCTCATTTAGATATTAGTAGATGATATATGCATAATTAGAATTGAGGCATGAAGTAGAATTTCAAAGTTGTGTCATAGCTTAAGATAGACTTTTTAGAACACTCTAATTGAAAAAATATTTTGATTGTATTCATTTCAAGTAAAATAGATCCAAACAATAATATTAATAATTAATAAAAAAATGTTTGTTAGATACATATGTAGCATCACTATGTTGTCAATTTATAAAAAAGTGTTCCCACCACTTCTACAAATGTAAATAATATTTTGTGATAAATTCAAATATACTCTTTTATAGATCTAAAAATATAATTCATTTAATATTTTAATTTGCGTTTGTGAGGGAATGGGGATGATGGGTGTATAAGATTGATCATTTTCTCAAGAAAAATATTTATATATATACAACACACTAGGATAAGACCACACATGCAATCTAGTCTAGGAAAGCGAGGATCCTAAAGATTCAAACCAATCTCATCTATGGTATGAATAATGCTATTTTGAATAATGGGTACACAATTAAGATCAGGTCACGTCCAAAACAAGAAAAAATAAGCATTGTAACTATGCATTTCCAATAATACAAAAAGTAATTTCAAAATAGAAAAAGGCATGTAATTTTATCCCTTAAAGTAGTTTGATTAAAAAAAATCCCTCTTCACCAAGTACCTACATTGCATGGCCCATAAACCACTACTGAACACCTTTTAAATACCCACGAAAAGACCACACATGAAATCTAGTCTAGGAAAGTGAGGATCCTCAAGATTTGAACCAATCTCGTCTATGGTATGAATAATACTAGGGTGGATGCGCTTGCGGGCTGCGTAGTCCACCCACCCAGAGGATTAGTATGCCTCCGCTCGCCTCCTCCTCCCCCAAAACCTGGCAAAAAATAAGCCCAGGGCAAGGGTGGTTGATGTCGTTGGGCAGAGTCGTAGAAGGGCCTGAAAATCTCTGGATTGAGGGTCCCGGGATACCTCTAAGTTATCAAAATATATATATATATATATATATATATATACTATTTTGAATAATGGGTACACGGTTAAGATCAGGTCATGTCCAGAACAAGAAAAAATGAACATTGTGTCTATGCATTTCCAATAATACGAAAAAGTAAATTCAAAAAAATAATAAAAAGACATGCAATTTTATCTCTTAAAGTAGTCCAATTAAAAAAACCCTCTTCACCAAGTACCTGCATTGCATGGCCCATAAACCACTACCAAACACCTTTTAACTACCGATGAAAAGACATCATCACAATCAATAATATAATTTTCATAAAAATCATCTAAATAATTATGATTCTTTCTTTCATCTCTTCAAAAATAAATAATGCCACAACATCATCCATTTTTAACTTGGTGGGAGTGCTCCCAATAGCCATAACAAGGTGGTACTATGAATCTAGAAAAAACTATAGAAAATTTGTGTAATGATCCTAGTCCTCCTTTTTTAACTCCAATGGAGTGCAACTAGATATCAACCATGTTAAACACATTTAGGTGTTCAAACATGGAGCAACCATCCTCCATCAACTTACAAAAAATATTTCTTAGAAAGATTTTGTTAACTAGATATTTTGCTTGATACAAATATCTCAATTTCTTCCAAAGAAGTGTTGGTGTGGTCTCTTCATGCACATTCAATAATATTGAATTAAAAGAAAAAAGAGTATAATGAGACCCTTGGTTTTTCTATCTATTTTTCTCAATCTTCTTGTGACATAGCAAAAAATTTGGATTTGAGTTCTACAACCCATAGATCTCTATCTATGCATGAATCCTTCATATTGAATTTACAAAGCTCAAAGTTTGTTCCTGAAAAATTCTCCATTTTATTTTGGATGTGCTTTCCATCACTTCTTGCAATAATGCTAAAAATATTATGAGAAAATTCCCATTCAAACAAATATCAGTTGAAAAGTATCTCTTCCCAACACCTAGAATCTAAGGTGATCATGCTCTGGTCAAAGATTAAGGGAAGTAAGGTATGTGAAAATTCTTCCTAAACTAATATTAGAGTAGTTTGATGTGCAAAAATTAGATCTTTCCAATTGTACCAAAAATGAGAAACAAATGTAAAGAAGTATATCAAAACATAGTTGTATGTGAATGAAACTATTTTGGGTGAAAAACCACACACTCCAAAGCATGAATCAATTATATTATAGAAATAAAGGTTACACTATAATCTCAAGTATATTTTCTTACTTAAGTAACACCATCATACAAATTTTAAGAAATTCTAGTAGCATTATAATACTTGCAAATCAACAATCCAATACCTCCATCTCAAGAACCTAATAAATAAGAGAGATAATGCATGAAATCATCAAATGGTAATTACAAATAATGAGCTAAAATAACCTAAAAATGTGGCACCCAAATACCCAGTTATATAACCAACACTTAAATTCCAAGATGAGTTCATTGGCTAAAACTAGTATATTTCGTCCTCTTGTCATAATCATATCATAATCAACCAACCAAATCAAGTGTTTCATTTTTCATTATATTCATTCAAATACATCTTATGATAACTAAAACATGTAATAATTTGGTCAACAAATGTAATTCCCTCTAACAAATATTTTTTTTGTCTTAGATGTTTTTACATTTCTAATGCGGGAGGCCCAACTTTTGGAGGCCATACATTTTGATCTAGGAGGTTATTGGGACCTTTTTATAATTTAAATTAGAGTTCAAAAATACAGAGGCATTTGTGGAAGCAATGTTGAACAACTCAAAAAAAATATTTTGGCAAAAAATACTTTATAGCCCAAAAATTGAGCTTTTATATTTCGTAGTTCAAAAATTGCATTATTTGTATACTTAACATTAGGAGCAAGGTTGAGACACTTTTCTGAGCAACTTATGCATGAGCTTCCTTCATGTGTTATGTAAATTCTCCAACCTCTATGATTATGTGCCAACCATTTTTCTCTCACAAAAAGATATTAACACTTCATTGGGATGTACCATACACTACTTGAAAAGGCACCTTACTTTATGATTTGTTCATTGAGCAATTGTATGCAAACTTCCTTTGTGCCAATATAAAATCCCATTGTCCAGGCTTGTCTCCTACCAAACACTTAACTAGATTACCTAGAATCCTCATTTAGATATTAGTAGATGATATATGCATAATTACAATTGAGTCATGAAGTGGAATTTCAAAGTTGTGTCATAGCTTAAGATAGACTTTTTAGAACACTTTAATTGAAAACATGTTTAGATTGTATTCATTTCAAGTAAAATAGATCCAAATAATAATAAAAATTAATAAAAAAATGTTTGCTAGATACATATGTAGCATCACTATGCTGTCAATTTATAAAAAAGTGTTCCCACCACTTCTACAAATGTAAATAATACTTTGTGATAAATTCAAATATACTCTTTTATAGATCTAAAAATATAATTTATTTAATATTTTAATTTGTGTTTGTGAGGGAATGGGGATGGTGGGTGTATAAGATTGATCATTTTCTTAAGAAAAATATTAAAATATATATACAACACACTAGGATAAGACCACACATGAAATCTAGTCTAGGAAAGTGAGGATCCTAAAGATTTGAATCAATCTCTTCTATGGTATGAATTTGATATTTTGAATAATGGGTACATGGTTAAGATCAGGTCATGTCCAAAATAAGAAAAAATAAACATTGTAATTGTGCATTTCCAACAATACGAAAGGTAAGTTCAAAATAAAAAAGACATGTAATTTTATCTCTTAAAGTAGTTCGATTAAAAAAAATCCCTCTTCACCAAGTACCTATATTGCATGGCCCATAAACCACTACCAAACACCTTTTAAATACCCATGAAAAGACCACACATGAAATCTAGTCTACGAAAGTGAGGATTCTCAAGATTTGAACCAATCTCATCTATGGTATGAATAATGCTATTTTGAATAATGAGTACATGGTTAAGATCATGTCATATCTAGAACAAGAAAAATTGAACATTGTAACTATGCATATCCAATAATACAAAAAGTAAATTCAAAATAATAATAAAAAGACATGCAATTTTATCTCTTAAAGCAGTCCGATTAAAAAAAACCCTCTTCACCAAGTCCTTGCGTTGCATGGCCCATAAACCACTACCAAACACCTTTTAACTACCGACGAAAAGACATCATGACAATCAATTATATAATTTTCATAAAAATCATCTAAATAATTATGAAAATGAAAAAAAATACATATTGTATCCATTTTAAGCTACTTGTCAGCTTAAATATATAATCATATATTCTTAATCCAATATAAGAAAGACAAAGGACTTTGTTAGTGACACATGAATCACAATGCAATTACTTTGAAGAATTTTGTGTTTCCTACTTTCTAAGCAAAGATGTGATAATATTTTTATATTGAAAAAGAATATTTTATGTCATTGTGAGCTTCTTCCATGATGAAATGCACCGTCATTTATTTACAAGTTGCGTAAGTTGGGTTTGGTAAAGTCCAACATAATGATATAAGCATTATGTAATGATGTATGTGTTTTGCCTTGTATCATTCCATTGCTGACGTAAGCCTTGGCGTTTCAAATTGACCCTTTCATCAAAACTTTCCCATGTGATGTCACCTTCATTAATGACGTCATTCTCTACGTAAACATTAATAATTGATGCTGATATTTGAGGTGAAACAATATTCTTGGGCGCATGGTGAGCCCTAGGGAGTATTTAATGCCAAGAGCTCTCTATTGGGATTTCAAGGTTGAAATGAAAGATTTTAATAATGTCTTGTCAGGATATTTAGATATAGGGTCTATATAATTAGTCTTATCAAATTTTAACTATTTTTTGATACGGGATCTTTTAGTATGGATCTTGGTCAAAGACTTTATTGTTTTGTTCAATTTTGTCTTTTAAACAAGGTAGGTAGGTTGTTCGATGTCAAGGTCTTTTTGTACTTGATATCGATGTTTCTATAGGTTGTGCACTTCATGGTATAGTAACATTTTGTCTCCACCTCTTGCATGCCATATAATAGGCATTTTCTCCCTTAACAAGTATGAAGTGTCTATTCAGATTGTTATAAAAAATTGTAGTATCGTGTGAGGAAGATGAGGATAAGGTTTTTGCTAAGTTGAACCATTTTTCTTTTAATATGGATCTTGTTCAATGATTTTATTGTTTTGTTCAGTATCATCTTTTAAATAAAGTAGGTAGGTTGTTCGATGTCAAGGTCTCTTTGTACTTGATATTGATGCTTTTATAGGTTGTGCACTTCATGGTATAGTAACATTTTGTCTCCACCTCTTACATGTCATATAATAGGCATTTTCTCCCTTAACAAGTATGAAAGTTGATAAGTAGGAGGTATTTTCCATAGCGTGTCAAATTATGATATTGTTATCAGGATTCAACCGTGTAGTTTTATGAGTCAAACTCAAAATGAGTTTGACTCGTAAAACTACACGGTTGAATCTTGATAGCAATATACACAAGTATGCAAGTGTCTATTTAGATTATATAAAAAAATTATAGTACTACATGAAGAAGATGAGAATAAGATTTTGGCTAAGTTGAATCATTTTTCTTTTTAAGAAAAGAAAGCAAAAACTTAAAAATCCATATATAAGATAAAAAATTACAAAAGTGTCATATTAATATTATGATGGTACATATAGAAGAGGTTTTATCTTGCATGTTTGCCATCTTATGGATAAACCTTGTATACTATGGTTTTATTTCCAACTTATCCCATATTTGTTACATTTACTATTTTCTTAATCTCATTTTTAGTATGATCTTCACATTTTTTAGAACTTAATATTTATTTGACCTTAAAAAGAGAATGACTCAATGACATAGGAAGAGTATTATAAAACAATTAAAATCAACATCATATCTATTTCTATAGAAGAATTTTAAATAATTTCTAATGCCATAATTTTTATTACTATCTAAAATATAATGTGTATTCTCTATTTTATATCCATCTCTAAGACATATTTTAATTTATTCAAAGTTCTTACCCTTTATTTGAGTGTATTTCATTGTGTTCAAAACTATTAGGTTTAAGGCCTAATAAAAATGTGAATGGAGACTAAGATACAATATAATCTAATCTATTAAATTTTAAATAATGTATTATTGTGCCATGACTATTTACTCCATCAATATGAGTCATTATATGTGTTAGACCTAGTTTACATTTACAATTATCTTTCTATTCCTATAATTTCTTGTTATTAATTCCTTTGATGACTTCAAGCACACATTACATGAAAAATTACATTCAATTTATTTTTGGTAAAATTTAATTTAATTTATTAGAAAACAAACTTAAGCATTGATAAAGCTACATGCCTTCGTGTTAAGATCTAGAAACCATCAATTTGTATTACCATGATCTTCAAAATCATTAGACATATTTTCAAATTTTGGTGCAATTTAAACACATCTATTGAGGAAATAAAAAAATTGGTTCTAAATTTTCTTTTATAATCTTAAATTATATATATATAACAATTTTAATTAGTTTTTAATTAAAAAAGTTTTCATTTAGTAAAATTAAAAATACATTTATTCTTAACACATTGAGTTCTATTTTTTTAAGAAAATTTATATTATAAAATAAGGTAAAAAAAATTCTTTAGATCATTTAAAATAATTTCTTCTATAATACTTTGTAGTTAGTTACTCTATTTTAAAATTAGTTGAAAGGCCTTTCTTAATTTTCATTCAACAAATATTGGCAACCCTTTGGTCAAAATTAAATCTTTTTATTGACATTATAAAATTTATTTGTGAAACCTAAATATGAAAAAATCAATTAATTTTGTAAGTCATTATGACTCTAAACCCAACAAACTTACAATGTCAAACATTGAGTCAAAAATTCAATGATGAAAAAATATAGTGAGATATGACAAACATTAGATGCATGATTTTTTTTAATGGAAGAGTTGTCAAATTGTTGGATTTTTAGGCATTCTAAAGTCACTCATAAATAAATGATAAAAATCTCATGCATAATGCATTAGATTTTTTATTTTGGCATAATATTAAGATAATTTGTAAATTATTTTTTGTTTTATGAGATTGACACATTTTTATGTGAAAATATCAAAATCTAGTGGCTCTACATCATTTTCTTCAACACCTAAAACCTCATTGAGATAGGAAATAACTGGAAAAGATGGCTTATAACTCAAGAGAATTTAAAGATTTACAAACAATAACATGATATATTTTAAATTTGAACACTCAAAACTTTATTAAGATAGGAAACAACTAGTAAAGGACCTAGAAAAAAATATATATACATGGATTAGAACTTAAGGGCATATGACAATTAAAAAATAATAGCACATGGTACATTTTCAAAATTTTCATCTCAATAAGTAGAATGTTTTTAATTTAAATTATTTTGTTACTCTTATATATCATGGTCCGTATTGAAACTATGTGTCTACATTGCTTCAAATCCATTAGTTTTTATTGAACATTATTAAATGGTTATACATGGAGGAAAACAAGAAGAATAATTGATAAAAAAATAATTATATTAAGTACGTGAGTAACTAGTATTTATTGCTACATGTTTTAGCACACCAACTTGAGTATACCATATTTTTCTCACTTAAAAGGGAATGTCTTCCCCAAAAATTATATCACCATCTTTACACACTTAGGTAACCCAAAAGTTGATGATAATTGACATGTTTAAGGGGTACAATTGAAACTAAGAAAAATGTAACACAAAAGTTTGTCTCTAATTAAGGAATCATCAATAGATATAATTCACAAATCATTTACCTAATTTATTATTAATTTAAATATTTTCATCTATACCTAATGTGAACTATTAATTTAAATATTTTCATCAATCACATTCATGTGTGAATTGATAATAATAAATACATCTACAACCAATTAAATCTAGAAAAGTGTATGCAATGCACAAGAGTAAAGTAACTCAAATATTAACCTAAAGACCTTAATACGAACCTAATTATATCCCACCAAAATTTCAAATATTAAACCCATAAAAATCTACATCCTCTAATATTAATTATATAATATTTATTTGTATAATTAATTATTGCACCTATTATTAATTTTACTTAGATAATTTTATTTTATTTACTTGACTAAATAAAGAAATAAGAGCACATGTCTAACTCTTGTCAACTCCCTTGATTGATGGGATCATTTTCCACCAATACATCATTCATCTTCTTGATTGATAGTTCTTAGATGCCATTTATTTATCATCACAATGAATTACTCACTTAAAACCCCTACTCCTAGAGTTGAGTTATTCTTCTAGCTCATTTCTTTCCTTTTGGACACTTTTCATCCTATCTTATGCATGCCTAAATTCTATACATTGTAGTTTATTTACTTTATTTTACAAATTGAACCCTAAATATACATATTATAATGTTGTAGTTATTATTTTATTTAGTTTTGAATTAGTGTAATGCCCCGTCTTAATAACCTAAGAATGTTGCATTTGTGTATAAAGGTGTAATAATTTTTTTTTTAAAGTTTAATTATTAAGTTAATTAGTTGCATACATTCATTAAGCTATGCGACGTTACACTACTTTGAGTTTCCATAAGTGACTTAAATATTTCACATTGCACATAATAATAATTAACATAAAGATAAACATTACATAACATTAAATTCCATTCAAGATATAATAAAGTACAAACTTGTTTCATTCATTGCATTTGATAGAATATACAATACTCATCCATCTTGATGAGGTAGTTCAATAATAATTACAATTACAAGTGTTCACCTCACAACATTTGAGGGATGTTTTCAAATATAAAATTTACAATATACAATGATGAAATACACATAAGTTTCCAAGTGCAAGCTCTCTATCCATGAAGCTCTCAATGCCATGATCAAATTGGGGACCCAACAGAGTAAGGTGCACGTTCCACCCAACCATGTGGTACCCGTAGGTCCACCCCCCGTGCTAGGAGATAGTAATAAGGTTACCTATACATATTCTTCTAACCCTAGACACTAGTACATAACAAACTATTGGTTACATTGCTTCCAGATTTAGACAATTAATTATTTTACATACACAAGGTTAACTGTTATTTTAGGTGGAGTGTCATCACAATATTGCAAAGGTTACCCTAGTGTTTCTTCCTAGGTTCCGGCCCCCAACCTTGGGTTACCCTGGTAACCTCTTACGAAACCCGGCCCCAATGCAAATCATTGCGGAATCGAATGTCTTTTGAAGAAACAAGACACCGATTTTCCATTCCAGGCCTTCTCATCTTATACTCAAGACTGAACTAGCTCAAGAGTCATAAGAGAGGCATAAGCATCTTGTTAAGAGTTTTTAATCTAACTAATGTGTCATTTAATTATCACTGACTTACTAACCCCTTGTAAGTTACCCTGACACCACTTTGTGTGTCGGCCCTTACAAAAAGCCACTCCCCTAAACATAACAAAGGAGTATATGTTCTCTGACTAAGGTTTACAAGGTGTACATATAACCAAAATCAATATAAATGACCAAACATGTTATAACGAAAATCAAATCATTGTACATAAAACAGGTGTCAAATCACCACACAAATGCCATGTACACAACCTTAGCTAACTCAAGAATTTAACTTTAACAATCACAATCCCCATTTAACAATTGGTCTGGAAGACTTGTACAACTAAAACATTTCCCGTTTTCCCTAATGAAATAACACAATTTAACGCAAATCAGGAAAAAATAGACACCTACTATTTGGATCTACTAAATCCAATCATTCATTAATTGAGAAATTAATCTTCTAAGATTTAATCAAATCTATAACTTTCCCAATATGATAGTTTATTCCCATAATGAAAACTAATTTTCACTAATTTAAATATTTCATCATAACAATGACTTTCAATAAAAAAAAATACATTCCAATCATAGTATTTGATTATTCATTTTAATAACTTTATTAACTTATTTAAATAAAGAAATAAATCTTATTTATACTTGTGTGTGTGTGTATATATATATATTATATATATACTGTATATATATATATTAATAATAATATATATATAATATATATAACACATATATTATATATTAAATATACATATTTTAACCAAATCGAATTTAAACAAACCTTTCAAATTTATTTCGCACCATATATATAAATCAAAAGTATAACACTTAAATGAAATTCGCGTTTAAAAGAAACACGCATTTAACAATCAAAATTTATAAAACCCCAATTTTTCCACGGGCGCAGCTCGCGACCTCCTGTGGGAGGTCGTAGCCCTGGTGGCTGCTGTGTGCAGCCATGGGGGCTGCGCCTCTATAAAGTGGTGAGGGGAGGGTTTGGCCCTTCCCAAACCCACTGTGATTTATTATTATTATTTTTTTAAATTACATAATTAAAATCCGCGGAACAACCTCTGCCATTCGGATTTTGGTCCGAATTTTTTTTAAAATAAAATTCACCCGTACGGTGGTTCACAATATTGTTAAAATAAATAAAATTTCAATCCGTCTATGTAAAGATTTTTCTATAATCTTGTACAGATAAAAGGGTTTTTCACATTCCAATTTATATATGAATTATATATATATTTAAATATATATATATATATATATATATATATATATATATATATATATATATATATATAATTCCTAAGGGTTATCTAAATAATTTCAGAGGGGTTTTTTTTTAAGAACAAGGATTCAATGGGGAAATAGAAGAAACAATAAAATTTCTACAGGGTTTTCAAAAAGAATACATACAGAAATTTCCAATAAAATCCCAAATCAAACACTGTAGATTCAATTTCTTTTTCAACAAGTAATTTCCTTCTTAAAAATTTAATAAGTTCTACAGATAATATAATATAGAGGTTTCCTGAACTATCAATTTTTTTTTACAAAACAAGATACAGGAATCAAATTTCTTTGCAAGAAATACAAGGATTTGAACTAAGCTAATTTCTTTCAGAAGCATTCCCTTTCAAAAATCCACAAAATGAAATCTACAAGTAAAATACCTGATTTCCTTTGCTATCTGGTGAAGAAACCCTCTTAGCCTCTGTTGCCTGAAGCTTCCAATTTCTTTCCCGAGAACCAATTCCAATAACAACCAAAAGCCATAAATCTTCCACAAATTTGCAACAGAAGTACCCAAAAAAAAACATATACCAAGAATTTTTATAGAGCACAAAATAATTTCCCGTGAATGATAGGATAGCCTCTGTGAATTTTTTCCAGATCCAATATTACCTCCGTAAACAAATTTCAACAACCATAATCAATTAATGCACTAGCACACATGTCGAGAAGTGGTTGCAAAATATCTTCTCCACCACTTCTCGGCAATCTTCCAATTTCAATTACATGTATTTAATTATTCAATTTTCAAATTACAAATAAATTTAATAATAAAGCATGCCAATTTTCACAAATTATATTTAATTATCAAATAAAACTATTTACACACTAAATAATTTAATTTAATTAATTAATTTACTTAATTAAATAAGTTTAATCTTTTAAGATCAAACCATTTAACCAAATAAGCTAACTAATTAATTAAATAACATAAAACTAATTTCTTCAATATTAAAAATCAATTTAAATAACAATAATTTAAAACACTATAAACTATCATTAAAAATTAACCAAATTTACCTTTCAAACAATTTGTCCAAACAGAAGAATGCAAAACAACCTATGACTCAAACTAAAACAGACAAAGTACAGTGACCGGGTTATAGACTATACTAGGGTGAACCAAAGTACTATCTCCCGATCAACATTTCTGTTGAGTCTTGACACGCTCAGACCTGAGTACCCAGGTGGAGTCAGTGTCATGTACCTGCAATCCCTGCAACCAAGCAATAACATGCATACATATATATATATATATATAAAGCATTGAATAGGCACACCGTGCAGAGAAAATCACGGATATCATAGGGCACTCGCAAGCGAGTGATGCGATTCCGTTCTCCACACCAATACACGTTACAACAGACTGACGAAATGAATAACTGTTAGTCCATCATAAACATATACATAGCAATAATCAACTGAAAATAAACATCTACGCTATCTCAAAGCATATCAAAAATCAGTAAACAATAATCACCATACAACGTATCATCATATCACAGAATAAATCCACTATCGCTCAAAACCAGCGATCAAATATCCAAACAAAGTATCATCATCAAACAGTGTGAAAACATGTCAGCAGAAAGCATAAGCATAAACGAAGGGGTACTACAATTAGTGTCATATTGTTGTTATTGTTCCTAGGGAAATTGAGCATTACACAATCTTTATTAAATCTAACATATTATTAAGCTTTCAACTTAGATATCCTAATTCAATGAAATATATGAATTGAGGATATCATGATAGTTTGGAAAGTCATGAAAAAAGCATAATAAAATGTAATGTAGAATATTTCTTCAATATAAAAGATAAAAATAATAGTTCCCAATCCTTAATAAAAATTATTCACTAGGTTTATATAAGAATCCTAGTTTAAAACCATAACAATTTTTTCAAACTTAATTTTTAGTAACAAGTTTTAAAATTAAATATTTTACAATACCCATAAAAAATTATTAAATCCTTAAATTACAATGTTAATTTACTCCCTAAGTTCTTTAGTGCTAATTCTCACTCATTTATAGTACACAAAAATGACCTTTGAGATAAGTAGTCTATAGAAAATCTTCATGTATATTCAATTTGTTGCAACAACCTCTTTTAAAGGTTCCATTTCCAAGAATTGGCTTCATAATTTATAGTATATGAAATGAATGTATAGTTTTGATTAGTGGTGCAACTTTTGATTTGTATGTATAACTTTGTTAATTTGTACAGTTTTGGGTTTGGGTGTTTTCATACAACCCTCCTGTGGCTATGTGGTATTTTATGCAGTTTATGATTTGTTTGTTTAGCTTTGTATTATTGTACAGTTTTGGGTTTGGGTGTCTACATATAGCCCTCCTATTACAATCAAGTTCATTTATAATAATTTCACTATCATCATAATATTACAATCTCTAATTAAACTCGTATTAATTGTCAAATTCATAATTTACATGTTTACAATACTCTCTCATGTTTCTAAGATTTCCTTCTCCAACTCGACCATGTATATTAAATTTTATCATAAAAATATAATTAAATGAAGTTCATTTCACAATTTATAAATTTCAATTTAAGATATTTCAAACAACTAGGTTTGTAATCATATTATATAGGCCATAGGTCATTTATACTTTAAATTGATACCCATCAAATTAATTCTCATTTAATTCTTACATGTGATTATAATAAGTGAGATCAGTAAAGATTGATGATGTATACGATTCTTTATTGAAATTTACAACATTGATAAATAGACAATGTGTAATATAATTTATTTTATTGTGGTCTCCTATTTAGTTGATCCTTATGAATATATTTTCAATCAAAAACGTTAGTGGACAAGTACTAAGAGATCTAATAGTCAAGAAATAATTATCTCCAAGAACGAGGGTCCTCATTCATTCTTATATCAATAAAGGAATGGAAATTTCTTAAATAAATAACCAAAGATTAACTACCCTTTATTACTCCAAATTCATTTGTACATATTCAAATGTTATCAATGAAAATAGGTTAAATGTATTTTTTTTTTGGGATAGTTATCTTTTATTATTTAAACATAATTTGAGCATGTATTTGCTTTTAAATATATTATTTGGATTATATATTCAATCTATAAGATTTCATGGTTCTAATCAAATGAATAAACACAAATGCATGTCCAAGGTCCTTAAATTACCCATTAACTTTGATTTGATGACACTATCATTATAAATGAATATATAATTATGACACCATGGTGGGGACAATATATTTATTTAAGAAAGTTCTTCACTCTTAATTTCTCTCTTAATCTAATAGTCCTGGTTTATATAATTAATATCAATTGTCATGAGATAAATACTAATTAATTAAGGCTTGTCCTATTATTTTAGTCATTTAATCTAAGTAAATGAGATGTGAACAAGTGACTCATTTAATATTCATTCAAATTTATGTGGTATAACACAAAGGTTGTTGATTTATGATGATTTACGATGATATATGATGATCTTTGTTGATTGAAAAAAATCAAGGATCAAGAATAAAATGTGAAAAATAAAGTTCAAATTCATTATGTCATGTCATTTAAATTCACTAGTGATATGTGGAATTAAATTGATTTACAATGTTTATAGTATTTGGGTAAAAGTACAAAGTTGTGCCATACTTTCAACCAACTTATCAGCACAAGTGAATTTAAGTATTTCTAACTAAAAATATATTTTTGTCAAAAATATTATCTTGTAAGATTTATTATAGCTAAGTTCAATATATCTACAACTTTTCCAACTAAAATTGTTGACTAAATGCATATGTAGCACCACTTTGAGGCCAATTTACCAAAAAAATAGATTTATTTGAAAAAATCGATGTTTTAACAATTTCTACTCATATAAATAATATATTTTTTAAATATAAAAATACCCATTTGTAGATCCATAAGTCGAGTTTTGAAAAATATATATATTTTAAATGAAATTATTATTTATATTTTTCCTTTTATTTTTACTAAAAGTAGGTTATCAGCACAAAATATTAGGTTGATTATCATGACAAGGAAAAATAGTAAAACTTATTAAATTTTTTTGAAAAAAATATGATGCACTAGATAAAAGAATCTACATCAAGAGGATATAATTTCTTTTCCATTTTAGATAAATGAATAATATGAAAGTTGACGTCAAATAAAAACAACTATGTTTTAATACACACATTTTAATATTTATTTAAAAATATATATTTATCAAAATTGTAAAAAAATATATCCATGCACTAAAGTTTCAAGTTATAAATACACACAAAAAAAATTGAAGGAGAAAAAAAAACATTACTATATAAAGATTGACATCTCATGTGACTTCATTTTTCAACATTTTTTCAACAACTAAATTATAGTGTTAATTTATAAAAAACTATATTCAAATAGTTTTTTATTTTATTTTTTAAAATACAAACATAAAATATACTAAAGATGGATGGTTTGAGACTAATCAGTAAACATAAATTTTTGGGTGATGGATTTTAATCATTTTACTAGATTGAAACGCATAGCTACTTCTTCATGGTATTAATTAGTTAATATGAGATTAAAAGATAAAATTAATAAAGGTTTTGATTCTAGTATTTAGTAACTTAAGAAAAAAATGAGAATTATCAATGACTAGTTATCATAGTGAAGTTTGAAAATATAATGTGTCAATTTTTAAATAGTGTGTATTTGGAATTCAAACAAAGAAAACCACCATGAAAGCATAAAATAAGAATGGTATTTGTTGGAGAGTTTTAGTTCTTTATTTTGATCCTTACGGTTTTGGCATCTATTCTTTGTTAGTTCTACCTTTTTATGTCTTTG
Source organism: Sequoia sempervirens (assembly GCA_007258455.2). Classification (NCBI taxonomy): domain Eukaryota; kingdom Viridiplantae; phylum Streptophyta; class Pinopsida; order Cupressales; family Cupressaceae; genus Sequoia; species Sequoia sempervirens. The sequence continues at coordinate 130,897,852 of VDFB02000003.1, forward strand.
ACTAAAATCCTAGTCCTTGTGAGGGTTTTCATATTCTTTATTTCTCCAAAATTTTATTTTAATTGTGACTAGTCACCTAGGTTGTATCATTTAAGTCACAAGCCTTAGTCACCCCAATCCCCATTATTTTATTGGCCCCATATTCTTGGTAACTTGATATAATTTGTATTAGCTTTTTTAAGCCTTTTCATCTTTATCCTATTGGTATCCATCTGTTATTTTCCTTTTATATCATGTACCTTTAATACATCATGTTTTAATACATCATGTTGATGAGCTAAATGTTTTTATTGAGACCATGAGTGGGTGGTTTTGTGCCACTAGTCCTAAAGTTGTTTGGAATGTTTCTAACCCTATGTGACTAAATTTATTTGGTTTGTATTTGGTTATTTATATGCTCTAGGAGGATGTAATAAAAGCTTTGTGTCATATGTTCTAGGTGGTAGCTTCCTATTACATCACAAGTCTTCTTCACATTGTAGATTTGTATATGGGTCCCAATTTTAGGTATGTGATGAATGATGGTGATCAAGGGAAGGATTTATTAGGTAGGTATTATGTATTGGAAGTGATATTATAATTTTTTATTAACTTTTATCATAATTTTTCATTGAATTTATTTATTTAGGTGGTAATATGGGAACTTGTTGACATGTTTCTTTGGTAGGTGAATATAAGTGTTGAATCATTTGGTATCAAGGTGGCATGCAATTTTATGATTAGTCTATACAATGTTTATATGTGATTTTTATAAGGGAAACACTAAATTTGTTAAATTTTGATAGATAGCAATCTCTTATTATATCACACAATACCTTTACATTGCAAAAATTCAAAAAGCCCCACTCTCATATATGTGATGTGCATGAAATATAAGAGTTTGAAAGAATAAAATGAGGCGGAGGATAAATTATAGCATATAATTATATTGTGTGAAATTTTCATATTGTAAATTATCATGTGGGTCCCACTTCAAGCCATGCAATGTGTGATAAAAATAAATAAAAAATAAAAAAGTGATAAGTTTATGTAGGTGATGATAGGTAGTTGTCAATATATGTGGAAAAACGTATAATATCATTAGGCCATGTGTTAATCCATATTTCTAGATGTGTTGCATATGCCAAAGTGATCCTAGGTGACATAAAATGAGTTTAAATTTAAAAATATTAAGTTATTTTTTAAATCTGAAAGTTTGTGAGAGGCAATAGCCATTGGGCTAATCCTTTGGAGAAAAGGAATGGTTGGAATTCAATGTGAAATTGAGATTCTAGACATGAGAAATGAAAAATGCTAATGGCTACAATTTAGGGAGAATATTTTTTACTTCTTTAGAACTCATTTATTCATACATTTGATAATGGTTGGTAATAAGCAAGACTTTGAGGAATTTTTATGGAAAAAAAAGGTAAATGAAGGAGAGTGATTTTACTCACTTGTAAGGTGAATATCAAGTTAGGAAATAATTTATTTATGTAGGGGTAAAAAGTTTCATGAGAAAATATAATTATAATGTGAAAAGAATTACTAGTTTACTTGAAAAAGGGGAAAGGGAGGGTATGTTTATAAATGTTATAGCATACTCCTTATGTCTAATTTGTTTGTAGACAAGAAGGACTAGATGGTGCTGAGTGTTGATGTTATATTTAATTTGGGTTTTTTCTCTTTCTCTTTAAGTGTGTAATTTATATAGAGGCTATTAAAATTTTCTAGGTCAATCTCAAGTCATGTTTGTAATTATTTGGGGTTATGGTGTCAAATTAATGTAAAAAAAATTATTGATCTAGATATGCTCTAATTTTGGTCTAATTTCTACTATATCTTTATAATTTTTATAAGAAAATTAATATAATTCTCATTCTTGTTTTTATCTATAATATATCTCCATTTCTTCTTGTAGATTCAAGAAATCTAAGAGCTTTCTAGGTTCACATTCGTTGCACTTGCATCAAGGTTTGGTCAATTTATGTTCAAGGGATATGGTTATATTTTATATTATTATGTATTTGTAATATGAAGCATTTATAACTTAGTATATGGGGTTTAGGAGTTGGGAATGGATTGTTAAGAATAGGTTACATTATTGAAAAATATGAAAGCATTTGAGAGTCTAGGTTCTAAAAGGAAAATCCATGTGATATAGGTTGATCTAAGTTAAAAATGATCCTACCATTATAGTTATTAGTCTTAAACTAACTTTGTTCTTATATGATAAGGTGTTAGTATCTTAGAATTGTAACTAACTCAACATCTTAAATCTATGATTAATGAACATTCTATAGCAAGGTATACATTATTAGGGTTTGTTTGTCTTCACGAAGTTTAAAGGATGCAAATAATATGTCTAGGTTTTTCTTATTTTTCATCCATTTTCTTGTTTAATATAAATACAAATCAATTTATGTAACTTATTTATTCACAATTATTGTAAAGGTACAAAATATCATTCCTACACTTGCTAAATGTAAGAATCCTTTGATTCTAAATATGTGAATATGTCACCTATCCACTTGTCTCTAAAAATTAATATCAAACTAACACAAATTTAGTTAGTGATAGAAAATTGGTCTTATGAATTGTGCTAGTTGGACCTATATTAATCCTTGTAGCATTTCTTTTGAAAGAGACTTATCATACTTTAAGACTTTCATTAGGATTACCTTCCTAGGTCCTCTAGAGCTTTAAGTGTAGAAGAATAGGTCCAATATTGTCCCATTAGCTTTCTATTTTTACTGGTTCAATCATAGGGTTCTCATCTTACTTGGATTAAATTGATCCATAGGTCTAGGTGCTATATCATTCCTTAGAGCTAAGGGTAGCAATAAAAATAACCAACAGATTGACACCATTTCTGGCCTGAGATGATATCTTTGTTTATGTATTAAAGAACTTGATAGCAATATTAAAGAAGTTATTTTGGGTAGGTTTATTTCCCATAAAATTATAGCAAAAAATTGTTATTATTTATAAGGACAACCTATGCTTGCATCCTCAAATGTATTCTTAATATTGTGATACTCTACTAGGGATTGAACTCAAAAAAATATTTTAATTTTGAAGATCTTGTAGTTTATCCAAAGTTCTAGTCCCATTTTAAGAGGTGGCCACTTTTCTACAAGAATCCAATCTAGGATTTTGTGTTATACTTGCTATTATAGATTCAAAGTACATTCCAAGAAGGTATGAAAAACCTTAAAGTTTGGCTTATTTCATGAAAGAATATTTGATTGTATAAGGGATAAATTGGATTTAGTTTAAATTTAAGATGTAAAGCATAGAAAACAGGTCAAGAATTTATCATATTAGGTCATCTCCATCCTATAGTACATCTAATAACACAAGATGCATCTATGATAATGAATATGGTTTTGAGTTCTATAGTAATGTTGTGTCTATTAGTTCAGTTTTTCATAATATTCTTCATATACATCCCAAGACATTTTAGTATCTAAAAGGAATATCACAAATTTGTAAGGCTATAAACATACATATGAGTCTATTTAATTACAACTTGATGCTAACATTGTAACCACTAGAGGTTATCAATCTTAATGGGATGATAAGGATAACAAGATTGCAAAATTTTAAGAAGATCTATAGAAGCTTGAGGCTTATGCTAGATTATTACTATATCTCCCTATTTACTCCAAAAATCATATATACAAAAATTTAAACTGTGAAGTTGTGAATTCTAACCTAAAAGTGCAAAACAAACACAATGAAATGCAAGAAAGAAGATCACAAACCTACACTCAAGATTGGCCTAATTGAATCTAGACAAAATAAAACAAAAAAAGAAAATTTCATCTTGTCTGAATTGATGCTTGGTTGGCCCTTAATTTGATGTAGATATATGCTCCTTTATTTGACAAAATGTCTAAAACCTATATGATATGGATACACAATGTCATGGAGAATGTAATGGTGAGATTGAATGACGGATAGGATGCAAGAATGCAACTCAAAATGCTACAACAATGGATGTCAAAGGGCTTGAGTGAATGAGAGTAGTTGGATGCAAGTCAATGTGTTATAAAAAATGAGAGAATTTGATAAGTGTTTAGCAAACATGTCTCTAGAGAAATGGATGGTCAAGATTAATTCTAGGTCAAATGATCAAGGGTTGAGATTTCTTGAGACATCTCAACTCATCTCATGAGGACATGTGGAAGGTGATGTGGAAAGAGGAAGATGATGTGGTGAGGAGGTGTAGGCCACATAGAGGTACTTGCAAGTACCTTAGGGAAGGGTGAAAAAGACTAGTCTTGTCTCATCTTCCCCAAATTATGGAGAGATGTGACAATAGAAGGATTTTAAAATTCTTCTAAAATCTACCTTGGTTTTGGAGATTGACCTTGGGAAGAGATTGGGAATGTGTATTTAAATTAGGATTATATTCCTCCAAGAAGGATAGAAGAATATAGCGGAATTAAAATTTCCACATAGGATGCATTGGAGAGATAAGTGGAATTAAAAATTCCACTTGTTCATGTTGGGGAAATAAAAAAGGAATTTTAAATTCCTTGGGGGATGGAGATAGCTTCTCCAATTGGAGAATGCATTAATGAGGGTTGACCATGGTACCCTTTCCATAATTGGCAAGAGGAAAAATTTAGGGGCTAATTAACCTTGATTAAGGGTTGTGCAAATGATTAGGATGGATAATTATGGATTAAGGGCAAGTTGCAAAACATGGAGGATGTGACACTAATCACAATTAGTGATGTGCACATCCTAATCATGGATTAAGTAAATTAATCTGGATTAGGGGAGGATTATGGAGGATGTTGACATTAGGAGAGAGAAGGAATCAATTAAAAATTAATTTAATTCACTTGGCTAAAGTGAGTAAATTAAATAAATTGGACTATTTATTTAATTTAGAGAAGAAGGGGTAATGTATTTAATCAATTAGTTAAACACCTTCAAGGACATTAGGAACAAGATGAATATTAACCAAATAATGAATTATTTAATTAATATGGCTTATGGATATGTGATAGAAGAATATAAGAGTGAATTTGACCATATGGGGGTGGTCAAATTTAGGTGTCTACATTTTGCCACTCTTTGAAATATTGTTAGAATAACGTTGTTTCGAATAAAAATAAAGTGTAGATGACTCGACAAAGAATAGGACTTTGGTAGGTGCCCTAGTATCACAGGTAGGGTGATAGGTGGGGAAAACAAGGAAATATGATGAGGTATGCCCCCTCAAGAGGGCTAATGGGGAAGAAAAGGGGCCTCAGATGTAACGTCTCGATAGGAAAAAATGGAGGGTATCATGCAAAAGGGGACAAAAAACCATGAAGAATGACTTTTGAATGGAGGAAAATGGATAAGCAGGGTGCAAATGGCGGCCCATGGAAGAAATTAGGTCAAACAATTAAAAAAGGTTTAAAATGACTAAAAAGATGAAGGCTAACTAGGGTCAAAAGTTAAAAACTTATAAATAGTAAATTGGAAAGTTTACTATTCATTTTAACTTTCAAGTGCACATGTGGTGAATGGAGATTGGACGAGAGCGAATGAGATGGTAGATGAGGTGATTATCCACTGTGCAGACACTATCCTCGAGTACTATCACCTATTAGTCATCCCTTGATAGTTAGGCCCCAAAAATTGATCTTAGTTCTTTGATCTAAATTTCACACATGTTTTTGATTTTCTAGATAGCCTAAGTAAATGAGTAGGTAGGCTAGGGATAAAAATGGCTTGGTGTTGGTGGGTGAATTCACCCATCTACAAAAATGCATTCACCCCTGTAGATAGATGAGTGAATGTGTGAGGATAAATAGGTAGATGCGCAGGGATACATGGGCGATTACAAAATCGCCCCTACAGGGTAAAGGATGAAAATGAAACAAAGGGGTGATTGTGAAATTGCCCCTCAAGGGAAAGGGTGAAAGTGAACTTTCCTAAGGGGATACAAGGGAAAAATTAACAAAGGGGTGATTGCAAAATCACCCAAGGGAAAGGGAAAAATCAAACATTCCTAGAGACATGTAGGAGCGATATTGATATTGCCTCTGTGGAGGAGAGGCAAGACTACATCCAGGAGGGGGAATAGGTGAATTCACCAATGAACAAGCGAATGCACTAAAGGGAGACAAAAAGGCGAATTTGTGCTGCCAATAGGTGAATGCACAAAAAGAAAGCAAGGGTAAATGTCAGTGTTTCCATCCACTAGGGCACAGACTAGAGCAGGCAAGGATGCTTCACATGTCAATTTTTCCATCCACTAGGGCACACAGGACCCTACTGACTGCATTGATGGAGATATGGAGTTTGGAGACATGTACGTTCCTCCTCCCCATAGGGGAGATGACAATCACAATAGAGGACATGTGGTGTATTCTATGACTTCCCATAAGGGGGCATCTGGTGTGTGGTGGTGGGGTGAGGTGATCGATAGAGGAGAGCTTACACACGTTGTTTGGGATAGATGACCTCTCCTATGTGGGGAATGAGCTAGACATTGACACATGCATTGGGATAACACTGCCATTCTCATTATTCCTAAGCAAATTGATCAGTGGGATCCTCCTCTCAGATAGGAGTGGTAGATTTTTCAGCCTCAAGATGATTAAGGTTGTACGACATATTGTGGAGAGGAGACAGGGTGTATTCGCATGGGGACCCTATGTTTTAACATAGCTCTATAGAGATATGCATGTAGTCTAATATAGAGGAGCGGTGAGTGTGACTCATGTGACCTTGCTTTAGGTGTAGGCTTGGGAGCATATCTGAGTCACATAGCTAGATATTATGGTGGTAGTGGGAAATGAGGAGGAGAGAGTAGGGATTCCAGTGGCATACAAGTATAGAGGGATCATTTAGTTCAGGGAGGTGTAGAGCCTGGACTACTGGCAGAGAGTCTTTGATGACCTCACAGATGATCAAATTGTGTGGAGACCATACATCTACCATAGTTTTTGATGATGGGTGTGAATACCGATTATAGAGGATTTATGTTCTACCAATGGTACTTGATAGGGTGAGATTCCTTCATCATTAATCTATATAGGCCAAACAGGATCACCTGACAATTCGAGGTGTAGCAGGTGTAGAACCCCAATCCTAGACCTACACAAACATAGCAAAAAAACACAATGTTAGATCAGATGCAAGTGAGAATCAAGATTCCCCATGAAATCCATTTAAATTGAAAAGAACAAGAAATGAGATGAAGAACATAAGCAAACATAAACAACAGCTGTCAAATCCTATTCAATGTAAAGCAAACTCTTGATCCCATGGGCGAATTGGTGCCAATTTGATGTGAAAATTGGCCCTTTCCCAACTCCTATGATACAATGTTAATGAGTGATCCACTTTAGTGAAGATTCAATTGAGATCCATGATGAAAAATTTGCATAACCTAGCTAAGATCTTGATAAAATGGATGAAAATAGATATGCTTGAGCATGAAATTGAGTATAGTAGACTTTCTCAAATTGTGGATGATTAAAATGAGGAGAGAAGCCTCTTATTTATAGGAAGACATGATGGAGGAATGAGAAAAATGGAGCAATGTGGGATCATTCAACACCCAATGGGCAAGTGTCACTTGTCAAGATGTGAATGGAGGAAGCTTGAGCACATTTTGGTGAATGTGCACAATAAATGAAATTAGGTGGTATTTGAAAATCATGAAATGACATGTAAGAGGGAAAAAGAATGAATTAAATGCCACTTGGCTCAATGCACAAGGACATGCAAGAAGGAATGAATGTCTTGTTGGAAGGAAAAATCCACTTGGAGGGATTTTCAAACTTGGAGGAATACTCCCATAAAGATGCCAAGTTGAGAGAAAATAGAGATTTAATAAATTAATTAAATGTATTTTCATGTGTAAGTGGCAAAAGCTAGAGAATGGGACATGGATTAGAGTTAGTATTAATCAGGATTTAATTAATTATGATGATGTTAGGTGATTTGACAATTTTGACTTAGATTTTAGGATTTAAATAAAACAAAATTGAGAGGAAAATGATTTAGATTTAATTAAATAAAGGATTTGATTTATTTAATTAAAGGGAGATGATGATGTTAGATTAAATCAAATAAGGTTTAATTTATTTAATTTAATAAGATGACTTTAGAGATTTAATCAAATAAAATGAATTATTTAATTAAATAGAGATAAGAGGATTAATTAAATAACATTTGATTTATTTAATTAATGAGAGAGAATGAATTAATCAGATAAATGATGATTTATTTAATTAAGGGATGAAGAGTGATGATTTAGCTGAGAAGATGATTTAGGATGAAACGATGTTAGTAATCAGGATCAAGTATGTCGGTACATTTTCTGTGTTTACATTTTTCCCCTCTTTGAAGCAAGGTACTTGCTGCATTGTTTCAAAGAATAATCTGTCTCGATCAAACTTCAAAAGGTTTCCTATTTTCAAAAATGCCCCACTGCTGCCCTGGTAGATGAATTATGCCGATATACTACCCCCTCGAGAGATTGGATGAAAATTTCAACTTTTTTGGATTTCATGAAAAAAAGAAGACAAGGTGCTTGACATGTCCAGAAAGGCTCTAGAAGGTCAAAAACATGCCAAACCAATGCAAAATGGCCCACAAACGGACAAAAACAGGCTTGGGGAGCCAAAACCCTAGCAGTCCATGGCTAAACGGGGTCAAAATATCCTAACTTTCAAGCTTAAATAGGCCTTGAGGGGCCATTTCCAATTCATTTGCACATTCAACCTTTAGAGATTTTTGCACTTTTGAGCTCTGACCCCTTCACGAGATGGTGCAACGACAGCTTCGTTGACACATTTCAGATCGAGTATGCACACACCAGAGGCTACCTGGCACTAGACCACTAGTGAGTCAACTTGACCCGACCTTGGTTTTTTATTTTTGTGTGCATTTATTACTTAGGAACTAGGTCTTTTAGGAGCAATCCAATATAGCACCGTTTGAAAGTCTCTTTTGATGCCACACAACCTCAAACTGCACTGTAATTGTGAATAGTGACGCTATGGTGCAGTTTGGAATTAGGTTTCAAACTCCAAATTGAGCCGCAAACAAAAAGTGCACCGTAGTGGGCCTCTTTGCAAATTAGGGTTTTTCACGAAACTGAGTCGTGCCTCAAATTGCAATGCCACACTAGAGTTTGAGGGTTAAAGGCTCCTAGTGGCATAGTTTGGAACTTTCAAACTACGCTGCACCCACAAACAATGATGTGTAGGTTGTTTCGGGTATGTCTAGATGAATCAAGATCATGATTTTTGATGAATTTTAATGCGGTGGATTTCTTGATGCAAGAGGAGGTGATGATACTTCATTCACATGAGCATAGGTCCCGAGAGCTTTTCAGATTTTTGTAGGGTATGCCCAAGTGACAACAGGAGCACCTAGGGGTGATTGGACTATGGTATATTTCTTATGCACCTCCCGTGAGGACTCACTTGGGGATGATGACAATGCTTATAGAGCAGTGGCACAATGAGACATCCTCCTTCCACCTTCTGATAGGCGAGGCCACGGTCACACTAGAGGACATGTGGCGGATACTGAGATTACCCATCCATGAAGAGTGTGTGATTTACGATGTGGATGCCAGGAGGGAGGCCTGCTATGAAGTTATAGGCCTTGATGAGATTGTCTTTTGCGAGGGCTAGATTGAGTTGGAGTGTTACAGGCTCGTTGTGTCACCCTTTCGATTGGTTATTGCAGCTATTATATTAGGTCTCGTCACACTAGATTGGGGGGGTTGATACTCTAGTCCTGGATGGGGGCTTGCTTGGGAGCACATGGTCTAGAGATGAGTATGCTTTGTGTGGGGGCCAGTACTATTGGCCTCATTGTACAAAGATTTACATGAGTTTACATACACTGACAGTAGATCCATTGGGGTGGGGGTCACACTCCTTCATGTCTGGGCTTGGGAGCATATCATTGTGCTCCATCTGAGGGTTATTCCAATTGATATGGAGCTAGATGATCCAGTTGTTTGGTGATAAAAGGGAGGTATCTCCTTCACACATATAGGACAACACAAGATTCTCCACTAGAGGAGAGTCCTGGATGACATTCGAGCTTTCACATGGTGGCCATATCTTGGATGGCCTGCATGGTATGATGATGTGCATCAACTCTTTTTCACTTAGCAAGATAGACTCATGCAGGGTAGGGAGCATACTATGCTAGAGAGATACCTATTGGGCCATGTGTAAAGACAATTCAGGGAGCCCTAGGACAAGCTAGATGATTAGTATGTTGTGATATTTGCACATACGATAAGCCAGACATCATGGGGTCAATACATTCTTGCAGCTGAGGTGGTGTAGAGTTTCATGTAGCTAGTGGAAAGGCCATGGCCATATGATTAGGGGTAGGCTGATGCAAGTACTATGTAGGCATATAGGGATTGGTTCTAGCCACCTCTTAGATTGACAGTGCTAGGCACACCATCTGCATGGCATAGGGCCAAAGGCAAAGGAGCAAGTTGAGGCTAGGATTAGGGAGGCTGAGGGGGCGAAGATGGAGATGGGGATGGAGATGGGCCACCATATCAACCGGATCAGGATAGGGGTCCACAGGATCAGTCATAGCCAGACCCTCAAGTAGATTAGTAGAGACATGATGTCCCTAGTCAGGATCAGGACCAGGGACGATAGGATCTGGATAGGGTTTTGACACCGCCTAGAGACGGGAAGCATGATCAGCCACCTATGCAACCACCCCTTTAGCTAGACCCCAGGGATGGTCAAATTCTCCAGCTACAGGCATAGATATAGGTACTTACGCCTGAGAGGGATTAGTTATGGGTAGAGTGGGACAAGGTGGTCCAACAAAGATAGGTTGCAGAGCTGCAGGTAGTAGTAGAGATGGGTAGATGACAATAGATTGAGAGCATGTTTGCATCCTCCTCCCGAAGCATGGTACCACTTAGATCATATAGGGAGGCCATCCAGGAGGCCGATTACTATAGGATGCATTATTATCAGGTCATGCCGAGAGTAGCTCGAGTCCCAAACTTTTCACAGAGGATAGGCCATAGACCCGCAGAGGACCACAGGGAGAGAGCAGGTGGCGAGGGAAACAACTAGAAAGGTTAGCCCTATTTTTTATTAGAGACATATATTATTTCATTCTTTCATGCTTCACAGGATCATTTTTGATAGCCCAGTGGGCCATTTTACCTTATTGACATACACATGTATATTTTGATTTGATTTTGTACCATGACAGTGTACCTTTTTGATGATGATATATATGATATGAGATGACGTTGATTTGATGTGATGTGTTCTATTCTATTTATGCATTATGGATTGCTTTACTTTCTATATGCTATGCAATGTGATGCAATAATGTTATGCGATGTTTATGTTATACATTGTATTCTATATGATGATGTGAATGTGATGAGATGCTTTATTTTTCGATATCTTTTCTGTGATGATGCAAAATGCAATGATTGTGTGACTAATAGATCTATATTATGCTCCTAATGGATGATGATGAATTGCAATATTTTTCTCTTTTCATTATATATATGATGCTTATGTCATGATGATCTTATGAATGATGCTTATATATGTTTTATGGATATTATGATGATGTTTATGATATGATGAATGCAAATGATGTTATGATGATGCAAATGTTATGGGAATGATGTATGATGTATATGATGTGATGCTTATGTTATGATAATGCAAATGGATGATATGTATGCATATGATGTGATGGATGTTAATATTGTCTATGTGTATGATGCACATGATATGCTCTTTATGATTTATGCAATGGGTGTTTTATGCAAATGTATGATATGAGTTAATAATGCATATGGGATGATTGCTTTTTTGCTTATATAATGAATGCATATGTGTGGTTTATGAGATGCTTAGAATAACCAATCTATATTATGCAATGATACAGGTGATGTGATATGATATGTGTTTATGTAGTATGCTAACAGTTTGTGGATGCAGGATGGATGAATTAGCAATAATGATTTGAGATTTTACTGGCATGGTACCATGTTAGTGCAGAAAAGGAGATAGAAGAAAGCAAGAGATTCCAACAAGACATGAGATGATGATGATGATGATGATTTTATGAGGATTTGGGATTTTAAAAGGGCCAATTACCTTATGTTTGATAACACACGTAAGCGCAATGCATCAAGGTACAAAGAACCGGAATGGCGTTGCACCTAGTGTGATGGACTTTGACTTGACAATCAGATAGGAGTATTCTTGTTCACACCTGACATACAAAACCTTATTCAGAATATAGCTAAGATATTTCAAATATCTTGGACCAAAACATAGAAAAGCAAGCCTTCCTATGTGGTCAACAAGAAACCTAAAACACCCTCCCTACAAACCAAAGAAAGCACGCATAACCAAGGTTATATTACAAAAATATCCAACAAGCACAACAAATAAATGATAATGATCTTTGCCCCATTTATTTCTCTCTAAATCCCTTCGTTTGGGACATCATCAAGAGGTCATCGAAATGAGCATGAAAAGATAAGTCAAAAGACAAAGATAAAGTAAACAAACAAGCTAATGTTCTTCAATATCGCTAGCCAAGACTAAACTACAATGATGCCTGATGTTGATGTCCATTGTAGGAAGGATGCATCCTAGGATATGACGATATCAGATGGTTGATTTGGGACTGATTGGATGATAGGATTTTGACACAAAGGGTTGACCGACTTGTTTACATACTAACCTAGACTTGAGACTTTGATGCTTAAGTTTTCACTTTTTACCTGTTAGACTTGTTCCCAATTGTTTTACCAAAGGTTGAGAATGATGATTGTTTTATTGTGAGTGATGTTTATTGTAGGTGAAAGCAAGATGGGGATGGATGGGTTTCTAAAATATTTGGATGTTTTTGATGTTTTGAAATGTTTTGAGGATGTTTTTGGTATTTTCTAAGATTTTGCAAATGTTTTGATTTTCAAATTTTCAAATATTTTGGAGTTTTCCAAAATTTTGACCAAGAGGCTAACCTAAAGACCTATCCTAGGGGCTCGAGGGTTGATCAATAGATTAGCCTTGCCTACGTTATACATGCAGAGACCACGTAGTTCAACTAACACAAACTTGATTATTGATGAGATATGAACAAATGGATTGCCAATTTATTATGACACTCCTAAAGGACTGACCTAAGTGTCTTGGGGGATGATCAAAGATCAACCTTGCCTATGTTTAAGCTCAAAGATGATGTAGTTCAACAAGATGACCCTATTTTTGAATTTTTGAATTTTTTGACCTAATTTTAGATTTTGATATGTTTTGAATGTTTTTGGATTTTATATGATTTTTCGATGTTTTTGGATTTTTTGGATTTTCTAGATTTTCTGATGTTTTTTAATTTTTTGATTTTTTTGATTTTTTGATTTTAGGATTTCGAGAACATACACAAATATGATCCGATGAGAACATGCCCCTAGTGTGAAACAATAGACTACTCTGATAGAGGTAGGAAAAACTGACTTTGAGAATGGGTCGAGTAGTACTAGGAGGGATCATGATACCATCACAAGACCAAGCTATGATGCAGATGTTGAACAGATGATGGAATGTGATGGATGATGGAAGCATGATGGATGGATGATGCAAAACGAGTCGCGAAGATCCTAGTGGATGGAAAGTGCTTATTTACACAAGGCACTTGTTTTCCAGGTTTTCACCAAGGTACTTGCCCAATGTGCCACCGAAGTGGTTTTCACTAGAGGACGATTTTTCTCTTTACTTTTTTTGATCCTTTTTCTTATTTTTTTGGATTTTTTTGCTTTTTTGATTTTTTTGTTGTCACCATGACACCTATTTGCTAGGTTTTCATTAGGGTGACCATTTTTTCAAGACATTTTCTGACTTTTTAATTTTTTGGTTCTATATCCTGCAAGATTTAGGCATAGAACTTTTTAAGATGGGAGTTGTTCATGGGCTCCTGCAGAGGTTCCCCTTCAGGTGTTGATAACTGATATGCCCCTGAATTATAGCTTGCTGTGATGATGAATTGGCCCAACCAGTTGGGTTAAAATTTTCCTTTTCCATTTGGATTTGGGATGTTCTTCTAGTTCTCCTTTAGCACAAGTTCTCTAACTTGGAAGGTCTTGCTCCTGATCTTCTTGTTATAGTTTTGTTTGAGTTGGTTTAGATACACTTGCAAATGGTTCAAGGCCTCCATTCATTATTCATCTAGTAGTTCCAACTCGTTTAGTCTTGATACCCGATATTCCTCATCCATGATGAGATTATGTAGTGATATTCTTGGTGACAAGAGCTTGATCTCGATGGGCAATATGGCCTCTGATTCATAGACTAGGGAGAAGGGGGTGGAACCTATGGGTGTGTGGATGCTAGTTCGATAGGCCTAGAGGGAGCAGCTTAGCTATAGATTCTATTCACGACTTGCATCATTGACTATTTTCTTGAGGATCTTTAGAATGGTTTTATTGGTGGCTTCTACTTGGCCATTTCCTTGGGGATAATACAGGGTAGAAAAGTGATGTTGGATTTTGAATTTGTAGCATAGGTCACAAACATCCTGATGTAGACCCAAGAGGTACTAACACATCCAAAATGGAAACCTTCCTTCAAGAGACATCTAACAAGATTAAAATGATCTTTTAAAGCAATTCAAATAATCTTCCAAGTTAGACAACAATCAGAAGCACCATTTCTCAATTTTACCCATGAATCCTAGTAGTAGTGCAAACTCAGTTTTTGGCCATTAACTCAAATATTCTCCAAGATGCCTAAAAAAAATATGATGGTTTTAGACACCCATTTCAAAGCTATAAAATATGGAGATTCAATACCCCTACCATGGAAAAACCTAGTGAAATAGGCCTCTTTTTCAAAGGAAGTACCCTCCAAACTACACCAAACCCTCTGAAACCTTGGGGAAGCAATTCAAATGCCATAAAAACATAGAATCCACAATTATTTTTCACTTGTACAACCAAATCCATCCCAAACTCAAGAGCCCTTGTTTTATGCACTATTTATGAGGGTTTATTAAAACTCACATATCCAGACCTTTCCAAACCAAATGAATGCATCAAACAAGTTCCATGGACCCTGCACAAGGTCAAAATTTCATTACATAGACCACTCCTTTGACAATTTTTCAAATTCCCACCATTGTGCATCAACTTCACATGGAAAAAATGCTTGTTTCAGATCAAGAACACCAATCCATCAGCCTTAAACTCATTCCACAACAATAAAAAACAAAAATAAACCCTATCCTAACATATACCAAGCCATCCCACTGAGTAACAAGTCACAACAATAGGTGGGATCGTCATTTCATGGTTTAAATCTTATACCAACCCTTGCCTCAACAAAATAGAGTAGTCCTTGTAATTTGATGATTCCACTCACAAAATGATGACTTAGGACTTAAAAAAAAAGAAATGGAAAGTAACCACATGTATCCTCAAACAATGATGGTATCAGATCATGGAAAGCCTGTACTATTCTGTACAAGTTTGAAAAAGTAAGCAAAACACAAAAAAATTGAGAATTAGTAGAGTTTTATTTGATTTTCTCCTTCAAATATTCTAACCAACATTACAAAATGAGGTATCATGCCTTTTTAAAGGATTCTCCATGCCCAACCAATGACCAAATACTTTACAACCAACTTTTAAATCACTAATGACCATTGGAGGCTAAATTTACATCTCTTACACCTTTATAACAACATCATTACTCAAATTGTAATGTTTGTATTCCTGACACCTATGAATCCCCTAAACCACACATATGGCTTGGAAATAGCCTTATTACATAAATAAAACACTAAAATTTCACATCCATATACAAACTCAAAACAATTCCTTCAAAGGCTACAAAGACACTTTAGTGCAAGATCACAATTTTTCACATTTTAACACCTAAACTCAATACTCACCCCAAAACTTACCTAGGGGGTCTTGATTGACCTTATTCAAAACAAATAACATCAAAACAAATTTCATCCTCCCTAAACATTTCAATGCTTAATATTTAATGTTCCAATTGTGAGCATAAGGTGGAGGTGCTCCTACACCATACACCCCCCTAAAAAGAATTCATGCCTCATAAATTGTCCTTGTCTCCATTGTCTCCAATCTTCACTAATGCTCCATGGGTCCAAAAATCTCTTGGTATATGCATATTGGACTTGCAATCTGCTTTGTACATTGTTCATCCTTGGCATTGATTTCCATTGAAGTTGGCTTTATCTTGGTATTCAGACCTGAAAGTGGTCTTCTCCCTATTCTTTGGTTAAAACCAAGTTGTATGCCCTTACCAACACCTACAAACAAACACATGTTAGTATCCTTTTGATCTGCCTTTCCTTTTAGCTTATCTCCAAGTTCATTATTGTTATCAAACCTCTGTACACTCTATCCCTTTGTCTCAATCATCAGAATTTCTATTTTAACAACACCCACCACCACTTTCCTATCATTATAATTCATTGTACTAACTGTATTGTTAGATCTATGCACTTTTGTACCTGCAGAACCTCCACATGTGACAAGTGTACCTTGCATGAAAGGACATATCACTATTCCCACTAACATGTTCTTACTCCAATTCACCCTCAAATTTTTTCTCACCATTGTATCAACCTTCTCCATGGGCTTCATATCACTTTGCTTCTTCAACTAAGCATCAACCTTCTTAAATCCTTTTTCCATCTTCTCAATAGGCTCACCATCATTCAACACCACTATCTTAGCACCATTTGTAGGTGTCTTTCTTGCTGTCTCAACACCATAACCTTATTCCAAATCAGAAAACATGTCCTTACTGTCCTCAAGCCTTAGAGGTTCCCTTTTTCCAAAAATCACAACCTTAGTTTTGCCTTTATCCTTCTCTTTTCCCTGCAAAGGAGTTAGTTTAAATTTTTTATCATCCTTCCAAATGGTATAGGTGTTTGCCCAACCATCATACATAGACCTTCTGTCAAATTTCCATGGCCTTCCCAAGAGCAGATGGCAACAATCCATTGGAAATATATCACATAAGACTATCCTTGTACTCCCCAATCTGGAAATCCACATATGCTTGCTCATTCACCACTAAGGTTTGACTATCATTCACCCAGGAAACTTTGTAGGGTGCTACATGAGGTATGTTTTCTAGATTTCACTTGTCTACCATTTCCCTAGACACCATATTATCTTGAGAACCTGAATCAATAATGACCTTGCACACTTTACCTTTGCATTTGCATGAGGTTCTGAATAGGCTCCTTCTTTGACTCATATCTTCCTCTTTAGGTGTTTGCAACAATGTTATCCTCATCATGAGTGCCTCTCCTACCTCTGGATCTACAGGTCTTCTTGAACTTTCACACTCTTCCTCTTGAATCAATTGTGTTCTTCTCTCACTCCTTCTATCACCACTTGAATTTGAACCTTGGTTTTGAGGAAACTTGAAAGATGGGTGTCCAAATTCATTACACCTATAACACCTTCCTGAGAATTTAGTGTAATCTCTCCTTTGCCTAAAGTTTTTCCTTCCACCTCTCCATCCTCCTCTTGCTTTAGGAGCTTGTTCTTTATTCTTCTCAGCATCTTCATGGTCTTCCTTAGGCTTCCTTGATGTTGAAGTAGTGCCTCTACACCTAGAAGTGATGCCTCTTCCTCTTGCTGCCTTCTCTTGCCTCCTTTTTAGTTTCTCTTCTACCCTCATGGCCATTTGAAAGCATTGTTCAACTGATTTAGGTGCCAACAAGCTGATTTCATCCTAAATGTTATACCTGAGACTATTCAAATATCTAGCTACCATTTCTTCCTCATCTTCTTCATGTTTAGTTCTTATTCTTAGCCTATATAATTCTTCAGTATATGATTGCACATCTAGTTCCTTTTGTCTAAGATTTTGCAACTTCTTAAGCAATTGAACATTATAATCACAAGGAAGGAATTTAACTTTTAGTTTGGTCTGCATCCTCTCCCAAGAAGTGATCTTGTTCTTTCCTTTTCTTTCCATTTCCTCTTGCACAAAATTCCACCACATCAAAGTATGTCCTTTCAATTTTGTTTTTTCCTTCCTCACCTTGTGCTCTTCATCAATCTCTTCACTCTCAAAGTAGTTCTCCAAAGCCCCTATCCAATCCAAGATCTCTTCATTGTCAAGTTTTCCTCCATACATAGGCACATCCATTTTTATATGTCCATCCTTCTTCACATCCTTCAAAAGCTTCAACGTTCTCACATCTTTTGGATCCATCTCTTCCTCTTCACCAGAAGTCTCCTCTTCTTCAGTTTCACTTTCATCTTCTTCCACTCTTTTCTTTTCCTTCCAAGCAACCATCTCTCTTTTCAAGGCTTCAATTTCCTTGTCATGGGTGTCAATCTTCTTTGCAACTAAACTTCCTTTAGGAGGAATTTTCACAATCCTCTCTTCACCTACCTGCAAAACCAATTAAAAAACACCAACACAAGATATACTACTGTGCTCTGATACCACTCTGATGAAGACCCAAGAGGTACTAACACATCCAAAATGACAACCTGCCTTCAAGAGGCATCTAACAAGATTAAAATGGTATTTTAAAGAAATTCAAACAATCTTCCAAGTTAGACAACAATCAGAAGCACCATTTCTCAATTTCACCCGTGAATCCTAGTAATAGTGTAAACTCAATTTTTGGCCATTAACTCAAATATTCTCCAAGACACCTGACAAACATATGATGGTTTCAGACAACCATTTCAAAGCTATAAAATATATTTAAACCCCAACACCAACTTGTTTGGACCAACATGGAGATCTAATACCCCTGCCATGGAAAAACCTAGTGAAATAGGCCTCTTTTTCAAAGGAAGTACCCTCCAAAATATGCCAAACCCTCTGAAACCTTGGTGCAGCAATTCAAATGCCCTAAAAACATAGAATCCACAATTAGTTTTCACTTGTACAACCAAATCTAGCCCAAACTCAAAAACCCTTGTTTTATGCACTATTTATGAGGGTTTATTAAAACTCACATATCTAGACCTTTCTAGACCCCATGAATGCATCAAACAAGTTCCATGGACCCCACACAAGATCAAAATTTTATTACATAGACCACTCCTTTGACAATTTTTTGAATTCCCACTATGGTGCATCAACTTCACATAGAAAAAATGCTTGTTTCAGATCAAGAACACCAATCCATCAGCCTTAAACTCATTCCACAACAATAAAAACAAAAATAAACCCTATAATAACATATACCAAGCCATCCCACTAAGTAACAAGTCACAACAGTAGGTGGGATGGTCATTTCATGGTTTAAATCTTATACAAACCCTTGCCTCAGCAAAACAAAGCAATCCCTGTAATTTGATGATTCCACACACAAAACAATAAATTAGGACTTAAAACAAAAAGAAATGAAAAGTAAAAATATATATCCTCAAACACTAATGGTCTCAGATCATGGAAAGCTAATACGGTTTCGTAAAAGTCTGAAAAAGTAAGGAAAACACATAAAATTTGAGAATTAGCAAGTTTTATTTGATTTTCTCCTTCAAATCTTCTAACCAACATTACAAAATGAGGTCTCATTCTCCATGCCCAAACAATGACCAAATACTTTACAACCAACTTTTAAATTACTAATGACCATTGAAGGACAAATTTACATCTCTTACACCTTTATAACAACACCATTACTCAAATTGTAATGTTTGTACTTCTAACACCTATGACTCCCCTAAACCAAAAAAATGGCTTGGAAATATCCTTATTACATCAATAAAACACTAACCTTGCACATCCATTAACAAACTCAAAAAATTTCCTTGAAAGGCTACAAAGACACTTTAGTGCAAGATCACAATTTTTCACATTTTAACACCTAAACTCAAAAATCACCCCAAAACTTACCTAAGGGGTCTTGATTAACCTTATTCAAAACAAATAACATGATCAAAAAAAATTTCATCCTCCCTAAACATTTCAATTCTCAATATTTAATGTTCCAATTGAGAGCATAAGGTGGAGGTGCTCCTGCACCACATCCTAATTTTTGAATGGTGTCCCATTATCTGAGATAATGGCTTGTGGGACACCATACCAACATATTAAATAGTTTAGGATGAAATTTGATATTTGATTTCTAGTAATGTATGTCATTGGTATGGCTTCCACCCTCTTTGTGAAGTACTTAGTGGCGGTGATGATAAACTTGTGGCCACTGAATCAGGTAGGGGTAATTTTTCCAACGAGATCGAGCCCCACTACGAAAAGGGCCATGGTGTGATGATAGGATGAAGCTCTTGAACTGGAGCATGGATGAGTTCCCTATGTTGGTTACATTGTAGAAACCCTCTAGCATATTCATATGCTTCTCTTTCCATTGCAGGCCAATAATACCCTATCCTCCGTAGTTTCTTGACCAAGATCATATCACTTGAATGTGAACCACATATGTCGTTATGCACCTCGATTAAGGTGGTCAATGCCTCCTCAACATTCAGATATCACAATAGAGTTCTTTCTATGCTCCTACGATAAAGGGTTTCTCCTAGGATGACAAATTAGGATGCTTTCTTGACAAAGTTTTTCTTAAGGTTTGAGGTTATGCCAGTTGGGAGGACTCCTATTCTTAGATAAGTGTATATGTCATGGTACCAAGGATCACCAGGACCAACAATTTTGCACACAAATTCTGACTCTGGTACCTCGAATGTAGGCACAATAAGTTTCTCTACCAGGAATTCATGCTTTGGTACATTGTAAGGGATATCCAATAGGGATCCAATTGTTGCCATGGCATCTACTACTCTATTTTTGTTCTAGGTATTTTCTCGAATGTGATCTTGATCAATTATTCCTTAAGAATTTCCACCAATTTCTTGTATGAAGTTATCTTGTCGTCTTTAGTATGATATTCATCATTCACTTGATTGATTATTAGTTGCGAGTCCCCATAAACCTTGAGAGCCATGATATTCCACTGCACTACTATTCTGAGTCCTATGGTTAGAGCCTCATATTCTGCGATATTGTTTGTGTAGGGAAATGCCAATTTTTAGGGCCTTGGTATGCAGTCTCCCTATGGAGTGATGAAAAAGACCTCGACTCTCGATCTGTGCTGTGTGTAGGAACCATCAAAGTACAACTTCCAATGGTCTGGTATGTTCAAGTTAAAGATAGATTCATCGGAGAACTCTGAAATTAATGGATTCTCTGAGTACATTGGTACTTCTTCCAATTGGTCTGCAATAGCTTGTCCTTTGATAGCCTTATGTTCCACGTACTCAATGTCATATTCTGATAGGATCACAAACCACTTGGACATCCTTCCTATGAGCACCACCTTGGAAAGTAGATACTTGAGTGGGTTGATCTTGGAAATGAGCTTGATTTTATGTGTTAACATGTAGTGTATGAACTTCTATGAGGCAAACACCACTGCTAGGAAATATTTTTTGATGAAGGAATAATTTAACTCATGCCCTACCATGGTTCATCTGATGTAGTAGATGGCCCTCTTTGTTTCATTTTCATCGTGTTGAGCTAGGAGACCATCGAGGGTTGCTACTGTTGTTGATATGTAGAGGATCAAAGGCTTTCTTGGGATTGGTGGCATAAGCACTAGAGGTGTGAGAAAATATTCTTTGATTTTGTTAAAGGCTTGCTCACACTTGTCATCCCATTTGTATGCTACCCCCTTGTGGAGTAGGTGAAAATACCAGATTGACTTGTCTTCTAACTGAGCTATGAACCGGTGGATTGACTGGAGTTTGCCTTGTAAGCCTCTCAACTATTTCAATGTCTTAGGTGCCTCCATCTCAAGGATTTCCTTTATTTTAGCGAGATATATTTCAATCCCTCTCATGGACATGATGTATCACAATAACTTCCCTGATTGCACATCGAAGACACACTTCTTTGGATTAAGGTGGACTTTGTATTCCTCCAGTTTGTCAAAGATGGCACTCAATGCTACTATGTGGTCCCACCTTTTTCTAGATTTTTCCAATATGTCATCAACATAATCTTCGACAGTCTTATGGATCATGTCATGAAAGATTAATGTTGTGGCCCTTTGATATGTTTCTCTAGCATTATTTAGGCCAAACAACATCATGTTCTAGGAATATGTCCCCCATGAACAAGTAAAAGTTGTTTTGTGTTGATCTTCTTTGGCTATCATGATTTGGTTATACCTAGAGAATCCATCCATCAGTGAAAGCATCTCATGTTCCACAGTCATATCTACAATCATATCAATGTCGGGAAGTGGGAAGTCATCTTTGGGACATGCCTTGTTCAGGTCTCTAAAATCTGTGCATATATAGATGCCCCCATCGGGCTTAATAGGTACCAGGTTTGATACCCACTCTAGATAGTTGATTCATCGTATGAACCCTGCATCAAGTAGCTTCTTCAATTCTATTTTGACTAACAAGGCTATTTGGGGATGCATTTTTTTGAGTTTCTACTTAACAGGCTTTGCATTGGGGTAAACTGCTGGATGGTGGACCATAATCTCTAGGTCAAGCTCGGGCATGTCGGCATAGCTCCATGCAAATTTGACCTTTCTCTCCCTTAAGAAGGAAGCTATAAGCTCCTATTTTTCTGACATCAATGATTCAACATAAAATGTGATATGCAGAGTTTCCTCTATTCCTAAGTTGACTAGGTTGCACTTCTTGGCTAGAACCGTTGACTTTTCCTGATGTAGAGCACTGAGAGGAAGACTGAATCCTTCACCCTCTGGTGCCTTAGAG
This sequence comes from Sequoia sempervirens, assembly GCA_007258455.2. Lineage (NCBI taxonomy): Eukaryota > Viridiplantae > Streptophyta > Pinopsida > Cupressales > Cupressaceae > Sequoia > Sequoia sempervirens. The sequence goes on from VDFB02000003.1 coordinate 130,920,587, forward strand.
AGGTTTTCACCATTGGATACATCCTTTATTTTTACTATTTTAGGGTAAGAGAGTGCCATAGTGTGGTTTTCACTCAAAAACCTTGAGATTATTCTCACATTTTTGCTTTTGCAACTAAAGGATTCAATCATCTCCCCGTAGTAAGCTTGTGTGTCCAAAATGATATCAAACCCAACCTTGTGATCTCTGCATGGTACCATATTCCATAGTCCCATGAATTCCAAGAGTGCTTCATCATTTTTGAAAGTGTTTAGAATTGGTGGTCCTTGTTGGTTGTAATCAATGAGCTGGGGGTAGACTAGGTTGATCTCATGGGTTTGACTGGTTGACTCAAATGACACAGTACTAATCATGAGGAGAGAGGAATTCTCGAAAAGCATAGGTAAGTCAGTTATGGCATCCTCTTCATCACTACTACTACAAACATTGGTTATGTCAAAGGTGTAGTTGTCTAAAGGTAGGCTAGTGGATACAGGTAATTGAAGGAATACTGTTGTTTGCTAAGGAGTTTTGACCTTCTTAACTGGGGGATTTCAGCCACATATGGTTATACTCAAAGGGGTACATCTGAGGCTAATATTTTTCATTTGCATCTCAAGAATGATGGGTATTAGGAGCCCATTTTCATTTTTTCCAAGATTTTTATTTCTGTCATAGCCCTTGGTGAGCATCATTTGTAAGCCTTTACTACTGTCATCCATAGGTAGATCGATTGCTGTCTATTGTCTTGGTATAGGAGATGGGATGGGTCCTCTTCTATTACTTCTTAGTTGAGATCTCCCCAAATTTTGAAGCTAGAGGAGCCTGTTGTGAAGGTTTGGGATGAGGAAGCGTCATTTGATTGTGGTAGTCCTCGTGAACTGGGAGATTGTGGTAATCTCCTACCACAAAATATTTTTTTGGAATTGTATAGTGTCCACACCCATTGTCTTGGATAATTACCTTAATATCAGAGATGGTAGGGATGGCGGGTGTCTTTGTCGCAAAAGTGGAGGCAAGAGTAGTTGGATCAATGTATGGAGTTGAGGGACCTTCATCATTCTTTGGCACTTGGGGGATTTTGTAATATTTTGCTTCTAGGCTCTTGCAGTAAGAAAAGGGTTTAGGATCCCTATGGATAGTGACCTATTGGCCTTGGTATGTGAACTTGACACATTGGTGGAAGGTTGATGCCACTGCTTGCATCCCATGGATCCATGGATGCCCCAAGAGAATGTTGTAAGACAAATTGAGGTCAAGGACTTAACAGGTGGTTTCCATAATTGTTGGCCCTACTTGAATAGGGAGTTGGATAGTGCCTTGAGACAATTTTTCTTGATCATCGTAAGCCCTGATTGTGATGCCTTTTCCTTTTTCAATGGAATCCTCTGACATTCCTAGATTCTTTATGAGCTTGAGGGAAAAAATGTTTAAACCTGCACCTCCATCCACCGAGACTCTCTTAAATTTTTTTTTATGCACTAGGACCTCCAGATGGAGTGTGCGATTGTGAGATGGTTGTGTGAGAAAGTCTTGATCGGAGAATGTAAGAAGATTTTGGGTAATGATGTTTTGGACCGTAGCTTGGAATTGTTCAGCATCAAATCTGTGGAGACAGTGGATGAGGCTAATGCTTCTTCAAGGATCTTTTTGTTGGCTAATGATATCTTTAGTAACTCCATGATGGAGATCTAAGCTAGAGTTCTTTTCAACTAATCAAGGACATTATATCCACTAGGAGTGGATCTCGGGCTGGAATTGGATGCTCTAGGAGACTAAGATGACCCTATGATGGTGATTTTTCTACCTCTTGTGGTGACTCCACAATCAACTTGGGCTCCTTTGATGGTGATAATAGTGCAATACTCATCTAGGGATGCAGCGACATGGTCGTATACATGATTCACGCTTTTGAATGTACCCTTTCCGTTATCATTGTTATTATTCCCTTTGTTGTTATGATTGGGAATTAGATTCGTGTAGATCTTGAGATTTTGATTTCCCACTAGTTGTTCCACATTTATGATTTTATCATCAGCGAGATCTTGAATTAAGTTTTTCAACCTCATACAACTAGAAGTTGTGTGTCCCTTGATTTTGTGGAAATCACAGAGGTGATTTTCATTGTACCATGATGGTTTTACCTAGGGCTCTTGATAGTTGTCATAGGTGGGGATTGTGACGAGTTTTTCCTCTACCAATCTCTTCATGATGGATTCGGCTGATTCCCCAAGGGCTGTGTACTTCTGCTTGGGGGAGTTTTTGTTTCATTGGGATGGCCCCCTTTGATCGTTCACATTGTTGACTATTTGATTTTTTGGCTACTGAGTCACAATATTAGCTTGTCGATTGTTTTAATGGTTGTTTCAGGGTTGTTGTTGGGGTACTGGTGTGTTTTGTCAAGGAGCACTGATGACAACTTTGGCATCAAAAACACCATCATTGGTAATGTTTCTATTTTTTATCCATGTATAAGGTTTCTCATCATAGCTGGTGGATGGGTGATTGTTTTGTTGTTCAGGATATGTGGGTGTCCCTCCTTGTGCCATAAGGGCTCACTCAATGTTAAGCACCTTAGAGATTAATTGGTCGTATGCGGTGATCCCTTGCACCTTAAGATGAAATGCCAAGGTTCCCTCTAGATTGGAGATGATGGTGCAAACTTGTAGTTCTTCTAGCATGACCCATTTTCTCCTATTGGCCTTGGATCACCATCATTGTAGGAAAGAAGCAAATGATTCATTTTTACCTTGTTTAAGAGCTGATAGTTCCTCTAGATAAACATCCATACCGATATTAAATGCGTAATTTTTTATGAATGTGTCTACTATCTCTTGGAAATTTTTGATGCCAAGAGGGAGGCGAGAGAACCACTGCATGGCATGGCCAACCAAACTTCTATGAAATAGCTGCATTAGATATGTATCATCATATGCGACTTCCATGCAATGAACTTGGAATTCCCTGATGTGATCTTCATGGTTTCTTGTCCCTTGGTATTTATCAAATTTAGGGATCTTAAATCCCTTTGGGAATGGTTTCATTACAAGACTCCTGTCAAATGGATAGGGACACAAGTTGTTGGGTGTTTTTGTGGCTTTTCCTAATTGAAGATCAAGCATTTGTTGTGAGAGTAACTTGATTTGAATTGTTACATCATTTTGCAGATCAAGGGGTGGGATGAAGGTGTTCTACAGTGGTTCACTTGTTGGAGGGATGGGTGGATTGGTTGGTGTGTTGGTGGATGGTGCTTGCACATTTTTCTACACCAAGTATGCTTGTACTTGTTGTATCAACAACGCTTGTTGTTGTTCCTGTTGTTGTTGAGCTAATAGTGCCTATTGCTGAGCTTGCTTATTTTGTTGTACCAACAATGCTTGTTGTTGGGCTGCTTCTTGTTGCTCTTGCTATTGCTTCAACGCTTGTTGGTATGCATGTTGTTTGGCTTCTTGTTGTTGTGTGAGGTGATGTGCATGCACCTGTTCTTGTGCTTGTGCATGTACTTGTTGAGCTTGGTATTGGGCTTGAGCTTGCACTTGTGCTTGAGCCTAGGCTTGTGCTTGTTGGGCAGGTTGTGCAATATGTGCAACTTGTGCAACCTATGCGGCTTGAGCTGCTTGAGTGGCTTGTTGTGGTTGTTGCGCCTATTGTGCGGCTTGAGCTACTTGAGTGGCTTGTGCTGCTTGAGCGGCTTGTGCTGCTTGAGTGGCTTGCGCTGCTTGAGCGGCTTGCGCTACTTGAGAAGCTTGTGCTGCTTGTTGTACTTGTTGTGCAACTAATTGTGTTTGTGCTTGTTGAGTGGCTAGTTGTGCAGCTTGTCGATTTTGGATTTGCTAAAGTTCCTTTTGATAGGTAGCTTTTTGAGTAGCTTGTAATGCAATGCTATATTGGTTTGACATATTTTTGTTTGGTGGTGGAGGTGGTGGTGGTGGTGGCGGATTTGGTATGGTGTTTGTTGTCATGATGAGAGGCACCATTGTATTGATGATTGGGATTTATGTAGTGGATGGTGTGATTGATATGCTTGGTCCTTGAGAGACCATATTTTGAGGTATTTGGGGAATGGTTAATGATGTGGTGGTTGCTTGTTTTATTGGGATGGATGCCATCTGTTGTTGCAATATCGATGGCAAGATGGGAGGATTTGGTATGATGCTTTGATTGATGTTTGGGGGATTGTTTTGAATGAGTGGCGACAACTTAGGTAACCCCAAACTGAGAGTTGATGTTGATGTTGGTGGTAAGGGTGGAAGTAGTGGAAAAGTGAGTGGCATACTTCCTTGGGGAAATGATGAAGATGAAGGGTCAAAGATTCCCCTTGGTCCAAATAAGTCTCCTTCTCCTTGCGAGGTTATAGGGAGAGAGGTTTGAGGTGTTGCGTGAAATGATGATGATGGGTCCTTAGGATCATGAAAGGTGAGGTGGACATATGGATATGATGGATTTTGGGGTATGGATTTCCCCAAGATAGTGTTTGCATCCAAATCTTGATTACTCATGAGGGTGTGTGTTCGTAGTGCATTGAGAAATTGGCTCCCTTTGTTAACAATGGGTTCAGTAGGAGCAATGGATGATGTAATTTGGGGGATGGGTTGGGTGATGCCTTGGAATGGAGGTGTGGATTAGATTGGGGGCATGGATGAAATTGGAGACATGAACCCAAGAGGTTGTTCCACAATGGTGCTCACATCGTAATAAAAAGGGAGTTTAGCCCCTTGTTTTGCTAATTCAAGCATGTATTGTGAGGGATGAAGTTTCATCATGATGTTGACAATTCTATGATTCTTGGGATTTTGGACCATTTCAGTGATCTCATCTTGTTTCATCTCGAATGAATTATTGGTGATATCGTCTACTTGACCTTCCTCTTGTGGATTTTGTGATGATGAAGGAAGATTAGTTAGGGGATTGCTTGATCCAATGTGATTCATTTCAAAATTGGTTTGGCTTAGGTCACTTGAAGTTGATGTTTCTTTGTTCTTCTTGTGTTGCAATCTTGTTTGAACCAGAAAATGAGGCTAAAAAAAAGAGAAGATCTAGGATGATTAAGGATCAAAGGTGCGATGGTGAAATGTATGAAAGGTGGATGATATGGATGATTAAACTCTTAGAAGATCTTGATGGGGGGGGTGCTAGACTTTTGGGACTTTTTTGGATTCTTGGATTCTTGGATTTTATCTTGACCTTGACTTGGTTTTTTGGATTGTTTTGATTTTTGGATAATGAAAAAATGAATCCCAAGATGTTGGATGTTATCTATGGGATAGAATTTCTCACAAGACGATAATTTGACTAAGTGTAGGGAGATGGATGCATCTACCTATACTTAATCAAACAAGATGTTTTGATGACAATTTAACTACGAATATGGAGAAGGAGACATATACACATTCTTAGTCAAACCAAATGTTTTGATTCAAGGATTTTGATTTAAGGATTTTGATTTATTTCAAGGATTTTTTGATTCATGGATTTTCCAAAAAAATCTAGCATGAAGGATGATCTCAAGATTTTCAAGAGTTTTTGGTGAGATGATCTTGGCTTGATGTTGGAAAGATGGATGAAGTTTGAATTTGATCCTATGTGTACCTAAAAAGACTCTTGTTTACAAGACCTCGGTTTTGAAGAACATGCTTTACTCTAAACAAGGTGCTCAAATTCCCAAAAAAGATTTGGATTTTAACAATAATAAAACGAGTACATTTTGGGATTGTTTCTTGAAGCTCTTCTATAAAAGTTGAAAAGTAATCTTTGTTTGAATTCGTAGAATGATGAGAGATGCTTTTGATGATATTTTGGACTAAGAGCTTTTGAATTTGGTTTCTGGATTTTGATCTTGCATGAAATCATTTGAGACACATGTGTGGGGTTCAATTGTTCTTAGCTTTGCTTAGCGACTTCTTTTTACCACAAACAATTCTTGATTAGGTCTTTGAGCTAGATGTCTAATGTCTTCTTCTTATCCCACAAATTATATTACGTGGAACTTTAATGAAATCAAGGAAAAAGTTACCTATTGTTGACTTTAGTAAGCAAACTAAGATATAAACCCAAATGTTTAGAAACCTCTAGAGATAGAATCCCTAGGGAAAGCAATAACACTTGAATTTTTTCAAAGATATTTGCTTCCTAAAGGGTTTGAAATTTGATGACAATGTTGAATGTTTGTTTTCCCAATGTTTACGATCAAGCAAAGTGTTTTGTTTCCAAGAACATGCACAACCTTATGGCTATGAAAGATTGTATCTATTGAATCCCCACTTGAACAAGTCCAACTACGCCTACTTTTCGTGAATTGTTAGATGCTTGACCACACAGGCTCCCCCTTATAATGCACTTGCTTCTTGGGTTAGCCAAGCATCAGTACCCATGAATCTCCCATGGCATACTTTCCATTTCTACTAAAAGTCGTAAAAGTGTAGGATGGCTTCAGAATGACCTTTCTTGCACCAACAAATAGATCAAGGATTCTGGCCTTTTCTAAACAAGGGTTTTAATCTGGGCATTTTGTTTGTGGGGGACCATCATGCGATGAGAGACCATTGCTTCCCTTCTCGTTGAAATAATCCTTGTGATACTTTCCTTTCTTCAATTACCCACACTTATATACCGGTTGGAAGTCACTCAGATTTAGCGTGTTCCCGATGGGGTCATTCCCTTGGGTGATTACTTTTTCCCACAAGGTAGGCCCTCTAAGATAACACAAAAGTGAGTAAACACATCCATAGTTCAATTGATCTTTGTTTAGAAACAAAGAGAGAACACACACGATATGTTATATTCACACTCACAAGATTTGTTCAATTTTTAATCCCAAATGAAATGTGGAGGAAATCACTTACGCAAATTAATGTCACAAAAAGACTTTTGATTCTTAAGATTGTCGTGAGGCACGAGAGAAGCGCATATGCCCTTTGATGATATTATTTTGAGTAAGTGATTACAAAAACAAAGATGCACATATTCATTTTAAATCCTCAAAGCAATGATTTGATTCTTTATAAAGCATCAAAACGAAAGATAAAATTTTCTTTGTTTAATTGTTAACCTTAAACAAAATCTAGTAAGTTTGCCTAAAATTCTTTTTAAGCCCTTTTTAGAAAAAATGAAAGCTTTTGTAATGTTCTTTTTAGAGCCCAAAAGAAATTTAGTGTATCCTAAGAGGATGCAAGATAAAAAATCCTTTAAGAGAAATATTATAAGTTCTCCCAAAGTGTTAAGAAAACACTAAAGTGTTCAAAAAAACTTGATGTAATGAGATGATGATGTCATTATGAAACTTCAACTTGGTTTCCCTTCTTCACCTTTGATTAAACCAACCTGCAAAAAACTAGTTCACATTGCAAAATAGAAGTCAAGAAAGCAATTAATATCCCAGATGATCAAAATAAAAAAGAACATGTTTAAAAAAAAACTAAAATTTCACTTTTTACTTCACTTCAGCAGTGCAACCCACATATGCAGTGTTGTTTGAAGAACTTAGCGACATTATATAGCACCTCTAGTTCTGCAAGTGGCACTCTACAATAGACCAAAGAGCGTGATTGCAGCGCAGTTTTGCTTAGCGGCACAGTTTGAAGTTTGAAAATTCTAGCGCCCAGAAATTGGACCAACATTGCAGTTTGAAATTTTGAATTTTTGGCTAGGAAGGTTGCAACGACAGAGTTTGGAGTTTGTAGCGTTGTTGTATGGCACCGCTAGACTAATAGCGGTGTTGTATGGCACTGCTAGATTGATAGTGGTGCAATTCCCTATAGACACCAAAAACAGAGAAAAACACATAATTTTGTTAAAAAACGTGATTAGAACTTGAGATTTTCCCTCCTTTTAGTGCCAAAATGTAGAACCACAATCCTAGACCTACACAAACATAGCAAAAAAACATAATGTTAGATCAAATACAAGTGATAATCAAGATTCCCCATGAAATCCATTTAAATTGCAAAGCACAAGAAATGAGATGAAGAACATAAGCAAACATAAACAAAAGCTATCAAATCTTATTCAATGTAAAGAAAACTCTTGATCCCATGCGGAAATTGGTGTCAATTTGATGTGAAAATTGGCCCTTTCCCAACTCCTATGATTCATTATTGATAAGTGATCCACTTTGGTGAAGATTCAATTGAGCTCCATGATGATAAATCTGTATAACCTAGCTAAGATCTTGATAAAATGGATGAAAATAGATATGCTTGAGGATGAAATTGAGTATAGTAGACTTTCTCAAATTGTGAATGATCAAAATGAGGAGAGAAGCCTCTTATTTATAGGAAGAAAAGATGGAAGAATGAGCAAAATGGAGCAATTTGGGATCATTCAACACCCAATGGGAAAGTGCCACTTGTCAAGATGTGAATGGAGGAAGCTTGAGCACATTTTGGTGAATGTGTACAATAAATGAAATTAAGTGGAATTTGAAAATCATGAAATGACATGTAAGAGGGAAAAAGAATGAATTAAATGCCACTTGGCTCAATGCACAAGGACATGTAAGAAGGAATGAATGTCTTGTTGGAAGGACAAATCCACTTGGAGGGATTTTTGAACAAACTTGGAGGAATATTCCCCTAAAGATGCCAAGTTGAGAGAAAATAGAGATTTAATAAATTAATTAAATATATTTTCATGTGCAAGTGGCAAAAGATAGAGAATGGGACATGGATTAGAGTTAGAATTAATCAAGATTTGATTAATTATGATGATGTTAGGTGATTTGACAATTTTGACTTAGATTTTAGGATTTAAATAAATCAAAGTTGAGATGAAAATGATTTAGATGTAATTAAATAAATGATTTGATTTATTTAATTAAAGGGAGATGATCATGTTAGATTAAATCAAATAAGGTTTAATTTATTTAATTTAATAAGACAACTTTAGAGATTTAATCAAATAAAATGAATTATTTAATTAAATAGAGATCAAAGGATTAATTAAATAACAATTGATTTATTTTATTAATGAGAGAATGACTTAATCAGATAAATGATGATTTACTTAATTAAGGGATGAAAAGTGATGATTTAGCTAAGAAGATGATTTAGGATGAAATGGTGTTAGTAATCAAGATCAAGTGCATTGGTACATTTTTCATGTCTACAACAAGACATCTCAAGGCCAATGGAGAGATACCAGAGGATTACTTGGGAGAGAGTTTGGGGGCATGGAGTGTTATTTGCACGAGCACAACATATATGGGATGAGATAGCAAAAAATATATGTCCATGGAGAGGGGGCTTGGATGATGCAGGGGTCACAACGAGATATGCAACCTTGTGGCAGGGGAGGATACCTGTGAGGATTACACTAGTAGTCTGGCGAGATGACTCACTATTATGTGCACCGGTGGCACCAAAGGTGAGGGTGGAGGGAGAGGTAACAACAGGAAGAGGTGGTGAGGATAGACCTAGAGAGAGCCCTTATACTATACCATCCACAATGCGTAGATGACACGATAGAGAGGTTGGCAGGGGCACAGGTTCAGATAGGAGTTCTGTAATAAAGACTAAGGAAAACATAGTTAGAGATTGTAGGGAGCACATCCTATGACCAATGACGGGGAAGCAATGGAGGTAGAGAGGTTGTAGGGGGAGGTGGAGAGACTACAAGGTGAGAGGGATGAGGCAGTGGGGTTGGCGGAGTAGACAAAGCTATAGGTGGAGAGATTACAAGGCCTATTTAAGGCCATGCAAGGGGAGAGAGATAAGGTAGGAGACATGAAGAAGTTGTGGAGAGCACAACGAGGGCCAACAAATTGCAGAGGGAGAGGGATGAGGCGTTATCATGCGTTGAGTAAGTAGAGGCTCAGGTCCAGAGCATGAGACTATCCTAGGTCACCTAGGAGGAGGAGAGGAGCAAGATACAGGCTGATAGAGAGACTCCATCTGGTCACAAAGCACCCAAGAGATAGGCTACTAGATGGGTGTGTACTATAGTGCGGTTCCAAATCCAGCATAGAGAGTGCCGACTTTCTCAAAGGTGTTTGGTGAGAGGTCTTAGTCAGGTGGGATATTTTGCTCAATAACACCATCTAGATCAACAGGGATAGGGAGGAGGGATCTAGGACCACCCTAGCAATAAGACGTAGCCAATATTTGGGGTGGACAGGGAGGACATGGTTGACAAGGGGACAGGCTTGACAGGGGGATAGGTACAGGGTCCTAGTTTTGATAGATACCCAATGGACATATATATATACAGGCACAAAGTTCATGTACAAATTCTTTTGCAGTTGGAGTCAAAGATTGGTTTATTCATTTAGATTTAGGACATGTGATGTGTCAATTGTACACATATTCATTTCTACATTTTCATTCCTTTGTACATGTACTGATTATTTCGATGGACATTATATGAACTTTATTATGGACTTTATGATGGACATTATTATAATTTATATATGATATGGATGATTACGATGATGCCCTACATGTGATGTCTATGTGATGTTTATTGGATGCCCTTGTTATTTTATAACACATGTATGTATGACGAACATGTGATTATGATTATGATGGATGTATATATGATGGTATACATGATTGAAACTTTGTGATGTGAGATGAGATGCTTGTGGTTTATGCATATGATATGAATATGATTTTGATGATTTATGATGCAGGTGGCTATATGATTTTGATTTGTTATGTATGCATATTGGATTATGAAATGTGTTCATGTATGACATGGATGTGTATTATGATATGCATAATGGATGAAATATGAATATGTATAATTTCATGGATGGATTACATGCATCTAATTGAATGAAATGTATGTAATGGAATGAATGTAATGCAAAAACAATTAAGATGCTTAGAATAAAAAATATATATTATTCTAAACAAACTTAAAATGATAGTGAAAGTGAAAATGGTAATGAGTTAAGATGCTTAGAATAAAAAATATATATTAATCTAAACAACTTAAAATGATAATGAAATGCAAATGGAATGGATTAAGATGCTTAGACTAACAAATCTATGTTAATCTAAACAACTTAAAATGATAATGCAAAATGAAATACATCAATGGAATAGATAATGAAGTAGATAATGAAAGCTAATGAAATGATAATGAAATGAATAATGAAATTGATAATGCAATGGATAATGCAACCTAATGAAATGGATAATGAAATTGATAATGAAAACTAATGAAATGAAAATGCAAAGTGAAATGGACCATGGTGGGTGATATAGTGCACCTACCAAAAACTATAGGGACCTTGATAGGAAGAATAGGTGGGGGGATATCATTTCAACAACCAAAAATCAAAGATCATGGGCTAGGGAAAATGGATTAGGATAAATGAAATGCAATGGGATGATGAATGGAATGCAATTCTAATGCCATTATATCATATTAGGAGCAATGAATTTTACTATAGCATAAGATACTAGACACTAGGGTATTAGGAACCAAGTCCAATTAGTATCGTATGTGTAGGAAAGACACAACAAACAAGAAGGTTATCCCAACATCCCAAAGTCATAGGGACTTTGGTAGGACTTGATGCTAGAATAACCACAAGCATGTAAAGGATACCCCATCGTAACACAAGACCACAAGGATCTTGGTGGGTACTATGTAGGGCAACCAAGAAAACAATATCATGCAGAAAACCAAGATATGCCCCTATTTCTACCAATCAAAGCACACCATGATATGATGGATCATGGTGACCTTGAGTGGGTATGATAGGAAGCTCAAATGATAAACAAAATGCAAAAGCACCAAAATATCACAATAAATTTTAAATATCCTTTTCCATAGGACCAATAGGTGGATGGGATTGATGTGATATGATATGAAGAAGGATACATCTTGCTAATCTACCAAAGATAGATGGGATACATTATTTGATTGACATAGCTCAAGATACTCAAAACTGATTGAACCTCATGGTACTAATGGATTTTTTTGGTAGGAACCAGCTAGATAAGAACACTCCTGATGACATGCCACAAAACCAAGATACATCCTAAAGGATAGACCTAGGGTCTCGAGGGCTGATCAAATGATTAGCCTTGCCTACGTGAACGTGTAGAGACCTCATAGTTCGATAAAAATGTTGACGAACAATGATGGATAAAGTGGAAAGAGGATGATGAAGATTCAAACAGATGAACAAAAGCCTTGGGGGCTCATCAAAGATGGCCTTGCCTATGCGAAAGAAATTTGGAGGAAGAGATTTATGTCATAGCCAAAGCACTATATTGAAAAAGGTAAAGAAAAATTAATTTACAAGTTGAAGAAATATTTGTATGGTCTTAAGTAGTCTCCTAGGACGTGGTACCAAGATTTTGATAAATTTTTGTTGGGATATAATTTTTGAGGTCCAAATCAAATTATTGCATCTATTATAAGATGGATACTAATATCTTCCTTGTTATTACATTATATGTTGATGATATGTTATTTTTCAATAATGGGAAGAGTATATTTTTTAATTCATCTGAATTTTTAGCATAATTTGGTATGGACTTAGGGTACAACTAGGTTCATCTTGGGGATGAATATTAGAAAAGACAGAGCTATTATAAATCATTGGTTGGATCAAAAGAACTACTAGAGAGATTCAATATGCTAGCTTTTGTATAATCATTGTGTGCTCCTATTTTGGTGGGGACTATGCTACCAATTTAATAGTGTTTGAATTTCCAAGTGAGATAGAGGATATGGCTAGAGTACCTTATGATAGTATAGTTGGGTAAATTTATAATTTAATTGTATGTTATGGTCTACATAAGACCAAACTTTACCTGACTAGTGAGAGTCCTTATCCATTCAATGGCTAATACCAGATGAGTACATTGGGATGTGGTGGAAAAAGTCTTTGGGAATTTATGTGGTACCTATGAGTAATCCATTAATTATTATGGTAATTTTATAGGGGAGAAACAGTCAATGACTATTCATATATTTACGGATTTAAATTGGGCTAGAAATTTTGATAGTATGATATCCACTAGTGGATATGTTTTCAATATGTGTGGTGATGTTATCAATTAGATGAGTATATGGTAGTTTGTAGTTTATTTTTCCACTATAAAATAAGAGTACACAATATCTATTCTTTCTTATAATGAATATATTTGGCTTCAATTTTTATGTTTTGATGTGGAGATAAGTCTAGTAGCTATTATAATTCTATGTGATAGTTAGAGTGTCATATGTTTAGTAAAGAATTCAACCTTTCATGTAGGGATGAATCATATTTATGTCAAGTTCCTTTTGTGACATGGTAGAGGTTGGGAGGGTGATGTTGGGAAAATTTCACACTTTGTATAATGTTATAGGTGCATTGACGAAGATAGTGAGCATAAAATATTTCAGGTGGTGCTTTGAGTCTATGGGTCTCTCAAACCCTAGCAATTAGTTGATAATATAATTAGTAATCCCTTTTTTCTTGCAAGGTATTTGATAAATGGAATAATTTTAGGTAATTTTTCTCAATATTGATCCTAATGTTTTGATTATATAGGAAAAATAGGTTTGGAAGGGACTTGAAACCCTTTACAACTTTAGATACAAAATGTTGATCTAAAGATACTACACTAAGACATCAACAAAAACTCAAAACCCAAAACACCAGAAGTTACAAAATGTTGCTCCAAAGATATAACACTAAACTATCAGCAACAACCATTAGCAAAAACGTAGAAAAATAACAAGAAAAAAATTGAGAACCAACAACAGAAAAACAAACAAAAAATAGACAACAAGACACTACTTCATACTACTTCCTATGAAGCCCAATCATGTCTGACAATTATTTTTTCTTTGCTTCAAAGGATTTCTTCTAGTCAGCCAACCCTCTAGTAGCAGGGCCTTTACCATCATCCTTCACACCTTTTTCCCTTTTAACTTTTGCCAATTGTTCCTTCTCCATTAACTCAGAAAATATAACTGGTCCTCTTTAAGCTTGTTGATCTTGCGAAATAGGGCCTCCAAAGATTCTACACTATTCTTCACTAAAATGTGACAGGAAAGGAGAAGTTTCTTGATATTCACATTGGTTTCCAAGACCTTGGCTTCTAAACTATCCAAGCACTGCTCATAAAGGGACTTGAAATCAATGAACGTACCCTCAAGATCAACAATTTCTTCAATCAAAATATCTGAAGCCAAACCTTTCAGAATATTCTACAAATTCTCCTTTAATCCTCTTATTTTGATGTTGACCCTATTGAATTCTCATAGAGTCTATTTTTCCAATTTGAAAGTGCCAATAGCTCCCACCCTCACCATGTCAAGAAGCTCAAACATAGAGGTGGAGTCATCATTGAGATAGGAGAATTCCTCTAACAGGGGATTAACCTTTAGAGGCTTAGTCTTCTCTTGCTTCTATTCAACATCCTCCTCCTCCTAAACCATTTTATCACCCATAGGATCCACATTAAGAGAGTTTCGAATTGGGGAATCATCAATTTACATTACCTTTTCCTCTAGAGCCTTCTCCTTGCAGAGTTTTGTGGTATCCTTGACCATATCTTTTGAGGCCTAGTTCATCTTGGCAATGTGCTTAGAAACCCTTCTAGGCTTATCCTTGGCCTCCGTAGTCGCCACAATGTTCTAGAACCCCTCCTCCTTACCACCAGCCTTGGTACCACCCTGGTCAATGTCCATAGCTTCATCCCTGGTTGTAGAATCCCCAAAGCCCACCTTCATATCATCACCATCAAACTGGGACTTTGAATCATGCAAAATAAGACGCTTGACTACCCATTTTCCTTTAGGGTTACCCTTCTTCCTCTTTTTAGAAGGGGCAACCACAAGGGATTAGGTCCCTTCCTCACCTTCTTCATTCTGCTCCTCCCCAGCCACGCTAGTATCCGAGCCAGAAGATCTAGAATCCTCACTAGGAATCTTCTCCTTGCCTTTAATTGAAGAGGTAGCGATAAGGGCTTTTACATGCTCCATAATTAGTAGAATTAGGCCCTCATGAAGGATCAATGCCCTCCTATTTTTTAAATGTGCATACACAAAGACCTCCATGGAGGACAAGAGAAAGAACAAAAAGGAAATAAATAGCCCGTGCCTAAAATGATTTAAAAGAGTAAAATGATGGCCAAGGATAGTCGTGAACCTTCCTTCTAGAGTCACATACCGCATTATTACTTTCACAATATTCACCCATATTTTCTTGAGAGATTTTTGCTAATAGCCCCTAGCCTCCATCTTGATTAGTTTTTTCCATTTGTCATCTTTGAAAAATTGAGCCATTGCCTCCCCATTACTCTTCTTGTCCTTGAAGAATTTATGGCCTACCATAGGCAACCCAGTCACAGTATCTATCAACTACTCATTGATATCAACAACCAAGCCCTTAATCTAGAGTTTGTGGTTGTGCCAACAAGAAACAAACTTTGTTGAAGCATTTGGATTGTTTCCATGCATCTTATCTAAAAATGGTGTGAAATTCCCATGTTGGAGAATCCTCCAAATTTTCTTCTTTCTTAGGCTCGCACAAGAATGAGGCACAATTCCACTTCTGTCATCTCCCATATTCACAAGAACCAACAACATAAAACCTTGGTAAGTAGAGTTCATCTGATAGCCAATAATTTGAGTGATACCCACAAAGTGTGTGAGTCGAGAGTTGGTACTAATGGTTAAATAACTCCACCACATAAACTCAGCCAAAACCATCATTTCTCATTGATCCTAATGTTAAGTATATAGTAATATTATTTAAAATATACAACAAAAAAACTTAATTTTTGGGCTATAGAGTTGGTTTTTGGTAGAAATAAATATTCTTAGTTGTTCAACATCATTTATATGGATGCCTTTTATATAAATATTTTTCAGCTCTACAATTAAGAAAAAGTAGGCTCTAACATACTTATAGATCAAAATTTATGACACATTGGAGATGTAAAATATTTATGACATATAAAATAGCTATAAGAGGGAGTTCCACTTATTGACCAACTTACGATGCATGTTATGATGTGCCATAATGAATCTTTAAATGGAGATAATGAGACTAAAATTGAACACTCAAGTTGGTGAGTGGATTATGATGCACTTCTAAAAGGTAGAAGAAATATATTATTTTTAGTATATTAACTCATCTTCGGATTCAGGTGTTGGTTTTATAACTAGGTGTTTGGGTACTACATTTTTTAGTGGCTTTATCTCATGGCTTTGTAATTACCATTTTTTGTTTTTGTGTATTACTTCTCCACATTATTGAGTGCTTGAGATGTAGGTATTTAATAGTTGATTTGTATGTATTATTATGCTATTAGAATTTATCGAAATTTGTATGTTGGTGATACTCCTATAAGGGCATGCCCTTGAGATTGTATTGTAACCTTTGTTGTTGATAATAGAATTGGTTTTTGTTTGAGTGTGGAGTTTTTCTCCTAAAAAGATTTTCTCCACATACACCTGTATTATGATATATTTGTTTATATTTTTATTTTTATCATTATAAAGATATTAAATTTGTACATTACTCTCCTTTGAGATTAGTTTAGGGATAATTTCCATGTACCTTACTTCCTTTCATCAAAATGAGGGAAAAATGTAATAGTGAAATTTACATAGCTATGCCATTTCCTATTTATTTTTATGCCTTTTTTTGAGAGAATGGCTTGATCCATTTACAAATATTAATACCTCAATATTGTGAAAAGTTAGACACATTCCCCTAGCCTTCACGTATCCAAATTAAACACATTCCCATACACCCATCTACATCTTATTCATTTGTGCACATTTTTCCATACATACCCCATTTACTACACCTACGATAACTATACATTATTTTGGTCATATATTTTACTATTCCATCATCTTGGGTCATTTTCTTGGGTGGAGGGTTCATCTTGCATCAATTATTTTGATCCCTAATTTTTAAAATTCACATTTAAACTTTGGCCCTCTTTATCAATTTAACTGGTCTTTGTGAGCCAACCAAAGATATTTGCATGATTAATTTCTATGCACATGTATTTAAAGGCATTCAATTAAATTCATTTAGCATCCTCTCATATGATCCACATGAATCATTTGACTATCATTTGCATTCAATGAACATTCTAAAAATGATTCAATTGTTGCACTAAAAAGAACAAAATTTACATCAACATATTCATCTAGGAAAGTTACATGATTTCTTGTTACTTTTAATATTTTGAGCAATTATAAGTTAGTTTTTTAAAGGGTTGACCTATGAGAACAAATAACTGACTAATTTGAAAAACTCTAAAGCTTTTTAAAATACCACTAGTCTAGAAAGAAAAGAATGCAATAATAAACCCATCAAATTAGGCAACAAAAGTGTACATCAAGAATTGTTAACTATGTACATCAAAGGATGGGTCCATATATGTGGAAGTGATTTGTAGGCATATATTTGATCAAGATAGAGAAACATGTATTTCACACTATCTAAAGTGACATATAGACATATAGATATTATTTCTAATCTCAAGACAATACAAATTCGAAAATTAAAACAAACTTATTTATTTTGAAAGCAGAACTATATGACATTGACCTTAATTCATTCAGAATTACATATACCTTATTTATAGATTATCAATTTTAATTTATGTACATTCTAAATTATTGTGCGCTTGGTAAACTTTTTTCACATGACCTGTAGCACTGGCGCGATACGCCCTCCAGTACCACAAGGACGATGGGGAGACTGGACCTCATGACCTCTTGCCTACAATAGCATGCTTTAACCAATCGAGCTAGACCCACCACCCCTTTTATTTATGTACATTTGTCTTACTAAATTAAGCTAAATTATTTTTCATTAGAATCCAATTTTCTAATCAAAATAAAATAAAATTACCTATCTCAAAATGAGATAAAAAAAATGAAAAGTCAATTTTCTTATTAAGCTTAAGAAGACACTATTGCCATGTTACACAAATTTTAATTTATCATTGATAATTTATATTATGTAGAATGTGTTATTTTCAATGTTTGGGTGCCTTGTCTTTTTAGTGGGAATCTTAGACTAAGAGAGAGAACAGGGCAAAATTATCCATGTATTTGTTGTGCAAAATATGGAGCATGGATGATCACTAGCTCAACATGACCTCACCATTCTATGGGGAAGTCAAATTCATAGAATTTTTAAATAAATAAATGTTTGGCAAATTTGGAACCTTTGGTGGGCACATAGTTGATGTCATATTACATATTGCTGAATGGAACGTGTCATCATTTAGCACGCAAAATATGGGAGGGAATTACATTTGGAAGACAAAAGCTTTTTTCTCTCTTTAAAAAAAGTATTAAAGATGATGTATTCCACTTCCTTTCGTGTCTTCAACTCATATACACATCAGCATATGTTAAAGTAAATCCTTGGTTTTAAGAAAAATATAGATTTATATATTATTGTATAATAATTTGGTCAATGTACTATTATTATTATTTTTTAATGTTTATAATTTAAATTATTTGAATTTTTTACAATAAAAAGTATATATATATGTACACATACATATACAATACAAATACATATGTATATATTGTTAATATAAATTGTTTTTACTATAGTGAAATATTATAAACATGGGCATCATTTATCTTAAAATTGTGTTCAGTGGCTTAACTTTCTTTCAAATGTCAGGATGACATAATTCTAAGAGAGATGACAAATATGTCAAACAAAAGAAAACTAATTATTCTGAAAGATTTGCAAATGTCAGGATGACGTAATTGCATTAATAATTTATCCAAAAGAAGATAACAAGAGTGTGCAAATATATAATGAGACCCTTGGATATATAAGCAAGGATGAGGAGGTGAGAAGGTAGGAGTGAAAGAGTAACTACCACTCTAAAGATGCAACACATGAATGCTTAAATGGCAAAGTGTGAACATGTGTGAAATGTGCATGCAATAGGTATCTGAAAAAGTGAGTACATGTGTCCCAACCACATGAAGTGAGACGAAAATAAAGAAGTCCCTAAGTAGAGACTTAACTAGTGTGAATGGGTCAACCTAGAAAAAGTGATATGCTAACTAGATATGAAATAGCCCTATTTACACTACCAAAACAAATAGTAAAATTTACTACTATTTTCCTCACTTGGTGAAGCTTTTTTGTGTTTTCCTCAAGCCTTTTGCCACTATGAACTTTCCAAATCACATAAGTTTCTTACTTCTTTTCTATTAATTTTCCATATTATTATTGAATAGTTGTGAAAAGTTGTATATTTTAAGATGTGATTATTTTGGGATAGAATTTTCTTTGGTAAAAGACTATTTGATAAAAAAATATCATGAAGTTAGTTAGCTATTTTTTTCCTATGATATAGCTTATACAAGGTTTGCACTTAAATAATGGAAGCTAATAATAAGCTATAGTTGAACAAATGACAAGTTATGATACTAAAAACATTTAAAATATTTTTTTATGACACATTTATAATATATTAAAATTGTACAAGATGGTAGGTTTGTTTGGACATGATTTTGAGAAATTTAATTTGAGTTATTAATTTTTTCATTGATATGAATGTCATGTTTGTCATACCTTTGTTTGTTTTAATTGTAAATTAATTTTATTATGATTGATTTTAATTGAAAAACATGTTCTTAAAGTTAGATAGTCTCTCATTTGACATGTTTTTCTTAAAACATACATATCTTGACTTCTTTTTTCTTTTGCATTAGTCTTTTGGGAGGTGATGTGTACTTTAATGTGGTTGTAAGGTTTTCCCATCTTTTCACACACATGCACACATATAATTAGGAGCTGAAAGTGGGTCTTGAAAGAGCTCAAACTTGTTTACTATGATCAAAATATACACACTAAAGATTGACATGCATAAGAGGAATAAACCTACCCACAAAAGCAATTAAAAGAGAGATGAAAACCAACATCATAAAAACAATGAAATAACAAACTAACAACACAAGAACATAAACCACCAAGCTTATAGTTGAGATGATGAATGATATTTCAACAATTCCAACACATTCCTCTCCTCCTCAAGGAATTCTAGAGGATCCTTTGTCACCTCACTATCAAAATCAACAATAGCAATCTCCTTCAAACTCAAAATTTACATATTACATAATTTCTTTTATAGACTCATTTTCATTATTCATTAACACCAAAAAAAATATTTATTTCACTTATTTTTTAATATTTATTAACATAAAAAACCAAATATTCAATCAATGAGAATGATGTTATGTTCTTTTGTTATATTATCTATTGAGATTTAGTTTTCCAGAGATACAATGGTTAAATCTTGACGTTGTTGTTGTAGACACCAAGGTGCAAACCCCCTACTGGGCCATAGTGATCAAGCGCATTGCGTCCTTATTGATTCATTGTGCTTGCAGGTTTGAACCTTACGTTTGCCTATTATTAAAGAGAGACCCTATGACATGAAATGAAGATTTTTGCCAAAAGAATCATTAGCCAAGATACAAACCTCATGAGATTGACCTCTACTGTGTCAACAATTGAGAAATTTGATCCATAACCCCAGTGAAAAAGTGTTTAATATAGACTTTTGTGACACCCACAAATTTGTTTAAAAAGTGTTTAATATAGACTTTTGTGACACCCAAAAATTTGTTTAAAAAGTGTTTAATATAGACTTTGTGACACACCCCAATTTGTTTCTTTTTATCATGTAATACTGTTCCCTAAATTTTAGTAATGCAGCTATCCATGCACGACCAGTAGCTCAGCATGAGTTCACCATTACAGTCGAGTCAACTGCCTTGTGCTTTTTGAAGTTAAAAAAATCCTCAGTGGGCACACATTGTCATAATAGACAATGGTGAATGGTACATGCCATTCTTTGCACTTTATTCTGCTACACATTTACGCAACACACAATTGATACTGGATTACATTTGGAAGACAAAATCTGGTTCTGCGGGCCACCTTGATCCCTTAAAAGTCTTACCAGATCATGTATTCCACTTCCCATCTTGTCTGCAACTCATTTATCCAGTTTCCTTTGGGACTCCTTTCAAACCTTTACCTAGAAACTATGGCTACCCTCTTGAGGTTCATCACTGTGTACTGTGGACATATTTGACTGACTTTTTTAATGGCAGATACTTGTTTAACATTGCTTTTCATATCTTGGAATGGTTTATGGTTAGAGTAAGAAACATCAAAAAGATAGATATATTTAATGGTTTATTTAATTAATTTTAAAGAAAATATATATGACTGTCAAATTTATTTTTAGTTTATATTCAGCATTAATTATGACATCAGACAAATTTATCATTAGCAATTCACTATCAACAATTCATTTTTAACAATTCACTTTTGTTACATATTCATCGTGGATACAATTCATCACCAACAATTTATTGCTATGGTATATTCACCGTGTATACCTTATTTATGCATTCAACCAAATCTCTGTACTTTTTCTTTTTTGGGTGCTCCTGGCCACTTAAATATTAAAAAATGTATATACCATGACAATGAATTGCTGGTGGTGAATTGTATACACGATGAATATGTCACGGTGATGAATTGTTGGCGGTGGATTGTCGTGAATTTTTGGCACTGAATTTTCCTAGAGCCATTAATTATGAGATTAGATATTTAATTATAAAAAAATGGTAAATATGTGTAATGGTAAAATTTGTATATTCATGTTAGTTTCTATTTATTTTGAAATTCATTTTAAGAGTATGGTTTAGTACAAGTAAACATCAATAAATTGGTACAATCTAGTGTAAAATTCAACTTATTCTTTGATCTTTCACCTATCTCCATTTATGCACATTCTCATGCTTTCGAATTTATGCCGTTTGTTCCTACATATTTTTCCATACATGTTATATTTATTTCATCATCATATCTAAATATATATTTCCTACACTAGACTTACTACTCCCTTAACGTAGGTTAATCTTGTGTTGTGGATTTGTCCCTTGAAAGTCAAAAATTCAATTTCAAATTTTATTAGCTCCTACCCATTTCTTTTCATCTTTAGCTAAGTTGGTACACATTTGGCATGATTTAATATCATTCAATGCGCATGCATTTATCATCCTCTCATTTTTTATAATCATTAACAAAATCTTATGCATTGGAGAGATGAGTCATTCTAGGAACACTTTCATTGAAGCACTAAACTAAACCTAAATTTGTATAATCGTTCTAGAGCATCTAGACATATTTGAATATTGCCATCCTCAATCACTTCCATAACCATAAATCCAAGATTTCTTAGGGGCTGACCTAGGATTACTTGACCCTAGTAATATAGTAGCCTACCCAAGGTATTATCAAATATTTCCAATCCTTGATTATCAACATAAAACATAGTTTAGGGCAACACAAGTTGCGGAATTCTATAATACATAGGTTCATTCCCATAAGTTATACAGTACAAATCCACACAAAAGGCCAAATCAAACACAAGGGCTCAATCCACCAAATTTTGAGAACAACCCAATGTAGATATTGTTGTTCTACTTCCAACACATATAAGAAGTTGTGATTCTAAGTTATGATTCAAAAGTTATGATCAAAATAGTCAACTATATTTTGTTTAGTAGAATTAGCTAAATGCATTTATTTTTATTATTTTCATATTTCAAACTTATGTTAAATGATCTATCCTAGCTCTTTATTAGGCTAGTTGATTATCTTATTCATAAAACCTAATTTTTATAAAGGAATTGAGCTATTTTATTATATTTTTGGTAAACTTTTTTGATCCTACACACCCTAGTTTCCTCACTAGGGTTTTCTCCTTAATTTTAGGATTTTTAAATTAATCATGTTTTCTATTTTTTATCATATACTTAGATCCAATCTTCCTTTTATCCTTGTGCTTTATTGACACATCCTTATTTTAGAGTTTGATGTGTTTATCTACATCCTATATATTTAACATGCCCTACACACCCTTGTTTTGGATTTATGTTTAATATATCACACTTCTTTTAATTTTTATTAATAAATTAGTTTTTACATATATAAGATCTTATCTCACTTTTATACCATTTATTTGAAGATTTAAATAATATTTTATATATCCACCCTTGGAGTGATTTTCTTTGTTATATCTTTCACTATGGCTCCTTTTGGGTCTTGCTTTTTAAATAATATACACACCTACAATTTAGATTTTGATAGGATCTTGTATGTCATTATGTATAATACCTTTTTCATTGATATTCTCATTACACATTATAGTAAGGATAGAGATATGTATTTTATGGCGGTGTTATTCTATCATGTCATTTTTATATTTGATTTAGTTGATTAGTTTACATCCATGCCTATTATATACACTAATGCCATGTATCCATTATCCTAATGATGGTCACATGGATTGTGATAGTGAGTACATACCTAGTGAGGATATGCATTATATCACGTCTTGTAGGAGGGACATATATGATATTTTTCTCCTTCACCTACCTATGACATAGTTACACTTTTGATGATAAATATCTTATATGCCATGTTATCCCTATCTACATAGGTGGATCTACATAGAATGGATTATCTTCTTTAATGATTATCACTTTTTAATGTCATGTTGAACCTATAAAAACTTATGATGTAGATACACCTTCATCCGTGCCTAGTAATATGCTTGCTAATTTTGGTTTAGCTATGGCGTTTATCCCAGTGATGAGATTTATGACATTTCACTTCTTCTATCACTAGTGATGTGCCTTGTTTATTGTCACATGAGGTGATTACCTCCATGTAGTTCATAATGGCCTATCTTTCATATCTTTTGTCTCAATGTCTATTTATGATATTTTTATTGAAAATAATAGTGATAATTTATTGTCTAGTTGGGATGAAGTTGATGATACACATTTTTAACACACTTATGATAAAGCCAATCAGTATTTTAACAAAAATGGAAAAAATATATGTTAGGTCATTCGTATCTTCATATTACACTTCTCTACATGGTGATAGTACTTTGATACATACATTTGGTTATGCCTTGGTTGATAGTGGAAAATAATGGTTTGAGTCATGTTGAAACTATTATACTATCTTCCATGATTTGTCATGTGAATTCATAGATTAGTTTTCAATTGGACCTAGATGAATTTTTACTCATTATTATCATTATTCAACTTCTAGGGGCTCTTCTTTAGTATATTCTATTGATTTTTCTATTTCATTATGATAGAAAAAATTCTAGTAGAGACCCTTTCTTAGATCTATTCATGTTTTGACATAAGACATCTTCAAATACATGCAGAGCACCTCCCAAATCTAGTATTTCACATGCATAATTTAGATATGATTTAGGATGAATGAAAACATGACGATGTTATTATAGCCAACCAATCAAGCTTAGAGAAGAAAACATTTCCAAGGAGGGGGGCCCTAAACTCCCAAAGATAGGGGATTATTGAGATGAAAATGTAGTAGTGCAAGTTGCAAAGATCTTATTAGAGTTAAAATAAGTGTTCCTTAGATTATTTATAGATTTAAAGGGGATAAAAGATGAGGTTGACATAATGAAGATACAACTAAAAGAAGGGACTAAACCAGCAAGGAAGAGACCATATAAACTTAACCCAAATATTGAAAAGAAAGTCAAAGTTGAGTTAGATAAAATTATTGAGGCAAGAATTATTAGATAGGTAGAAGATGCAAAATGGATAAGTCCTATGGTCATGTAAAATAAAAAGACAAGGGAAGTAAGAATATGTGTTGATTTTGGGGAACTAAATAAAGGTTTCATACATGACCCCTTTCCCACACCTCTTATAGAATATGTGTTGATTTTAGGGAACTAAATAAAGGTTTCATACATGACCCCTTTCCCACACCTCTTACATAAGATATATTAGAATCAATTGCTAGAAGGGAGATTTATTAATTTATTGATGGGTTCTCTGGCTATCATCAAATTAAAATAAGGGGAAAAGATCAACCAAAAACTACATTTGAAATAGAATGGGGTTGTTACATGTATACAGTAATGTCATTTGGCTTGAAAAATGCAACTATGGTATTTAGTAGGATAATGATAAATGCATTCAAAGACTTTATACATTAATTTTTGGAAGTATAATTGGATTACCAGAGATTATATAGACTGGTAAAAGACCATTTTCATGTACTTAGGATGATGTTAAACAGATTTAGAGTATGCAGATAGCACTAAACTTGTAGAAATGTATGTTTGTGGTACCCTATGGAACACTACTAGGGCACATAATTTATAAAGAAGGCTTGATGATAGACCTCATGAAAGTTACATTAATTATGACACTACCACCTCCCAAATTTTCTCTAGAAGTTAAAAATTTCTTGGGTTATACCAATTATCACTACAAATTTATAAGATGTTTTCCAATATTGTTGCACCATTGGAGGAACTATTGAAAAAGAAGTATGGTAGGAATATTGAATGGAATGAAAACTGACAAACCACATTTGGCACACTAAAACAAAAATTGCAAAGGCACCCATCTTAATCTTTCCAAACTGGACCATACCATTCCATGTGCATGTGGATGCATTCAAGATAGAAATATGAGTAGTATTGGCTCAACCTATAGGAAACAAGGACCACCCATATTATAAGTAGAGAATTATCAAAAGCAAAGAAAAATTACACTACAGTTCAAATAGTGACATATTAGCCATGGTCTATGCACTCCAAAAACTTAGAAATTATCTATTGTCCACACCCTTTACTTCCTTATAGACCGTGAACCACTAAAGTAGCTACCAAATAGACCTATTATATAAGGCTAGATATATAGACGGCTACTCCTATTTCAGGATTTTTACTTCAAAATAATGGTAAAACCTGGAAAGAGAAACCAATTACTAAATTATTTTTCTAGAATAGAAGTAGGGGAAGAATTGAAGGGCCATCCAAGGGATCTCCTTGGAACATTCCTATTTAGAATAAATGCAATAATGAAATAATTATATGATATTTTCATACTTTTATCAACAAGGGAATTCCCTAGAGATATTTCACTATAAGATAAACAATCTCTAATATGAAATTCCATGCCTTATACATTAATACAGGGATAACTACACCACATGGGATGAGATAAAATTATGAGAAGGGTTGTCTATGAGAATGAAAGAGAATATATTATAAGAGAAGCACATCGAGAAAAACAACAAAAAATTTAAACAAGATAGACTTTGGTGGCCAACTCTGTTGAATGAAAAAGACAACTAAGAGGGGGGGATGAATTAGTTGTAGAAAATTCAAACATAAAAACCCTTACCAATAATCAGACCCACATTCATTAAACCCTTATTCTATTAAAGTGATTAAACATGAAATGTAGATAACAAAAACTGAAATAAGAACACCATACACAAGAGAACACCAGATTTACGTGGAAAACCCAATGAGGGAAAAACCACGATGAGGATTAGCTCACAATATAAGCAATTGCAAAACTGGTACAAGGGCTAGTCACTACTAGAATAAGACAAACTATCCAAAAATGCTCACAGCCAGGGCTCATTGCCATGAAAAGTGTAGTGTAGAAAAAAGTAACCCTTTTTCACACTTAATTTGGGAATGAATAGTTAATGATAAAACAAACCTAATTGTGCCTTATTTAGGGTGTTTTAAAGTGTATCCTAACACTTTCAAACTAATTTAGGACTTTATCAATTAATTTAACTTCTTTATGCTTTAATTGGTCCTATTTTGCATCCACAAGCCTTATTAATTGCATCTTTCCATGGATAATCCCAATGCTTAGCAAATAATCAATCATAATTTAGTATTTTGGGTCATGTGTTCCAAATTTGGTGATCTGGGACTCATACGCCACCTTGGGCATATGAGTCCCACCTAGGTCTTGGGACCTGATTTCAAATTTTACATTAAACAGGACCTATCTTGGAGTTTTTGTCTCAGTTTTGAGCCACTAGGACTCATACTCCACATTGGGCGTATGAGTCACACTCTAGTCAGGACCTTTTTAAAATTCAATTCTTGGCAGGATTTTATCCTCCTAGATATGATGTCGACTTGTAGTGTTGTAATTTCGAGAAATTTGGCATAAACAAGTATAAATACAAGGTTATTTCACATAGTTTCATCCTAGAATTTCATAAGAAATCAAGAGCACTTTAGAAGAGTTCACAAGAGAATTAAAGACCATTCAAGAGCATTTCAAGAGCATTCAAAGGAAGATTTGAAGAATATTATTGCAGCAATTTAAGATCCATCATCACATCAAAGGAATAAAGCATCAAACATGTTGTTGATCTAGTTTTGTGATGTAGCATTCAAGATCCAGTTAAGCATTGTTCCACATCTAATTCAAGATCAAGATCTACATTCTTCATGGCCACTTCATGTTAGATTGCATATTTTCTTTTCAAGTTATCATTCAAGGCATCATTTTTCATGTTCCACGCTCATATCTCATTGTTTCATCATAATGTTTAATTACCTAAATAGGTTTTGACCAAGGAAAATCCCTATTCCCTAACAATCAACAAGTTTTTCTCTCTCTACATGTGTGATTGTAGATCTAGATGTTTTGGAGCTTGAAGATCCTCTGAAGACTAAGTTGCAAGATTGAAGAAAGTTGTCAAGTTTTCATCTTCACGAAAAGTCACCTACAGGCTAGAATTCAATCTTTCAGACTCAGAGATCTAGCAGGAGAGAAGCTACAGTAGGTCACTAGAGGATACTAGAGTTTCAGCCAAACCCTAATACTAGGACTAAATCACTACCTTGGACATATGAGTCCCAGTACTTCCTTTTTACATATTTTAGGAGATCAAGATCAGTCACTGAAAGATCCTAGTTTCTACACAAAAACCCTAGTCTGGGACTAAATTGCCCCTACTGGCATATGAGTCCTAGTGTCCTTCAAAATTCAGATTTTCAAGATTTTGTTCCTTGTTCTAAGCCTCTTTAGCTTTCCAGGTGCACCTCTATTTATCTCTAGTTTGTTATTTTGATTTAAGTTTAATTTCTAGGTCATATCATTAGGCTTTGCATGTTATTTACATTTATTGTCTTTCCAATCCTTTGTTTGGTGGTGAACCCCTTTATTGTCTTTAATCACACCCTAGGAAACCTTATTATAGATCTCCTTTTCTCATTTCCATCCCTAGATTGAGATCTCTAAGGTTTCCTTGAATGAAACTTGAAGGAAATTAGTGGTTCTATCTCCCAAAACATAGAATGATAATTTTATCCATTCAAAAAGAACACGAGAAGATAGAAGAGAAATGTTACATAGATAAAAAAATTCTCAATGCAACAAGGAATCCACCACAAATGCTCCAACACTTCCACAACCTTGCATGAAATATTTTAGACACCTTCAACTCACTTCCTTCAAGAATCCAACACTTTGAATTTATCACTGCTCTGCTCAAATTCACATCACACACATCACTCACATCAATCTCATATCTATCTTGTCTTTCTCTTTCATCTCACATCACCACTCTTATTTATATCAACCTCAACCTCAAAAACCTTCTCCAAGATTGACAACTATTCGTTATACTTACAAATTCAAATTAGGTCAAAATCTAAACATTCCCGCAGTGGATAAAAATGAAGGTGACCCAAATAAATCCTTAATTAGGACCCAAATAGATCCCAACACACCTCAACACAATTTCACGAACTTCACATGTCGTGTTAACACAAGGCTGGCCAATAATCATGCTAAACACCATAAACATTAAGTACACACTTCCTTAAATCAATCCAAATTTTTTGAACAAAATTAACTTGAACACGATCTAGAATAATCCTTGAACTGCTTGAGATCCAACAAAGACTTCAACCCAAAACATCCAGTAAACCTTGTTCACACAATGACATATGAAACATACACTGTACTATACCAAATCAAGTGAAACCTTGAATTCTAAAATATATAAAAAATATAAACAACTTCCCAAATCTACACAACCTGAAGCCAAAATTTGGAGAAACGCGGAGCAAATACATTTCTTTGAGGCCACAAAAAATAATACTTGAAAATTGGTTCACACACTAGTGAAAATATCTCGCTTTGCACAAAGATCTAGAAACCCAAAATCTAAATATAGCAACTTCTAACAACCTTGAACAACATATCAGATTTGCACAAGCATAACATCAACACAGAAGAAACATGAAGCACATCCCGGAGCAAATTTTGAACACTTGCACAGCACTGTTTTCTCTATTTATCAAATTTTCTCAAAAGCACTTGGAAAACAAGTACCAAAGACATCATCTCAGCTCATTACTTCATTCCAACTCATCTTCAGACACCACAACAAAAAAATAGTTCTATGTACTCACAACACTTCCTCAATATCTTAACTGCACATGCACAACCTGTAACAACCCGTTCTTCTCTTTTTCATAATTTTCTCAATATCCTCGACATTTTCATCATACAAAAAACATTCATAACACAGTTTATTTCAATGACAACACTAGTTAGTAGACATCCTATTGACATCAATGAAAACACCTTCATTCTTGTAACAATCTCCCCCTTTATCATTGATGGCAACACATGATGTGAAAAACCATCAAAGATAACACAACAATTCTAAACACACTTTCTTATGATTTCCTTTTTTTTCTCCCCCCAAATAGATAAAAAATTTCACATGATACTTTCTCTCCCTTTAACATCAATGATAATTTTATTTTATTTTGCATTGTTCTACCCCTTTGACACTGAACAAAGATACTTGCTCTGAATACTCCCCCTTAAGAGTACACCTAAAAAAATCAACAACTCTGCAACAGTGACAACACATGACACTACCTACTCCCCCTGAGAGGTAGTCACCAACATTAGTCTAGAAAAGAGATGAATCCATTTATCCCTGGGATTGATGCATCTCCATATGGATCTAGTTCAAAGAAAGAGGGGTAATAACCCCCAACTTCTCTCAAAGATACTCAAAACTATCCTTAGGAAGATCCTTAGTATATATGTTCGTAATCTGATCTTTTGTAGGTACATACTCAATTTTTAACTCATTCTCCATAACCTTCTCTCTTAGAAAGTGATACCTAATTGATGTATTCTTTTTCCTTCAATGCATCACTAGATTCTTTGAAATGTTAATTGTTGGCTAAAAAATTTTGCACATTGAAATAATGTAACCCTATGCCTAAAAGGTGTCGAATGAACCAACAACTTTGAATATTTACCCTTTGGAAAGAGAAAATATCCTCTGAAAATTTTCAAGGTACAACTCCCTCACAAGATTTTCAATAAATTGATAGAACAAGAGAATGAAAATAATGTTTGATTTTAACTGGAAAGTAGAAAAGGCTAAACTCAATATCAAGAAGAATCCTAATATCAGATGTTAGATACATATAACAACATATTGACACAAAGACCAGCTTAATCTTTAAAATCATAGAGAATAAAAGTTATACTCAATATTATCTAAAAGATGAAATTTATCATGAAGAAACTGCATAACTCACACAAAGGTAAAACATAACATTGAGATACTCCTAAACGCAAAGATTTAAGAACATTAAATTATCTTCACAATCTAAATGCACAAAGAAAAATAGTAATTTCATCCATAGGAATAGTTGGAAAGTATATATAATATTGAGCTCTTAAAATAGTGTCTAGAGAGTTTTAGTTTGAAAATAGATACATATTTATAAGCGAGTAGATAACTGCTTCCCTTTTACCCATAACTAATCAAAATTGAAAAGTCTATAATAAATAAGAATAAAGCAAATGAACAATCAGGATGGTGTCGCTTTATTTCTTACCTCTGGAAGTGCCATTGGTCTCTTCCATAAGGTTCAGAAGGCCTTAACGATATGTAATAGCTCCTTATGCTGAGGAATGGTCACATTAGTTAGTCATACCTTCCAAGCTAGCTAGCTATCTTTGATTGCTTCAATGCGCTTTCCATAGGCCTTCACGAGGTCAATTGCTTGAGATGAAACTAGATGTAATTCACTAAATATTTTCAAATGTTCAACATTATAGTAATGAGAATCAAGTATTCCTTTATCTAAATTCTAGAAATTGTTTGTCAACTCTTTGATGTTTGTATCTTCTTTATTTTCTCCTTTGTTTTTTTGCAATCCCAAGGAAACTAAAGTTCCTTGTGCTTCCTTTGTGACTGCAGTGCATTCAACCAAAATTTATCAAAGCTTTTTGTAAACCTTGTCGAACAATTTACAATTTCTATTCAATGCTTTTATTCCATATAGGGAAATGGGAGTTTGCAGTGCTGGGTATGATTTTCTCTACCACCAGCTTCTCTATGTCCTAGTTCATCATTAGTTCTAACTCAATATAACAATTGTTCCATGTTTTCTCTTATTTTTCAGCTACAACAATTTCCTTGCCAAGGGTAGATTTCAATGCATTAACTTTTTGCAAATACTTTATAGACTCAACAATAATGAAATTTCCTTTTCTGATTAAACATTCATTCCATTCCTCTACAACTTTTCCTAGGATTTGAAAATTCTTTCCCTTTTTCATTGCTTCTTCTCCTATCATAGATAGAGGATCTGAAGAAGAATCGACCTGGGAAATTGGTCAAGGAGGAATATTGAAGACATAACTTAGTCATTTTGTCAAAGCTCAGATGTGGGCCTTCAATTCGTCTTTGCTCTCCTTATCTTTATTTGATCATTCTACCATCCTTGTCACATATACTTGAAAAATATAAACATCCCTGTCCCTAGTAGGAAGCCCAAGATCAATTCTATTGACCTCAAAATCACTTGCAGTTGCCTAGGAAACTTCCTTTTGTGTTGAAGGGTATGCAATTTCTAAATGTAGGTTCCTTGATTCAACATCATCTAACAATTGTGTAGTGGTCTTCAATTTCTTTGGTTTCAGAGTTGAGGTCCTCTGTAATAATTGGCCTACCATATTCTATTTTGGTAAGTTGAGTTGTATAGGATTTATCTTGTTGGACAAGGTTTCCTCTAACCAAACTGATGTAGCAAGTGTATTAGTTGCCTTAGAGCTTGAAGATTCAAACAATGTTCTAGATATAGGATGGGTATTCACTTGTGTTTTGTCTGATGTAGTTGGAAAAATATTTGGTTTTTGTGGCATCCCCATCTCTATGATAGGTGATTCAGAGTCAATGCCAATATTCTCTAGGTCTTCTTCTTCCTCACTTCATTTCTCCTTCTCTAGATTAGGCAGATCAAGAATATCTTCTCCACGTGTTTGTTGATACATATTCTTATCAGGTGGATTATCATCACTGTCTCCTTGAGTTCCTGAGGGTAAAGATTGTGAGGTGGTACTAGTTGTTCTTACATTTGGGGAAGGTTGGATAGTATTCTTGGAAGGTTGAGAGTTATGTGACCTGGTGAAAGGATGAGACTAATATGTTCTCTTCTTGATTAACCACTCTTGTGTCCTCGCTAAAACATCAGCGATTTTTTCTTCAATCGTTTCCTTTTCTTTAATACTCCAATCCATGGTAGAGATAGGGTGACTTTCAATAAATTCAATGTAAACTGGGTCTATCATATCGGACCCATCCTCAATGATATCTTGCAGGTCCCAATTTAGGTTATAGATAACAATTTTTTCCATAGACAGTCTCATCCAACTTCTCCTTCTAACTTCACATTCGTCAAAGAAGTCAACCCAATAGTCTTCTAAGTTGGGCTGATGAAAGAAATTAGGACTCAATTTTAGATTGTTCTTAACATAATCTTTTAGGTCAAAAGGAAAATGCTCATCATAAGAATGTAGATTATACTTGGACAACTCCCTCTCAATATTCAAAGCATCAGACATAGATTGACATGTATAGGGACTAAAACCAATAGGGAAAAGGATAGTCAATCTTCTTCTATCTTTGAATACCCTGTTCACATTTGCTAACTGCCTACACACTTCAATCATGACCCATTTATTTTTAGGATACTTTGGAAGTTTAATAGGAAAGCATGCAAAACCACCCACTCTTATGTAGGGAAACCTTTAAAATTGGATGAACTGGCTACCATAAAAGTTCACAAACTAAATGGCTTCAAGTGATAACCACATTCCGACACGGTCTTGTAACTCCCTGGCCATCCTCATGGTGAAGGTATCATTTATCCTCCTAAAATGGATGAAAATTTTATTAAGATGCAATTTATGCAGGTAATCATAAACAAGAAATTTTTCGGGAGGGAAGTCACTTGGCCTCAATCTAGGCCAAGGTCTAGTGCTAGCAATGACATAAATTAAGTATGAGGTCATGTAAAAGAACTTGTTGAGTGTAAAGAAGGTCATCAAATTATGCACACAATCACTGATAATTGTAGCCCATTCAAGGAATTGATGCCCAAACAACATAATATGGATAAAAAATACATCCACTCTTTGAAGCCATGTACATCCTCTTTTCCCCTAACTCTATGCAACAACACCACAATGTCAGATACTTCATCAACAAAATTATTCTTGTGTAACTTCTGAGGTAATTGAGATTTACCCCATTTTAGTTTTTCCAACCAATTTTTAGCTATTTCATTCTTATAAAGTCTCTTCTTAGCAGAAATTTCAATCTAGGAATTGGACATATTCATAGATGAGTAGTCATCCCTCTCTGGAATTTTCAAGCACAATGCGAAGGTGGCCCTCTGAACTTTTAAGAATAACTGATTGTCCTCTTACTTGAATTCTTGAGTTTGCAAGTTATAATTCCTAATACATTCTAGAATAAGTTCAAGACACTATACAACAATGGGGAAAGAAATTGCTTCGACTAGCCCGCTACTGATTACCCGCTGAGTGATGGGTGATGGGTTTGGGTTATTAAACTTATCCCTCAATTTACTTAAATTCACAGGCCCTAAATGAGTATCCACAATTTCAAGCCCTTCATAAATTAACTTGGACATGTACTCGTAACCCATGCATTTGAGCTTAGCCATGATTGTGAATTTAGGGCCCAAACAAGAATATATTCAAATAGACTACAATGCAACGAATAAATAACCTAGAAAGACAAACTCTGAATAAAGAGAATATTGTAAATACCTCCAATGGTGAACTCTTTAGCTAAAAATTCACAATGATATGTACCTCTTCAGTCTTCTCCTTGAAACACAACACTGTGATAAGGAATGTTTATCTATGAATTGTAATTTTCTTAAAAACCCAGGAAATGTGTGAGTAGATGAGCATTTAATATTAGTTATTTACAATAGGACACATGACAACTTTCCCATTATTATTTTATTGCAACTTCTTTTCAAAATTTTAAAAAATAATGACTAGAGGTGGGGAAGTGGGGAGTTCGACGAACCTAATAAAAGCTTGTCAGAGTGCGACTTTCATACTAACACACCACCTAACAAAGGGAACTTTAACATGATACTCGCGCCAAGCAGGAAAAGGAAATTTTGATGACCTTTTTAAAACACTTCCTAGGTAAAATTAACTTGCTAAAGATTTGGAAGAATACAAAGCTAAGTGGCTAAGTGGAAAGTTGGACGAACTAAGGAAAATGATGCACAGGTTCGCGAAGATGAATTAAACACCATTTGACATATAACTTAACTGATTTTTGGACAAGAAAAGGGACTCTTGTGAGCCATAGGAAAATCTAGGGTAACGATGGCTCTGATTGGGGATGAAGACTAAGACACAAATTAGAAAGACCAGTGCTTTATTCATTGGGAAATAGAGTTAACATAAATGATCTACACTCTCAAACACTAAGAGACAAACCAAAAATGAAACAAAAACCCAAAATTGACTATGTATAGGAGAAGAGCTTGAGGGAAATCAAAGATGATAAAACTTAAGATCCTACCCATTATAAGGGATAGGTAGGGGGTATCATCAAAATATGCAAGGTGAAAAGAATTAGGTCTGCATTCATGAGTAATATTAAAATTACCAATCTAGAGTGCATCAAACTTATTTTGGGCTCCTTTGGGTTCTCTACATTTTTCACATAGACTAAATCTCCTACCATGAACTTCCTTAGCTTGGCTCTTTTATCAAAGATCCTTTTGAATTTAACTCGATGCATGGTTATCTTATCATCCATCTCCTCTCGTTGTTCTTCAATCTTGGTCAAATACAAAAATCCTTTTTTCTAAGGCATCACTGAATTCAAGATCTTCAATGGAAGTTTGCAATTTATGTGCAGATAGCTCTAGTGATAGAGGAAGTACACTTTTAGCCCCATAAACTAGTGCAAAAGGACTCATCCTAGTCATTCTTTTTGGAGTTGTCATATCCACCCATAGAGCTTCATATAGCTTCTTATGCCAATCCCTTTGGCTTTCATCTACTAACTTCTTTGATAATATTTTCTAAATTCTTGTTACTGGATTTGGTTTGATCGTTCCCCTAAGGATAGTAGTCAGCTAAATGGGATAAGGAGATCCCATAATCATAGAAGAAAAGTGAAATCTCACTAGAGGAAAAATTGGTTTCATTATCAGTGACCAACTTGTGTGGAATTCCATATCTAACCAGAATATTCTCCTTAATGAAATTACAGACTACTTTAGAAGTGGTTATCTTGACCAGAACTACTTCCACCCACTTGGTGAAATAATCCATAGTTGTAACGATATGTGTATGACCACCACTGAATTGACGGATGATTGTTCTAATGAAATCTAGACCCCATTGTTGGAATGGCCCATCAATTACTACAAGCTTGAGTGGTAAAGCTTCTAGTTGAGGTCTTCCTCCAAATAATGTACACTTTTCGCATTTGGCCACCCAATGATAAGCATCTTTGAACTTCCCAGGCTAGTAATAGCCATGCCTTAAAATTTTAAATGCGGTTATCATGGAGGAGAAATGGCCTCCATAGGCTTCATTGTGGAAAATGGTGAGTAGTCTCTCCTACTGGCCTTTATCCACACTTCAAAAACATCCCATCTATACTGCGCTTGTACTAAGTATCATCCTAGATAACATACTTAGTTTCTTTTAACATTAAATTTATTTTTGATTACCTAAGAGGTGTTTAGGAAATTATCCATAGGTGAGGAAATAAGCTATGTCATAAAACCACTCATCTTGCAGGATAACAATCAATACTAAGGGTAGATTTTCATCATCCTCTGATCTTTTCTGGTCTTTAGCCATCAATTTATAGAGTCCTCTTCCCTTGACCAATTTTGTAGGCTTAAGATCCAAATCATATTCTTGTACTTTTGTAATCTAGCCACCCCTTCTATTGCAACCAATATCCTATTGAGTAAGGATACTTTTAATAGCAGGATCATGTATATACATAATTGAATGCAAGTGCAAAATATATAGTCGAAACTACTGAATTGCTTTAACTACTACAAATGCATGTTTCTCTATTTGAGATTAATTTAGTTTTTTTTTCTTCAGTGGTTTACTCATGAAAGCAATAAGAGCTTGTACATTATTTTAATCAACCTGAGGCAGAATGGCAGACACAGTGTGCTTTGAAGCATAACAGTAAATAAAAAAATATTTTTTGAAATTAGGACTAAACAGAATAGGAGCTTGGGAAAATGCTTCTTTAATGTCATTGAAGGCTTGTTTCCTAGCTTTATTCCACCTGAAGAATTGTTTTTCCTTCATCATTTCTATGATATGTTTGGTGATTTTAGAAAAAAATGGGACAAACTTTCTTAAGAAGTTCACTTGGCCAAACTAGGATTTTACACCAGTTCTGCATGAAGGAATGCTCAATTATAGGAGGGACTTAACCCTTTCTAGATATATCCTCACTCCCTCTTTGGACACAATGTGACCTAGAAGTTTACCCTCAATGACAAAAAAAATGGACTTCTTAGGGTTAAGGGATATACCATGTTCTTTTCATCTTAGAAAGAGTCGCTCCAAATATTTTAGATGATCTACTCTTCTCTTGGAGAATATCGTCAAGTCATCAAGATAGATAACTATTATTTTGTTTCTAAGATCTCTGAAGGATAAGTCCATATCCTACTGAAATGTTGCTCCTATATTGATGAGTCCAAAAGGCATCTGATTATAGGAAAAGGTTTCCCAAGGCGTAGTAAACACTATTTTATGTTGATCTTCTCTAGCCACACTAATCTAGTTATAACCATAAAAACCATATAACATGGACATCATCTCTGAGCCAACAACCATGTGTAGTATATGGTCCATGTTTGAGAGTGGGTAATTTTCTTTGAGTGACACCTGATTTAAATTTTTGAAATCCACACATATCCTAATTTCTCCATTCTTCTTGCGAACTGAAACACTATTCGCCACCTAGGTAGAATGATGTATAGGGTATATTATTCGAGCTCTCAGCATCTTGTCAATCTCCCTAAAAATTTCATCTGTTACTTTGGGATTGTAGTTTCTATATTTTGTTGGTGTAATTAATATTTAATTACACTTTTCATAAGTTTACTTAGGCATATTTAATTCCTAAGTTTTAGGTTCTTATCTTTATCTTTTGAGTTATCTTGTTGCTCAAGATAAGATTAGGGTTATGCATCTTTTCTTTTATAAAGAAAATCATATATTTTAATTATGTGAATTCTCAAATAATATTATGTTGCACATCCTTTTGCAACCTCTCTGCTTTTTCTGATTTTCTCTTCTATGGAAGGTCTTTTCGGTTTGCAAATCAAATTTTGGTTTCTAACATATTTATGCCTGAAAGTAGATTTCCCTTCTTTCAATGGGATATGATGATGAAATTTCCCATTCATGAAATTCTTCAGATCATTGTAACACCAGGAAAAAATATCCTTATATTTGATGAGAAAAGATATCAATTTTTCTCTTTCCTCTGGTGAACAACTTTTTCCAATATAGACCATCTTTGGGGAATCGGGATCTCCAATATTTACCACTTCAAATTCGCCAGAATGGCTAACGGGTTTAGTCATTTTTTGGTTTTATAGAGAGATCATTGCGGTCGAATAAATCCTCTTGAGAGACTATCCCTTTAGATATTTTATTTCCCTTCAGCTGAATCACCTCATCCTTAAAGTTGTCGACTTCATCAGGACAAAATTTATTACATTCATTACTGCTTCCTTCAAAGAAGATCTGACAAAAGGCTTCAACATTCTCTAAGAAGTCTTGAATCTTTTTATCATCCTCAAAATCCTGCCAATGATTAACATTATCGGGAACACTAGGCCTATAAATTAATTCAATTCTATAATATTTGTTTTTAAAATTTGGATGTGGAAGTAATAAGTATGTAGAGACTACCAATGAATTAGCTCTAGAGTTTAGTTCCCTAGGAATAACTTCTATTGAGAAGGCATCAAAACTTTTGATTGAAGCCCATACACAATTTTGGTAATGTTTCAACCTTTCATTTTTAACAGCAAAAAAATTTCGTACCTATTTGAAAATTAACTCTACATCTCCCAAAACCTTGAGCACTTTTAACCCCATACCCTTTACTTCAGTTAAACCTAATAGTAGGGCCTCATATTCGGTATTATTGTCTGTATTTACAAATTCTAACTTGTAAACAAAAGGGAATTGCTCATCAGAGGGAGAAATAAGGACTAATTCTGCTCCCGAACCAGAATTAGAACAACTTCCATCAAATTCCATTGTCCAAAGCTCGTATTTTGAATCTGGAACACTTATATTGTCTCCTTTTTCTTCATCTGAGAAGATCATGTAATTCCCAAACTCAATTTCCTCAAATAAGATCTATGCTTTAGGATCTTCGGATTTTAGCACTATTATTTTATCCTTTGGCTCAAGTTCCAGATGCACTTTCTTACTGTCGATTGGTATGGTAGAATAAGATGAATCTAACTAAATTTCCCCTCCTATATCTTTACAAAAACTTCTACTCAAAAGTATACCATAGTTGGCAGGTATGTCTATGACCAAGATGGTGAGTTTGAGTTGCTTGTTTTGATGAGCCGCAAGTGCAACTTGAGTGTCTTTGATTTGTCTAAGTAGGGTAACTTATTTGGAATACATAGAGTAACATTTCTCAAAAGTCTTAGTCATCTCTAGTTCAAAGGCTTTTGCAATTTGTGTAGGCATCACATTGTTAGAGGCACTTGAGTCAATAATGCAATTAGTAACCCTGAACCCATTTACAAATAAGGATACATAGAATGGATTGGGTTTCTCATCAAAATTAGAAGATGGAGACGCCTTACCATTGGATGCCATGTTGGATGCCAAATT
This sequence comes from Sequoia sempervirens, assembly GCA_007258455.2. Classification (NCBI taxonomy): domain Eukaryota; kingdom Viridiplantae; phylum Streptophyta; class Pinopsida; order Cupressales; family Cupressaceae; genus Sequoia; species Sequoia sempervirens. The sequence continues at coordinate 130,959,659 of VDFB02000003.1, forward strand.
TTGAGGATTGATCATAATTTCATCTAAACCTGCATGAGACTCATAATGTCCCAATCTAACATACTCGATTAATCTATCTAACTCTTTTAGATTCATTCTTAAATATTTTGCTTGAGAAATCTGTACTTTATAACTTTTACAGAAATCCACAATATCAAAAGCCTCGGTCAATTTTTTTGTGGATGACATAGTTGAATTCTTAGAAGAGTCTTCATTTATGCTTTGTGATACATTTTCACCTTTTCAGATTGCTCTAGCTCTAGTAAGTAAAACCTTAGGAGGATTTTGAGTACCTTTTTGGTCGGTATGTTGTTGAATTCTAGTGATTACCCATTGAGTGATGGATGATGGATTTGGGTTATTAAACTTATCCATCAATTCACTTAAATTCACGGGACCTAAACAAGTATCCCCAATTTTAGACCCTTCATATGTTAACCTGGATATGTACTCATAACCCATGCATTTGAGCTTAGCCATGATTGTGAATTTAGGGCTCATACAAGAATATATTTAAACATACTACAATGCAACGAATAAATAACCCAAAAAGAAAAACTCTAAAGAAAGAGAATATTGCAAATACCTTTAATGGTGAACTCTTTGGCTAAAAATTTGCAAAGATATACCTCTTCAATCTCCTTGAAACCCAACACCACGATAAGGATTTTTTTTTATGACTTGTAATTTTCTTAAAAACCCCATAATAAATGTGTGAATAGATGAGCATTTAATATCATTTCTTTACCATAGGACATGTGTCAGCTTTCCCATCACTATTTTATTGCAACTGCTTTTCAAAATTCTAAAAATAATGCCTAGAGGCAAGGAAGTGGGGAGTCCGACAAACCTTATGAAAGCCCATAAGAGTTTGACTTTCATTTTAACCTGATATTCACACCAAGCAGGAAAAGGAAAGTTTGATGAAATTTAGAAAACACTTCCTAGGTAAAATTAACTTGCTAAAGATTTGGGAGAATATAAAGCCAAGCGGCTAAATGAAAAGTTAGACGAACGAAGGAAAAGACCGCGCAGGTTCACGAATACTTATTAAACACCACCTGACATATGGCTTAGCTGATTTTTGGACAAGAAAAAGGCCTCTTGTGAGCCATAGAAAAAATATAGGGTAGCATTAATTACACTTATATTGTCACAAAAGATAGATATAGGCTCATCAAACACTACTCTTATATCCTTTAATGTCTATCTCATCCACAAAACTTGTGTACAACATGATGCTACTGCAATATACTCAACCTCTATAGTGGATAAGGAAACAAAAACTTACTTCTTACTTAACCATGAAACTAATCTACATCCAAGAAAGAATGCACCACTTGTACTTTTCCTATCATCAACACAACCAACCCAATCTGCATCTGTATAAGCACTTAATATGAATTCAGTATTCTTAGGATACCATAATCCATAATCTAGAGTGCCTTTTAAATATCTAAATATCCTCTTCACTACTGCAACATGTGTTTCTTTATGTTCTTATCTAAATCTATCCACAATACAAAATTTCATGCATGATATTCAGTCTAGTACTTGTTATATATAGTAGTCCACCAATCATAGATCTATATTTTCTCTGATTAGCCTTAGGTGAATCATCATCTTTACTCAATTTACAACTAGTCACTATAGGAGTGTATACCAGTTTGGAGTCTTCCATTCCAAACTTCTTCAACATGTCTTTGACATACTTAGACTATGAAATGAAAATCCCTTTATTTGTTTGATTGATTTGTAACCCAAGGAAGGAATTCATCTCCCCAATTATTGACATCTCAAACTCTTTCTACATCTCTTCAGAAAATTTCTTACACATAGCTTCATTTCCACCAAAGATCATATCATCCTCATATACAACCACTATCAAGATTTTGTTTTCCTCAATTTTCAAGTAAATATTACTATCTGTGGTACCTTTACTGAATCCTTGTTATATCAAATATTTGTCTAATCTCGCATACCAAGCTTTGGGATCTTGCTTCAATCCATATAATTCCTTCTTCAATCTACACACCATATCCAAATGATTTGAAAACTAAAATCCTTTCGGTTGTTCCATGTAAACCTCTTCTTCCAATTTACCATTCAAAAAAGAGGACTTCACATCCATCTGATAAACTTTAAAGTCCTTGTATGTTGTAAATGCCAAAAACATTCTGATAGCTTCCATCCTAGCCACAGGAGCAAATGTCTCCTCAAATTCTATTCCTTCCACTTGTGAGTAACCCTTACACACAAGTATTGCCTTATTTCTTACCACTTCTCCATTCTCATTCAACTTGCTTCTGAAAACCCATTTAGTTCCAATTATGTTCTTGTTTGCCAATCTAGGAACCAATTCCCAAGTCTGATTTTTCTCAATCCACATAAATTCTTCTTCCATTTCCTTCATTCAATGTTCATATTTTCATTCCTCACTCACTTTTTAGGTTCAACTTTAGAAAGTAAACATAGATTTACCTCAACTTCAACAAATTTTCTTCTTGTCAATGCTCCTTTCCTCTTGTCTCCAATGATTTGATCTTCAAAATGATTCTTTTGCACATGCTTAGGGGTCTTAGGGGTCTTCTTTGGAGCTTATTCCTATTCATTTTTCACTTATTTTCATCATCTTTTTCTTCTTCTTCTCTGCAATTAGGTTCATTTGACACATACCCATCTACTACAATCAAATTCGACAAATTTTTATCAATTTTGACATTTGCACTTTCAACAATATTTCTCAGCCTTTTGTTGTAACATCTATAAGCATTTTTTTTAGTAGAATATCCAAGAAAGATACCTTCATTAGACCTTGCACCAAATTTTCCTAAGATTTCTTCATCTATATTGATGTAACATTGCTTCAAAATACTCTAAAGTACTTGATAGTAGGAATCCTTCCATACCATAATTCATAGAGAGTCTTTGTGTTGTTAGCTTTAGCTTGAACTTTGTTAAGTATGTAAATAGTAGTATGAATTTCTTCTCTTCAGTAAATTTTTGGTAGATTTTCTTCTTTCATCATAGTCCTAACAACTTCTTGAATAGTCTAATTTTTCCTTTCAACCACTCCATTCTGTTGAGGAGTTCTAGGTGTAGACAAGTGCCTCTTTATTCCATGAACTTCACAAAACATGTTAAATCATTGGAGGTGAATTATCCACCTCTGTCAGACCTCAACCATAGCTTTAAATTCCTTGAATCTATCCAATGCATTAGATTTCTCTCTAAGAAAAGTAACCCATGTCATTCTAGAGTAATAATCAATCAAAAGAATGAAATACCTGCCACCTTGAAGACTTCTCACCCTTGTAGGACCATAAAGATCTGTATGAATTAATTCCAATAGTCTTATAGTAGAATGTTCCTTTCCTTCGAAACTACTTTTCAACCATTCATTTCATTCTCAACCATACCTTTAAATTCCTTGAATCTATATAATGCATTAGATTTCTCTCTAAGAAAAGTAACCCATGTCATTCTAGAGTAATAATCAATCAAAAGAATGAAATACCTGTCACCTTGAAGACTTCTCACCCTTGTAGGACCACAAAGATATGTATGAATTAATTCCAGTAGTCTTATAGCAGAATGTTCCTTTCCTTTGAAACTACTTCTTTTCCAAACTCAATTTTTTTGCAAACAACATTGATAGGCTTTATAATTCTTGGTAAATCTCTCACTGCATGAAATGAACTAATTCTCACCAAGTTATCGAAATTCATGTAACACATCCTCCAATGCCATAACCAACTATCATTAATCTGAGACATAATGTAGTACCCCTCCATTTATGCTTATGTTTTCTGCTGATACGTTTTCACACTGTTAGACTATGATACTTTGTTTGGATATTTTGATCACTGGTTTTGAGTGATAGTGGATTTATTCTGTGAGATGATGATACATTGAATGGTGATTACTGTTTTCTGATATGCTTTGAGATAGCATAGATGTTTATTTTTCAGTTGATTATTGCTATGCATATGTTTTGATGGACTAACTGTTATTTAATTCGTCAGTTCGATGTGACGTGTATTGGTGTGGAGAACGGAATCGCATCACTTGCTTGCGAGTGCCCTGTGATGTCCGTGATTTTCTCTGCACGGTGTGCCTGTACAATGGTTTATATATATATATGCATGTTATTGCTTGGTTACAGGATTGCAGGTACATGACACCGACTCCACCTGGTTATTCAGGTTTGAGCGTGTCAAGACTCAACGGATATGTTGATTGGGAGGTAGTAGTTTGGTTCATCCTAGTCTAGTCTATAACCCGGTCATAGTACATCGTTGTTTTAGTTCTGAGTCATAGGTTGTCTTGCATTTTTCTGTTTGGTTTAATTGCTTGAAAGGAAAAATGTCAATTTAAATAATAGTTTATTATGTTTTATTTACTGTTATTTAAATTAAATTTTAATGTTAAAGAAATGAGTTTTGCAAGTTATTTAATTAATTAATTAGTTTGTTTGGTTAAATGGTTTGATCATAAAGATTAAATTTATTTAATTAAATAAATAAATTAATTAAATTAAATTGTTTAAGTGTGTGAATAGTTTTATTTGAAATTAAATATTATTTTTGTGGAAATGGCGTGCTTTATTATTAAATATATATTTACAATTTGAAAATTGTTAATTTTAAATAAATAAAATAAATGCATGCAATTTGAATATTTAAATTTAAAATTTAAAATGAATTGAATTCATGCAAATCTTGGAAGGCAAGATTGCCAAGAAGTGGTTAATAGATATTTTGCACTTCTCGACATGTGTGCAAGTTGCATTTATTGAATTTTGTTGAAGAATTGTTCACAGAGGTTAATTTGGATCTGGAAAAAAAACACATAGGGATTCTATTCTATTTTCTCTTCACGGGAAAATTATCAGTACTTTTGTTAAATTTTTCTGTATATGCTTTTGGTATATTGGATACTTGTGGAATTTCTGTGGTTCTTGTTTTGGGAATTGGTTCTCGGGAAAGAATTTGGAAGCTACAGGCAACAGAGGCAACAGAGGCTCTCTTCACTAGTAAGAAAAGGAAAATAGGTATTCTTCTTGTAAATTTTATTTTGTTGGTTTTTGAAAGGGAATGCTTCTGAAAAGAAATTGGTTTAATTTAAATCCCTGTATTTCTCGCACAAAAATTGTTCTCTGTATTTTGTTTTCTGAAGATTTGATGGATTCAGAATACCTCTGTAGTATTCTCTCTGTAGAAAGTATTTGAATTTTTATGAGTGGAATTTATTTGTTAAAAAGGAAATTGAAAACCTCTGGGGTAAATTAGGATTTTTATGGAAAATTTACTGTGCGTGTTTCCTTAAAAACTCTGAAGAAGTTTATTTCCCTGATTTCCCCATTAAAACCCTATAGAAATTTTCTTTATTTCCCTATAAAGGTACTCTGTGAAATTGTGAGTATATATATATATTGTATATATTCTCATCATATATAAATTGGAATGTGAAAACCCTTTAATTTGTACAAGAATATGGAAAAATCTATGTAAAGATAGATTGAAATTTTATTTAAAAAAAAAAAATTACGAATCGCTGTACGGGCGATAATTATTAAAAAATCCGTTTTAAAAAAAATAATAAATAATTTT